>JAQPZY010001080.1:0-577500 GCA_029931535.1 Margaritifera margaritifera
ATCCCCCCCCACCTAACAATATCATACACCCACAAAATAAAATAAAAATAACACCCAAACCCCTTCCTCAAAACATCTCTCATTTCTTCTCATTATTTCCACACCCCATCACATCAACCATAATATTCCCATTCCACCCCCAATCCCCCCTCCCCCAACAATTCTACCCAACCCCTTAAAAAACACCCACTATTCCACCCATTTCCCACCACCCCACCTATAACCCCCCCAAACCCCCCTTATCCCCTCCCCCCCCCTCTCATACCCCATTCAACCCCCACCAACCCCACTACCCAACCCAAAACTACCCACAACCAACACACAATCAAAATACCCTCCCAAAATACCACCAAAAATCCAAATACACCCTATCCCCCCCTTCCTAAACCAACCAAACCACCCCCCACCCTCACTTATACCCCCCCAAACAAACCCAAACCCCATACCTTCCTTCAACCCCCATACTCAATTTCCCCCACACCCATCCACATCCAACCATACCCATTCCATTCCACCCACATCCCCCCACCTACAATTCTTATCCACCTCAATATAAAATATAAATAATACCACCCCCCCCCAAACCTTCCTTCAACATCCCATACTCATTTTCCCCCCAACCCAATCCACATCCCAACACCAATATTCCATTCCCACCCCCATTCCCCCCCCCCCCCCTCAATTCTACCCAACCCCTCAAAAAAAACACTATTCCACATTTCCCCACTCCCTAATTCCCCCCCCAAACCCCTTATCCCCTCCCCCCCCCCCCCCCCCTCTCATACCCCATTCAACCCCACCAACCCACTACCCCAACCCTTAACTACCCCCACAACCAAACACCAATCCAAAATATCCCCCCAAAATACCCCACAAAATCAAATACACCCTATCCCCCTTTCCCCTAAACTCAACAACCCACCCCCACCCTCACTTAATTCCCCCCAAACCCAAACCCCAAACCCCCCTACCTTCCTTCAACATCTATACTCAATTTCCCAACCCCATCCACATCAACCCATATCTATTCCATTCCACCCCCCATCCTCCCCCCCTCCCCCTACAATTCCTATCCAATAACAAAAATAAAATATAAATAAACCAACCCCAAACTCCCCCTAACACCCATACTAATTTCCAACATCCACACAAACATAATATTCCATTCACCCCCCCCCCCCCCCCACCTAAAATACCAAACAACTAATATAAAATATAAATAATACCACCAAACTTCCTTAAACATCCATACTCAATTTTCACACCATCCACATCAACCATACATATTCCATTCCAACCCCATCCCCCCCCCAACCAATTCTACCAACCCTTAAAAAAAACAATTACATCCCACCCTATAACCCCACAACCCTTATCCTCCCCCCCCCCCCTCTAATACCCATTAACCCACCCACCACTACCCATTAACTAACCCACAAACAACAAATCAAAATACCCCCAAAATACACAAATCCAATAACCCTATCCCCCCCCCCAAACTCAACCAAACCACCCCACCCTCACTATACCCCCAAACAAAAAACCCCATACCCTTCCTTAACATACTCAATTTCACACCATCCACATAAACATACATTCCATTCCACCCCATCCCCCCCACCTACAATTCTATCAATAAAATAAAATATAAATAATACCACAAACCTTCTTCTAAAACACAATCCCCAACATCACATCAAATACATATTCCATTCCACATCCCCCCCCCAAACCTCCCCAATAAAAAAAAAACACCTTTTCCATACCCCCTCACAACCCTTATCCCCTCCCCCCCCCCTCTCATACCCATTTAACCTCCAAACTAACCCAACTTAACTACCCCACCACCCAACAAACAAAATATCCCCCCCAAAATCAACAACATCCAAATATACCCCCTATTCAAAAACAAACCAAACCAACACCCTCACTTATTCCACAAAAACCCCCCCAAACCTTCCAACAATCCCAACAATACCCCAACACAATTCCACCCAAAAACCTACCAAACCCCCCTACACCCACCTATAATAACAAATAAAAAAAATAGATAAACCCTACTATCCTAACAACAATACACAAATTCCCCACACCATGACACCCCCAAAAAAAAACAACTAATAAAAAAAAAACAAAACCCAAGAAATTCCAAAAAAACAAAAACATCCATTCACTCAAAACCCACATCAAACTCCCAACACAACACCCCCCAACCACCCAATAACAAAAACCCCTCCAAAAATACCCACCAAAACCATCACAAAACCAACCCCATAAAAAAAAACCCAACACATTCTTATAAAACCCCCACAATCAATCAATACACCAAACCAGCAACACCCCCCCACCTAAACCACAGAAACAACACAACCATAACCAAACAAAATAACAAACCCACCCAACACAAAACATACCCCAAACAAAAAAAACCAAAACACAAAACCCCCCATACCACACCAACAAAACATACAAACACACCAATCACTCCCAAATCATCCAATAACAAAACACAAAAAAACCACCCAAAATAAATAAAACCCAACAAATCACAATACCCAAAACAAGTACACTATGGGGAAATCAGCAGTGTTAAAATATTCACAAGGTGAAAAGCACCAACAGAGATTTAAAATGGCTTTCCAATAATTCACTAGTAAATTACCGGTTTGTACAATATTACTTCTATCTTGCTTTTGTAATGACATTTTGTCAAGATTTATTGAATTTGTCTAAAGTGACAAAAGACGCTTACATTCATTTAATAAACCTAAAGATAGCCGTACAACTTTCTTTACCTTTCCAATGTCAGGAAGGCTTAAACATGTAGATTGGGGCCCCATCTACATGAATATGCCTTCTGTCTGTGGAATGGAATAAACATGAAACAACAAGGCATTGGAGTACATTAACAGCTTTTTTTCTCAGTGGCCTTCATGGGGATTTCAGCAGTGGAAAAAAAATCACAAGGTGAAAAGCACAAACAGAGATGTAAAATGGCTTCCAATAAATCAAAAGAAAATTACCGGTTAGTACAATATTACTTCTGTCTTGCTTTTGTGACAACATTTTGTCATCATTTTCTGTATTTGTCTAAAGTGACAAGGGACGTTTAGATTCATTAAATAAAACTAAAAGATAGGGTGGACACTTTTCTTTACCTTTCCATTCCAGGAAGGCTTATGCATGTAGATTGGGCCCCATCTACATGATTATGCCTTCCTGTCAACGGAATGGAATAAATATGAAGCAACACAAGTACTGGAGTTCATTGCTTCTTTCTGTTTTGTTTTTGTTTCATTCCAACGTCGGCAAAGCTTATAAATGTTTATTGGGTCCCATCAACATGAATATGCTTTCCTGTCCGTGGAGTGGAATAAACATGAAACAACATAAGTGTTGGAGTTATTCGCTTGTGTAATGTGTTTGTTGTCATCCAATTTCAGGAAGGTTTATGCATGTAGATGGGGCCCCATCTACATGAATATGCCTTCCTGTCTGTGGAATGGAATAAACATGAAACAACACAAGCATTGGAGTACATTAACAGCTTTTTTTTCTCAGTGGGCCACCATGGGGAAATCAGCAGTGGAAAAGAATTCACAAGGTGAAAAGCACCAACAGAGATGTAAAACGGCTTCCAATAATTCACTAATAAATTACCGGTTAGTGCAATATTACTTCCATCTTGCTTTTGTAACGACATTTTGACATCATTTTTTTGAATTTGTCTAAAGTGACAAAAGACGTTTACATTCATTTAATAAAACTAAAGATAGGCTGTACACCTTTCTTTACCTTTCCAATGACAGGAAGGCTTAAACATGTAGATTGGGCCCCATCTACATGAATATGTCTTCCTGTCCATGGAATGGAATAAACATGAAACAACATAAGTATTGGAGTGAATCGCTGTGTTTTGTGTTTGTTGTCATCCAATTTCAGGAAGGTTTATGCATGCAGATGGGGCCCAATCTACATGAATATACCTTCCTGTCTGTGGAATGGAATAAACATGAAACAACACATTCATTGCAGTACATTAACAGTTTTTTTTCTCGGTGGCCTCAATGGGGAAATCAGCAGTGTTAAAATATTCACAAGGTGAAAAGAACCAACAGAGATTTAAAATGGCTTCCAGTAATTCACTAGTAAATTACCGGTTTGTACAATATTACTTCTATCTTGCTTTTGTAATGACATTTTGTCAAGATTTATTGAATTTGTCTAAAGTGACAAAAGACGCTTACATTCATTTAATAAACCTAAAGATAGCCTGTACAACTTTCTTTACCTTTCCAATGTCAGGAAGGCTTAAACATGTAGATTGGGCCCAATCTAAATGAATATGCCTTCCTGTCCATGGAATGCAATAAACATGAAGCAACATAAGTATTGGAGTGAATCGCTTGTGTTTTGTGTTTGTTGTAATCCAATTTCAGGAAGGCTTATGCATGTAGATGGGGCCTCATCTACATGAATATGCCTTCCTGTCGGTGGAATGGAATAAACATGAAACAACAAGGCATTGGAGTACATTAACAGCTTTTTTTCTCAGTGGCCTTCATGGGGATTTCAGCAGTGGAAAAAAAATCACAAGGTGAAAAGCACCAACAGAGATGTAAAATGGCTTCCAATAAATCAAAAGTAAATTACCGGTTAGTACAATATTACTTCTGTCTTGCTTTTGTGACAACATTTTGTCATCATATTCTGTATTTGTCTAAAGTGACAAGGGACGTTTAGATTCATTAAATAAAACTAAAGATAGGGTGGACACCTTTCTTTACCTTTCCAACGTCAGGAAGGCTTATGCATGTAGATTGGGCCCCATCTACATGAATATGCCTTCCTGTCAACGGAATGGAATAAATATGAAGCAACACAAGTACTGGAGTTCATTGCTTCTTTCTGTTTTGTGTTTGTTTTATTCCAACGTCGGCAAAGCTTATAAATGTTGATTGGGTCCCATCTACATGAATATGCTTTCCAGTCCGTGGAGTGGAATAAACATGAAACAACATAAGTGTTGGAGTTATTCGCTTGTGTTCTGTGTTTGTTGTCATCCAATTTCAGGAAGGTTTATGCATGTAGATGGGGCCCCATCTACATGAATATGCCTTCCTGTCTGTGGAATGGAATAAACATGAAACAACACAAGCATTGGAGTACATTAACAGCTTTTTTTTCTCAGTGGCCACCATGGGGAAATCAGCAGTGGAAAAGCATTCACAAGGTGAAAAGCACCAACAGAGATGTAAAACGGCTTCCAATAATTCACTAGTAAATTACCGGTTAGTGCAATATTACTTCCATCTTGCTTTTGTAACGACATTTTGACATCATTTTTTTGAATTTGTCTAAAGTGACAAAAGACGTTTACATTCATTTAATAAAACTAAAGATAGGCTGTACACCTTTCTTTACCTTTCCAATGACAGGAAGGCTTAAACATGTAGATTGGGCCCCATCTACATGAATATGTCTTCCTGTCCATGGAATGGAATAAACATGAAACAACATAAGTATTGGAGTGAATCGCTGTGTTTTGTGTTTGTTGTCATCCAATTTCAGGAAGGTTTATGCATGTAGATGGGCCCCATCTACATGAATATGCCTTCCTGTCTGTGGAATGGAATAAACATGAAACAACACATTCATTGCAGTACATTAACAGGTTTTTTTCTCGGTTTCGTCCATGGGGAAATCAGCAGTGTTAAAATATTCACAAGGTGAAAAGCACCAACAGAGATTTAAAATGGCTTCCAATAATTCACTAGTAAATTACCGGTTTGTACAATATTACTTCTATCTTGCTTTTGTAATGACATTTTGTCATGATTTATTGAATTTGTCTAAAGTGACAAAAGACGTTTACATTCATTTAATAAAACTAAAGATAGGCTGTACACCTTTCTTTACCTTTCCAATGTCAGGAAGGCTTAAACATGTAGATTGGGCCCCATCTACATGAATATGCCTTCCTGTCCATGGAATGGAATAAACATGAAGCAACATAAGTATTGGAGTGAATCGCTTGTGTTTTGTGTTTGTTGTAATCCAATTTCAGGAAGGCTTATGCATGTAGATGGGGCCTCATCTACATGAATATGCCTTCCTGTCTGTGGAATGGAATAAACATGAAATAACAAGGCATTGGAGTACATTAACAGCTTTTTTTCTCAGTGGCCTCCATGGGGAAATCAGCAGTGGAAAAACAATCACAAGGTGAAAAGCACAAACAGAGATGTAAAATGGCTTCCAATAATTCACTAGTAAATTACCAGTTAGTACAATATTACTTCTGTCTTGCTTTTGTGACAACATTTTGTCATCATTTTCTGAATTTGTCTAAAGTGACAAGGGACGTTTAGATTCATTAAATAAAAGTAAAGATAGGTTGGACACCTTTCTTTACCTTTCCAACGTCAGGAAGGCTTATGCATGTAGATTGGGCCCCATCTACATGAATATGCCTTTCTGTCCGCAGAATGGAATAAACATGAAGCAACACAAGTATTGGAGTGCATTGCTTCTTTTTGTTTTGTGTTTGTTTCATTCCAACGTCGGCAAAGCTTATAAATGTAGATTAGGGCCCGTCTACATGAATATGCCTTCCTGTCAGTGGAATGGAATAAACATGAAACAACACAAGTGTTGCAGGTATTCGCTTGTGTTTTGTGTTTGTTGTCATCCAATTTCAGGAAGGTTTATGCATGTAGATGGGGCCCCATCTACATGAATATGCCTTCCTGTCTGTGGAATGGAATAAACATGAAACAACACAAGCATTGGAGTACATTAACAGCTTTTTTTCTCAGTGGCCTCCATGGGGAAATCAGCAGTGTTAAAATATTCACAAGGTGAAAAGCACCAACAGAGGTGTAAGATGGCTTCCAATAATTCACTAGGAAATTACCGGTTAGTACAATATTACTTCTATCTTGCTTTTGTAACGAAATTTTGTCATCATTTATTGAATTTGTCTAAAGTGGCAAAACACATTTAGATTCATTTAATAAAACTAAAGATAGGCTGTACACCTTTCTTTACCTTTCCAATTCCAGGAAGGCTTAAACATGTAGATTGGGCCCCATCTACATCATTCATTGCATTACATTAACAGTTTTTTTTTCTGGGTGGCCTCCATGGGGAAATCAGCAGTGCTAAAAGATTCACAAGGTAAAAATCACCAACAGAGATGTAAAATGGCTTCCAATAATTCACTAGTAAATTACCGGTTAGTACAATATTACTTCTATCTTGCTTTTGTAACGACATTTTGTCATCATTTTTTGAATCTGTCTAAAGTGACAAAAGAAGTTTACATTCATTTAATAAAACTCGAGATTCGCTGTACACCTTTCTTTACCTTTCCAATGTCAGGAAGGCTTAAACATGTAGATTGGGCCCCATCTACATGAATATGCCTTCCTGTCCATGGAATGGAATAAACATGAAACAACATAAGTATTGGAGTGAATCGCCTGTGTTTTGTGTTTGTTGTAATCCAATTTCAGGAAGGCTTATGCATGTAGATGGGGCCTCATCTACATGAATATGCCTTCCTGTCTGTGGAATGGAATAAACATGAAACAACACAAGCATTGGAGTACATTAACAGCTTTTTTTCTCAGTGGCCTCAATGGGGAAATCAGCAGTGGAAAAACAATCACAAGGTGAAAAGCACCAGCAGAGATGTAAAATGGCTTCCAATAAATCAAAAGTAAATTACCAGTTAGTACAATATTACTTCTGTCTTGCTTTTGTGACAACATTTTGTCATCATTTTCCTTATTTGTCTAAAGTGACAAGGGACGTTTAGATTCATTAAATAAAACTAAAGATAGGTTGGACACCTTTCTTTACCTTTCCAACGTCAGGAAGGCTTATGCATGTAGATTGGGCCCCATCTACATGAATATGCCTTCCTGTCCGCGGAATGGAATAAACATGAAGCAACACAAGTATTGGAGTTCATTGCTTCTTTTTGTTTTGTGTTTGTTTCATTCCAACGTCGGCAAAGCTTATAAATGTAGATTGGGCCCCATCTACATGAATATGCCTTCCTGTCCGTGGAATGGAAAAAACATGAAACAACATAAGTGTTGGAGTTATTCGCTTGTGTTTTGTGTTTGTTGTCATCCAATTTCAGGAAGGTTTATGCATGCAGATGGGGCCCAATCTACATGAATATGCCTTCCTGTCTGTGGAATGGAATAAACATGAAACAACACATTCATTGCAGTACATTAACAGGTTTTTTTCTCGGTGGCCTCAATGGGGAAATCAGCAGTGTTAAAATATTCACAAGGTGAAAAGAACCAACAGAGATTTAAAATGGCTTCCAGTAATTCACTAGTAAATTACCGGTTTGTACAATATTACTTCTATCTTGCTTTTGTAATGACATTTTGTCAAGATTTATTGAATTTGTCTAAAGTGACAAAAGACGCTTACATTCATTTAATAAAACTAAAGATAGGCTGTACACCTTTCTTTACCTTTCCAATGTCAGGAAGGCTTAAACATGTAGATGGGGCTCCATCTACATGAATATGCCTTCCTGTCTGTGGAATGGAATAAAACATGAAACAACACATTCATTAGAGTACATTAAGTTTTTTTTCTCGGTGGCCTCCATGGGGAAATAAGCAGTGGAAAAACAATCACAAGGTGAAAAGCACCAGCAGAGATGTAAAATGGCTTCCAATAAATCAAAAGGAAATTACCAGTTAGTACAATATTACTTCTGTCTTGCTTTTGTGACAACATTTTGTCATCATTTTCTGAATTTGTCTAAAGTGACAAGGGACGTTTAGATTCATTAAATAAAACTAAAGATAGGTTGGACACCTTTCATTACCTTTCCAACGTCAGGAAGGCCTATGCATGTAGATTGGGCCCCATCTACATGAATATGCCGTCCTGTCCACGTAATGGAATAAACATGAAGCAACACAAGTATTGGAGTTCATTGCTTCTATTTGTTTTGTGTATGTTTCATTCCAACGTCGGCAAAGCTTATAAATGTAGATTGGGCCCCAACTACATGAATATACTTTCCTGTCTGTGGAATGGAATAAACATGAAACAACATAAGTGTTGGACTTATTCGCTTGTGTTTTGTGTTTGTTGTCATCCAATTTCAGAAAGGTTTATGCGTGTAGATGGGGCCCCATCTACATGAATATGCCTTCCTGTCTGTGGAATGGAATAAACATGAAACAACACAAGCATTGGAGTACATTAACAGCTTTTTTTCTCAGTGGCCTCCATGGGGAAATCAGCAGTGTTAAAATATTCACAAGGTGAAAAGCACCAACAGAGGTGTAAGATGGCTTCCAATAATTCACTAGGAAATTACCGGTTAGTACAATATTACTTCTATCTTGCTTTTGTAACGACATTTTGACATCATTTTTTTGAATTTGTCTAAAGTGGCAAAACACATTTAGATTCATTTAATAAAACTAAAGATAGGCTGTACACCTTTCTTTACCTTTCCAATTCCAGGAAGGCTTAAACATGTAGATTGGGCCCCATCTATATGAATATGCCTTCCTGTCCATGGAATGGAATAAACATGAAACAACATAAGTGTTGGAGTTATTCGCTTGTGTTTTGTGTTTGTTGTAATCCAATTTCAGGAAGGTTTATGCATGTAGATGGGTCCCCATCTACGTGAATATGCCTTCCTGTCTGTGGAATGGAATAAACATGAAACAACACATTCATTGCAGTACATTAACAGGTTTTGTCCTCGGTGGACTCCATGGGGAAATCAGCAGTGTTAAAATATTCACAAGGTGAAAAGCACCAACAGAGATGTAAAATGGCTTCTAGTATTTCACTAGTAAACTACCGGTTAGTACAATAATACTTCCATCTTGCTTTTGTAACGACATTTTGTCATTATTTATTGAATTTGTCTAAAGTGACAAAAGACGTTTAGATTCATTTAATAAAACTAACGATAGGCTGTACACCTTTCTTTACCTTTCCAATGTCAGGAAGGCTTAAACATGTAGATTGGGCCCCATCTAGATGAATATGCCTTCCTGTCCATGGAATGCAATAAACATGAAACAACATAAGTATTGGAGTGAATCGCCTGTGTTTTGTGTTTGTTGTAATCCAATTTCAGGAAGGCTTATGCATGTAGATGGGGCCTCATCTACATGAATATGCCTTCCTGTCTGTGGAATGGAATAAACATGAAACAACACAAGCATTGGAGTACATTAACAGCTTTTTTTCTCAGTGGCCTCAATGGGGAAATCAGCAGTGGAAAAACAATCACAAGGTGAAAAGCACAAACAGAGATGTAAAATGGCTTCCAATAATTCACTAGTAAATTACCAGTTAGTACAATATTACTTCTGTCTTGCTTTTGTGACAACATTTTGTCATCATTTTCTGAATTTGTCTAAAGTGACAAGGGACGTTTAGATTCATTAAATAAAACTAAAGATAGGGTGGACACCTTTCTTTACCTTTCCAACGTCAGGAAGGCTTATGCATGTAGATTGGGCCCCATCTACATGAATATGCCGTCCTGTCCACGGAATGGAATAAATATGAAGCAACACAAGTACTGGAGTTCATTGCTTCTTTCTGTTTTGTGTTTGTTTCATTCCAACGTCGGCAAAGCTTATAAATGTTTATTGGGTCCCATCTACATGAATATGCTATCCTGTCCGTGGAGTGGAATAAACATGAAACAACATAAGTGTTGGAGTTACTCGCTTGTGTTCTGTGTTTGTTGTCATCCAATTTCAGGAAGGTTTATGCATGTAGATGGGGCCCCATCTACATGAATATGCCTTCCTGTCTGTGGAATGGAATAAACATGAAACAACACAAGCATTGGAGTACATTAACAGCTTTTGTTCTCAGTGGCCACCATGGGGAAATCAGCAGTGGAAAAACATTCACAAGGTTAAAAGCACCAACAGAGATGTAAAATGGCTTCCAATAATTCACTAGTAAATTACCGGTTTGTACAATATTACTTCCATCTTGCTTTTGTCATCATTTTTTGAATTTGTCTAAAGTTACAAAAGACGTTTACAATCATTTAATAAAACTAAAGATAGGCTGTACACCTTTCTTTACCTTTCCAATGTCAGGAAGGCTTAAACATGTAGATTGGGCCCCATCTACATGAATATACCTTCATGTCCGTGTAATGGAATAAACATGAAACAACATGAGTGTTGGACTTATTCGCTTGTGTTTTGTGTTTGTTGTCATCCAATTTCAGGAAGTTTTATGCATGAAGATGGGGCCCCATCTACATGAATATGCCTTCCTGTCTGTGGAATGGAATAAACATGAAACAACACATTCATTGAAGTCTATTAACAGGTTTTCTTCACGGTGGCCTCCATGGAGAAATCAGCAGTGTTAAAATATTCACAAGGTGAAAAGCACCAACAGAGATGTAAAATGGCTTCCAATAATTGACTAGTAAATTTCCTTTTAGTACAATATTACTTCTATCTTTCTTTTGTAACAACATTTTGTCATCAATTTTTGAATTTGTGTAAAGTGACAAAGAACGTTTACATTCATTTAATACAACTAGAGATAGACTGTACACCTTTCTTTACCTTTCCAATGTCAGGAAGGCTTAAACATGTAGATTGTGCCTCATCTACATGAATATGCCCCATCCTGTCTGTGGAATGGAATAAACATGAAGCAACACAAGTATTGGAGTGCATTGCTTCTTTTTGTTTTGTGTTTGTTTCATTCCAACATCTGCAAAGCTTATAAGTGTAGATTGGGTTCCATCTACATGAATATCCCTTCCTGTCTGTGGAATGGAATAAACATGAAACAACACAAGCATTGGAGTACATTAACAGCTTTTTTTCTCAGTGGCCTCCATGGGGAAATAAGCAGTGGAAAAACAACAACAAGGTGAAAAGCACCAGCAGAGATGTAAAATGGCTTCCAATAAATCAAAAGGAAATTATCAGTTAGTACAATATTACTTCTGTCTTGCTTTTGTGACAACATTTTGTCATCATTTTCTGAATTTGTCTAAAGTGACAAGGGATGTTTAGATTCATTAAATAAAACTAAAGATAGGTTGGACACCTTTCATTACCTTTCCAACGTCAGGAAGGCCTATGCATGTAGATTGGGCCCCATCTACATGAATATGCCGTCCTGTGCGTGGAATGGAATAAACATGAAAAAACACAAGTATTGGAGTTCATTGCTTCTATTTGTTTTGTGTATGTTTCATTCCAACGTCGGCAAAGCTTATAAATGTAGATTGGGCCCCAACTATGAATATACTTTCCTGTCTGTGGAATGGAATAAACATGAAACAACATAAGTGTTGGACTTATTCGCTTGTGTTTTGTGTTTGTTGTCATCCAATTTCAGAAAGGTTTATGCGTGTAGATGGGGCCCCATCTACATGAATATGCCTTCCTGTCTGTGGAATGGATTAAACATGAAACAACACATTCATTGCAGTACATTAACAGGTTTTTGTCTCAGTGGCCTCCATGGGGAAATCAGCAGTGTTAAAATATTCACAAGGTGAAAAGCACCAACAGAGGTGTAAGATGGCTTCCAATAATTCACTAGGAAATTACCGGTTAGTACAATATTACTTCTATCTTGCTTTTGTAACGAAATTTTGTCATCATTTATTGAATTTGTCTAAAGTGGCAAAACACATTTAGATTCATTTAATAAAACTAAAGATAGGCTGTACACCTTTCTTTACCTTTCCAATTCCAGGAAGGCTTAAACATGTAGATTGGGCCCCATCTATATGAATATGCCTTCCTGTCCATGGAATGGAATAAACATGAAACAACATAAGTGTTGGAGTTATTCGCTTGTGTTTTGTGTTTGTTGTAATCCAATTTCAGGAAGGCTTATGCATGGAGATGAGTCCCCATCTACGTGAATATGCCTTCCTGTCTGTGGAATGGAATAAACATGAAACAACACATTCATTGCAGTACATTAACAGGTTTTGTCCTCGGTGGACTCCATGGGGAAATCAGCAGTGTTAAAATATTCACAAGGTGAAAAGCACCAACAGAGATGTAAAATGGCTTCCATTAATTCACTAGTAAATTACCGGTTAGTACAATAATACTTCCATCTTGCTTTTGTAACGACATTTTGTCATTATTTATTGAATTTGTCTAAAGTGACAAAAGACGTTTAGATTCATTTAATAAAACTAACGATAGGCTGTACACCTTTCTTTACCTTTCCAATGTCAGGAAGGCTTAAACATGTAGATTGGGCCCCATCTAGATGAATATGACTTCCTGTCCATGGAATGGAATAAACATGAAACAACATAAGTATTGGAGTTAATCGCCTGTGTTTTGTGTTTGTTGTAATCCAATTTCAGGAAGGCTTATGCATGTAGATGGGGCCTCATCTACATGAATATGCCTTCCTGTCTGTGGAATGGAATAAACATGAAACAACACAAGCATTGGAGTACATTAACAGCTTTTTTTCTCAGTGGCCTCAATGGGGAAATCAGCAGTGGAGAAACAATCACAAGGTGAAAAGCACCAGCAGAGATGTAAAATGTCTTCCAATAAATCAAAAGTAAATTACCGGTTAGTATAATATTACTTCTGTTTTGCTTTTGTGACAACATTTTGTCATCATTTTCTGAATTCGTCTAAAGTGACAAGGGATGTTTAGATTCATTAAATAAAACTAAAGATAGGTTGGACACCTTTCTTTACCTTTCCAACGTCAGGAAGGCTTATGCATGTAGATTGGGCCCCATCTACATGAATATGCCTTCCTGTCCGCGGAATGGAATAAACATGAAGCAACACAAGTATTGGAGTTCATTGCTTCTTTTTGTTTTGTGTTTGTTTCATTCCAACGTCGGCAAAGCTTATAAATGTAGATTGGGCCCCATCTACATGAATATTCTTTCCTGTCCGTGGAATGGAATAAAAAATCAAACAACATAAGTGTTGGAGTTATTCGCTTGTGTTTTGTGTTTGTTGTCATCCAATTTGAGGAAGGTTTATGCATGTAGATGGGGCCCCATCTACATGAATATGCCTTCCTGTCTGTGGAATGGAATAAACATGAAACAACACATTCATTGCAGTACATTAACAGGTTTTTTTCTCGGTTTCGTCCATGGGGAAATCAGCAGTGTTAAAATATTCACAAGGTGAAAAGCACCAACAGAGATTTAAAATGGCTTCCAATAATTCACTAGTAAATTACCGGTTTGTACAATATTACTTCTATCTTGCTTTTGTAATGACATTTTGTCAAGATTTATTGAATTTGTCTAAAGTGACAAAAGACGCTTACATTCATTTAATAAACCTAAAGATAGGCTGTACACCTTTCTTTACCTTTCCAATGTCAGGAAGGCTTAAACATGTAGATTGGGCCCCATCTAAATGAATATGCCTTCCTGTCCATGGAATGGAATAAACATGAAACAACATAAGTATTGGAGTGAATCGCTTGTGTTTTGTGTTTGTTGTAATCCAATTTCAGGAAGGCTTATGCATGTAGATGGGGCCTCATCTACATGAATATGCCTTCCTGTCTGTGGAATGGAATAAACATGAAACAACAAGGCATTGGAGTACATTAACAGCTTTTTTTTCTCAGTGGCCTTCATGGGGATTTCAGCAGTGGAAAAAAAATCACAAGGTGAAAAGCACCAACAGAGATGTAAAATGGCTTCCAATAAATCAAAAGTAAATTACCGGTTAGTACAATATTACTTCTGTCTTGCTTTTGTGACAACATTTTGTCATCATTTTCTGAATTTGTCTAAAGTGACAAGGGACGTTTAGATTCATTAAATAAAACTAAAGATAGGTTGGACACCTTTCTTTACCTTTCCAATGTCAGGAAGGCTTATGCATGTAGATTGGGCCCCATCTACATGATTATGCCTTCCTGTCAACGGAATGGAATAAATATGAAGCAACACAAGTACTGGAGTTCATTGCTTCTTTCTGTTTTGTTTTTGTTTCATTCCAACGTCAGGCAAAGCTTATAAATGTTTATTGGGTCCCATCTACATGAATATGCTTTCCTGTCCGTGGAGTGGAATAAACATGAAACAACATAAGTGTTGGAGTTATTCGCTTGTGTTCTGTGTTTGTTGTCATCCAATTTCAGGAAGGTTTATGCATGTAGATGGGGCCCCATCTACATGAATATGCCTTCCTGTCTGTGGAATGGAATAAACATGAAACAACACAAGCATTGGAGTACATTAACAGCTTTTTTTTCTCAGTGGCCACCATGGGGAAATCAGCAGTGGAAAAGAATTCACAAGGTGAAAAGCACCAACAGAGATGTAAAACGGCTTCCAATAATTCACTAATAAATTACCGGTTAGTGCAATATTACTTCCATCTTGCTTTTGTAACGACATTTTGACATCATTTTTTTGAATTTGTCTAAAGTGACAAAAGACGTTTACATTCATTTAATAAAACTAAAGATAGGCTGTACACCTTTCTTTACCTTTCCAATGACAGGAAGGCTTAAACATGTAGATTGGGCCCCATCTACATGAATATGTCTTCCTGTCCATGGAATGGAATAAACATGAAACAACATAAGTATTGGAGTGAATCGCTGTGTTTTGTGTTTGTTGTCATCCAATGTCAGGAAGGTTTATGCATGTAGATGGGCCCCATCTACATGAATATGCCTTCCTGTCTGTGGAATGGAATAAACATGAAACAACACATTCATTGCAGTACATTAACAGGTTTTTTTCTCGGTTTCGTCCATGGGGAAATCAGCAGTGTTAAAATATTCACAAGGTGAAAAGCACCAACAGAGATTTAAAATGGCTTCCAATAATTCACTAGTAAATTACCGGTTTGTACAATATTACTTCTATCTTGCTTTTGTAATGACATTTTGTCATGATTTATTGAATTTGTCTAAAGTGACAAAAGACGTTTACATTCATTTAATAAAACTAAAGATAGGCTGTACACCTTTCTTTACCTTTCCAATGTCAGGAAGGCTTAAACATGTAGATTGGGCCCCATCTACATGAATATGCCTTCCTGTCCATGGAATGGAATAAACATGAAGCAACATAAGTATTGGAGTGAATCGCTTGTGTTTTGTGTTTGTTGTAATCCAATTTCAGGAAGGCTTATGCATGTAGATGGGGCCTCATCTACATGAATATGCCTTCCTGTCTGTGGAATGGAATAAACATGAAATAACAAGGCATTGGAGTACATTAACAGCTTTTTTTCTCAGTGGCCTCCATGGGGAAATCAGCAGTGGAAAAACAATCACAAGAAGAAAAGCACAAACAGAGATGTAAAATGGCTTCCAATAATTCACTAGTAAATTACCAGTTAGTACAATATTACTTCTGTCTTGCTTTTGTGACAACATTTTGTCATCATTTTCTGAATTTGTCTAAAGTGACAAGGGACGTTTAGATTCATTAAATAAAACTAAAGATAGGGTGGACACCTTTCTTTACCTTTCCAACGTCAGGAAGGCTTATGCATGTAGATTGGGCCCCATCTACATGAATATGCCGTCCTGTCCACGGAATGGAATAAATATGAAGCAACACAAGTACTGGAGTTCATTGCTTCTTTCTGTTTTGTGTTTGTTTCATTCCAACGTCGGCAAAGCTTATAAATGTTTATTGGGTCCCATCTACATGAATATGCTTTCCTGTCCGTGGAGTGGAATAAACATGAAACAACATAAGTGTTGGAGTTATTCGCTTGTGTTCTGTGTTTGTTGTCATCCAATTTGAGGAAGGTTTATGCATGTAGATGGGGCCCCATCTACATGAATATGCCTTCCTGTCTGTGGAATGGAATAAACATGAAACAACACAAGCATTGGAGTACATTAACAGCTTTTGTTCTCAGTGCCACCATGGGGAAATCAGCAGTGGAAAAACATTCACAAGGTTAAAAGCACCAACAGAGATGTAAAATGGCTTCCAATAATTCACTAGTAAATTACCGGTTTGTACAATATTACTTCCATCTTGCTTTTGTCATCATTTTTTGAATTTGTCTAAAGTTACAAAAGACGTTTACAATCATTTAATAAAACTAAAGATAGGCTGTACACCTTTCTTTACCTTTCCAATGTCAGGAAGGCTTAAACATGTAGATTGGGCCCCATCTACATGAATATACCTTCATGTCCGTGTAATGGAATAAACATGAAACAACATGAGTGTTGGACTTATTCGCTTGTGTTTTGTGTTTGTTGTCATCCAATTTCAGGAAGTTTTATGCATGAAGATGGGGCCCCATCTACATGAATATGCCTTCCTGTCTGTGGAATGGAATAAACATGAAACAACACATTCATTGAAGTCTATTAACAGGTTTTCTTCACGGTGGCCTCCATGGAGAAATCAGCAGTGTTAAAATATTCACAAGGTGAAAAGCACCAACAGAGATGTAAAATGGCTTCCAATAATTGACTTGTAAATTTCCTTTTAGTACAATATTACTTCTATCTTGCTTTTGTAACAACATTTTGTCATCATTTTTTGAATTTGTGTAAAGTGACAAAGAACGTTTACATTCATTTAATACAACTAGAGATAGACTGTACACCTTTCTTTACCTTTCCAATGTCAGGAAGGCTTAAACATGTAGATTGTGCCTCATCTACATGAATATGCCCCATCCTGTCTGTGGAATGGAATAAACATGAAGCAACACAAGTATTGGAGTGCATTGCTTCTTTTTGTTTTGTGTTTGTTTCATTCCAACATCTGCAAAGCTTATAAGTGTAGATTGGGTTCCATCTACATGAATATCCCTTCCTGTCTGTGGAATGGAATAAACATGAAACAACACAAGCATTGGAGTACATTAACAGCTTTTTTTCTCAGTGGCCTCCATGGGGAAATAAGCAGTGGAAAAACAACAACAAGGTGAAAAGCACCAGCAGAGATGTAAAATGGCTTCCAATAAATCAAAAGGAAATTATCAGTTAGTACAATATTACTTCTGTCTTGCTTTTGTGACAACATTTTGTCATCATTTTCTGAATTTGTCTAAAGTGACAAGGGATGTTTAGATTCATTAAATAAAACTAAAGATAGGTTGGACACCTTTCATTACCTTTCCAACGTCAGGAAGGCCTATGCATGTAGATTGGGCCCCATCTACATGAATATGCCGTCCTGTGCGTGGAATGGAATAAACATGAAAAAACACAAGTATTGGAGTTCATTGCTTCTATTTGTTTTGTGTATGTTTCATTCCAACGTCGGCAAAGCTTATAAATGTAGATTGGGCCCCAACTACATGAATATACTTTCCTGTCTGTGGAATGGAATAAACATGAAACAACATAAGTGTTGGACTTATTCGCTTGTGTTTTGTGTTTGTTGTCATCCAATTTCAGAAAGGTTTATGCGTGTAGATGGGGCCCCATCTACATGAATATGCCTTCCTGTCTGTGGAATGGATTAAACATGAAACAACACATTCATTGCAGTACATTAACAGGTTTTTGTCTCAGTGGCCTCCATGGGGAAATCAGCAGTGTTAAAATATTCACAAGGTGAAAAGCACCAACAGAGGTGTAAGATGGCTTCCAATAATTCACTAGTAAATTACCGGTTAGTACAATATTACTTCTATCTTGCTTTTGTAACGAAATTTTGTCATCATTTATTGAATTTGTCTAAAGTTTCAAAACACATTTAGATTCATTTAATAAAACTAAAGATAGGCTGTACACCTTTCTTTACCTTTCCAATTCCAGGAAGGCTTAAACATGTAGATTGGACCCCATCTACATGAATATGCCTTCCTGTCCATGGAATGGAATAAACATGAAACAACATAAGTGTTGGAGTTATTCGCTTGTGTTTTGTGTTTGTTGTAATCCAATTTCAGGAAGGTTTATGCATGTAGATGGGTCCCCATCTACGTGAATATGCCTTCCTGTCTGTGGAATGGAATAAACATGAAACAACACATTCATTGCAGTACATTAACAGGTTTTGTCCTCGGTGGACTCCATGGGGAAATCAGCAGTGTTAAAATATTCACAAGGTGAAAAGCACCAACAGAGATGTAAAATGGCTTCCAGTAATTCACTAGTAAATTACCGGTTAGTACAATAATACTTCCATCTTGCTTTTGTAACGACATTTTGTCATTATTTATTGAATTTGTCTAAAGTGACAAAAGACGTTTAGATTCATTTAATAAAACTAACGATAGGCTGTACACCTTTCTTTACCTTTCCAATGTCAGGAAGGCTTAAACATGTAGATTGGGCCCCATCTAGATGAATATGCCTTCCTGTCCATGGAATGGAATAAACATGAAACAACATAAGTATTGGAGTTAATCGCCTGTGTTTTGTGTTTGTTGTAATCCAATTTCAGGAAGGCTTATGCATGTAGATGGGGCCTCATCTACATGAATATGCCTTCCTGTCTGTGGAATGGAATAAACATGAAACAACACAAGCATTGGAGTACATTAACAGCTTTTTTTCTCAGTGGCCTCAATGGGGAAATCAGCAGTGGAGAAACAATCACAAGGTGAAAAGCACCAGCAGAGATGTAAAATGTCTTCCAATAAATCAAAAGTAAATTACCGGTTAGTATAATATTACTTCTGTTTTGCTTTTGTGACAACATTTTGTCATCATTTTCTGAATTCGTCTAAAGTGACAAGGGATGTTTAGATTCATTAAATAAAACTAAAGATAGGTTGGACACCTTTCTTTACCTTTCCAACGTCAGGAAGGCTTATGCATGTAGATTGGGCCCCATCTACATGAATATGCCTTCCTGTCCGCGGAATGGAATAAACATGAAGCAACACAAGTATTGGAGTTCATTGCTTCTTTTTGTTTTGTGTTTGTTTCATTCCAACGTCGGCAAAGCTTATAAATGTAGATTGGGCCCCATCTACATGAATATGCCTTCCTGTCCGTGGAATGGAAAAAACATGAAACAACATAAGTGTTGGAGTTATTCGCTTGTGTTTTGTGTTTGTTGTCATCCAATTTCAGGAAGGTTTATGCATGTAGATGGGGCCCCATCTACATGAATATGCCTTCCTGTCTGTGGAATGGAATAAACATGAAACAACACATGCATTGCAGTACATTAACAGGTTTTTTTCTCGGTTTCGTCCCTGGGGAAATCAGCAGTGTTAAAATATTCACAAGGTGAAAAGCACCAACAGAGATTTAAAATGGCTTCCAATAATTCACTAGTAAATTACCGGTTTGTACAATATTACTTCTATCTTGCTTTTGTAATGACATTTTGTCAAGATTTATTGAATTTGTCTAAAGTGACAAAAGACGCTTACATTCATTTAATAAACCTAAAGATAGCCTGTACAACTTTCTTTACCTTTCCAATGTCAGGAAGGCTTAAACATGTAGATTGGGCCCCATCTACATGAATATGCCTTCCTGTCTGTGGAATGGAATAAACATGAAACAACAAGGCATTGGAGTACATTAACAGCTTTTTTTCTCAGTGGCCTTCATGGGGATTTCAGCAGTGGAAAAAAAATCACAAGGTGAAAAGCACAAACAGAGATGTAAAATGGCTTCCAATAAATCAAAAGAAAATTACCGGTTAGTACAATATTACTTCTGTCTTGCTTTTGTGACAACATTTTGTCATCATTTTCTGTATTTGTCTAAAGTGACAAGGGACGTTTAGATTCATTAAATAAAACTAAAGATAGGGTGGACACTTTTCTTTACCTTTCCAATTCCAGGAAGGCTTATGCATGTAGATTGGGCCCCATCTACATGATTATGCCTTCCTGTCAACGGAATGGAATAAATATGAAGCAACACAAGTACTGGAGTTCATTGCTTCTTTCTGTTTTGTTTTTGTTTCATTCCAACGTCGGCAAAGCTTATAAATGTTTATTGGGTCCCATCAACATGAATATGCTTTCCTGTCCGTGGAGTGGAATAAACATGAAACAACATAAGTGTTGGAGTTATACGCTTGTGTAATGTGTTTGTTGTCATCCAATTTCAGGAAGGTTTATGCATGTAGATGGGGCCCCATCTACATGAATATGCCTTCCTGTCTGTGGAATGGAATAAACATGAAACAACACAAGCATTGGAGTACATTAACAGCTTTTTTTTCTCAGTGGCCACCATGGGGAAATCAGCAGTGGAAAAGAATTCACAAGGTGAAAAGCACCAACAGAGATGTAAAACGGCTTCCAATAATTCACTAATAAATTACCGGTTAGTGCAATATTACTTCCATCTTGCTTTTGTAACGACATTTTGACATCATTTTTTTGAATTTGTCTAAAGTGACAAAAGACGTTTACATTCATTTAATAAAACTAAAGATAGGCTGTACACCTTTCTTTACCTTTCCAATTCCAGGAAGGCTTAAACATGTAGATTGGGCCCCATCTACATGAATATGTCTTCCTGTCCATGGAATGGAATAAACATGAAACAACATAAGTATTGGAGTGAATCGCTGTGTTTTGTGTTTGTTGTCATCCAATGTCAGGAAGGTTTATGCATGTAGATGGGCCCCATCTACATGAATATGCCTTCCTGTCTGTGGAATGGAATAAACATGAAACAACACATTCATTGCAGTACATTAACAGGTTTTTTTCTCGATTTCGTCCATGGGGAAATCAGCAGTGTTAAAATATTCACAAGGTGAAAAGCACCAACAGAGATTTAAAATGGCTTCCAATAATTCACTAGTAAATTACCGGTTTGTACAATATTACTTCTATCTTGCTTTTGTAATGACATTTTGTCGTGATTTATTGAATTTGTCTAAAGTGACAAAAGACGTTTACATTCATTTAATAAAACTAAAGATAGGCTGTACACCTTTCTTTACCTTTCCAATGTCTAGAAGGCTTCAACATGTAGATTGGGCCCCATCTACATGAATATGCCTTCCTGTCCATGGAATGGAATAAACATGAACAACATAAGTATTGGAGTGAATCGCTTGTGTTTTGTGTTTGTTGTAATCCAATTTCAGGAAGGCTTATGCATGTAGATGGGGCCTCATCTACATGAATATGCCTTCCTGTCTGTGGAATGGAATAAACATGAAATAACAAGGCATTGGAGTACATTAACAGCTTTTTTTCTCAGTGGCCTCCATGGGGAAATCAGCAGTGGAAAAACAATCACAAGAAGAAAAGCACAAACAGAGATGTAAAATGGCTTCCAATAATTCACTAGTAAATTACCAGTTAGTACAATATTACTTCTGTCTTGCTTTTGTGACAACATTTTGTCATCATTTTCTGAATTTGTCTAAAGTGACAAGGGACGTTTAGATTCATTAAATAAAACTAAAGATAGGGTGGACACCTTTCTTTACCTTTCCAACGTCAGGAAGGCTTATGCATGTAGATTGGGCCCCATCTACATGAATATGCCGTCCTGTCCACGGAATGGAATAAATATGAAGCAACACAAGTACTGGAGTTCATTGCTTCTTTCTGTTTTGTGTTTGTTTCATTCCAACGTCGGCAAAGCTTATAAATGTTTATTGGGTCCCATCTACATGAATATGCTTTCCTGTCCGTGGAGTGGAATAAACATGAAACAACATAAGTGTTGGAGTTATTCGCTTGTGTTCTGTGTTTGTTGTCATCCAATTTGAGGAAGGTTTATGCATGTAGATGGGGCCCCATCTACATGAATATGCCTTCCTGTCTGTGGAATGGAATAAACATGAAACAACACAAGCATTGGAGTACATTAACAGCTTTTGTTCTCAGTGCCACCATGGGGAAATCAGCAGTGGAAAAACATTCACAAGGTTAAAAGCACCAACAGAGATGTAAAATGGCTTCCAATAATTCACTAGTAAATTACCGGTTTGTACAATATTACTTCCATCTTGCTTTTGTCATCATTTTTTGAATTTGTCTAAAGTTACAAAAGACGTTTACAATCATTTAATAAAACTAAAGATAGGCTGTACACCTTTCTTTACCTTTCCAATGTCAGGAAGGCTTAAACATGTAGATTGGGCCCCATCTACATGAATATACCTTCATGTCCGTGTAATGGAATAAACATGAAACAACATGAGTGTTGGACTTATTCGCTTGTGTTTTGTGTTTGTTGTCATCCAATTTCAGGAAGTTTTATGCATGAAGATGGGGCCCCATCTACATGAATATGCCTTCCTGTCTGTGGAATGGAATAAACATGAAACAACACATTCATTGAAGTCTATTAACAGGTTTTCTTCACGGTGGCCTCCATGGAGAAATCAGCAGTGTTAAAATATTCACAAGGTGAAAAGCACCAACAGAGATGTAAAATGGCTTCCAATAATTGACTTGTAAATTTCCTTTTAGTACAATATTACTTCTATCTTGCTTTTGTAACAACATTTTGTCATCATTTTTTGAATTTGTGTAAAGTGACAAAGAACGTTTACATTCATTTAATACAACTAGAGATAGACTGTACACCTTTCTTTACCTTTCCAATGTCAGGAAGGCTTAAACATGTAGATTGTGCCTCATCTACATGAATATGCCCCATCCTGTCTGTGGAATGGAATAAACATGAAGCAACACAAGTATTGGAGTGCATTGCTTCTTTTTGTTTTGTGTTTGTTTCATTCCAACATCTGCAAAGCTTATAAGTGTAGATTGGGTTCCATCTACATGAATATCCCTTCCTGTCTGTGGAATGGAATAAACATGAAACAACACAAGCATTGGAGTACATTAACAGCTTTTTTTCTCAGTGGCCTCCATGGGGAAATAAGCAGTGGAAAAACAACAACAAGGTGAAAAGCACCAGCAGAGATGTAAAATGGCTTCCAATAAATCAAAAGGAAATTATCAGTTAGTACAATATTACTTCTGTCTTGCTTTTGTGACAACATTTTGTCATCATTTTCTGAATTTGTCTAAAGTGACAAGGGATGTTTAGATTCATTAAATAAAACTAAAGATAGGTTGGACACCTTTCATTACCTTTCCAACGTCAGGAAGGCCTATGCATGTAGATTGGGCCCCATCTACATGAATATGCCGTCCTGTGCGTGGAATGGAATAAACATGAAAAAACACAAGTATTGGAGTTCATTGCTTCTATTTGTTTTGTGTATGTTTCATTCCAACGTCGGCAAAGCTTATAAATGTAGATTGGGCCCCAACTACATGAATATACTTTCCTGTCTGTGGAATGGAATAAACATGAAACAACATAAGTGTTGGACTTATTCGCTTGTGTTTTGTGTTTGTTGTCATCCAATTTCAGAAAGGTTTATGCGTGTAGATGGGGCCCCATCTACATGAATATGCCTTCCTGTCTGTGGAATGGATTAAACATGAAACAACACATTCATTGCAGTACATTAACAGGTTTTTGTCTCAGTGGCCTCCATGGGGAAATCAGCAGTGTTAAAATATTCACAAGGTGAAAAGCACCAACAGAGGTGTAAGATGGCTTCCAATAATTCACTAGTAAATTACCGGTTAGTACAATATTACTTCTATCTTGCTTTTGTAACGAAATTTTGTCATCATTTATTGAATTTGTCTAAAGTTTCAAAACACATTTAGATTCATTTAATAAAACTAAAGATAGGCTGTACACCTTTCTTTACCTTTCCAATTCCAGGAAGGCTTAAACATGTAGATTGGACCCCATCTACATGAATATGCCTTCCTGTCCATGGAATGGAATAAACATGAAACAACATAAGTGTTGGAGTTATTCGCTTGTGTTTTGTGTTTGTTGTAATCCAATTTCAGGAAGGTTTATGCATGTAGATGGGTCCCCATCTACGTGAATATGCCTTCCTGTCTGTGGAATGGAATAAACATGAAACAACACATTCATTGCAGTACATTAACAGGTTTTGTCCTCGGTGGACTCCATGGGGAAATCAGCAGTGTTAAAATATTCACAAGGTGAAAAGCACCAACAGAGATGTAAAATGGCTTCCAGTAATTCACTAGTAAATTACCGGTTAGTACAATAATACTTCCATCTTGCTTTTGTAACGACATTTTGTCATTATTTATTGAATTTGTCTAAAGTGACAAAAGACGTTTAGATTCATTTAATAAAACTAACGATAGGCTGTACACCTTTCTTTACCTTTCCAATGTCAGGAAGGCTTAAACATGTAGATTGGGCCCCATCTAGATGAATATGCCTTCCTGTCCATGGAATGGAATAAACATGAAACAACATAAGTATTGGAGTTAATCGCCTGTGTTTTGTGTTTGTTGTAATCCAATTTCAGGAAGGCTTATGCATGTAGATGGGGCCTCATCTACATGAATATGCCTTCCTGTCTGTGGAATGGAATAAACATGAAACAACACAAGCATTGGAGTACATTAACAGCTTTTTTTCTCAGTGGCCTCAATGGGGAAATCAGCAGTGGAAAAAAAATCACAAGGTGAAAAGCACCAGCAGAGATGTAAAATGTCTTCCAATAAATCAAAAGTAAATTACCGGTTAGTATAATATTACTTCTGTTTTGCTTTTGTGACAACATTTTGTCATCATTTTCTGAATTTGTCTAAAGTGACAAGGGACGTTTAGATTCATTAAATAAAACTAAAGATAGGTTGGACACCTTTCTTTACCTTTCCAACGTCAGGAAGGCTTATGCATGTAGATTGGGCCCCATCTACATGAATATGCCTTCCTGTCCGCGGAATGGAATAAACATGAAGCAACACAAGTATTGGAGTTCATTGCTTCTTTTTGTTTTGTGTTTGTTTCATTCCAACGTCGGCAAAGCTTATAAATGTAGATTGGGCCCCATCTACATGAATATGCCTTCCTGTCCGTGGAATGAAAAAAACATGAAACAACATAAGTGTTGGAGTTATTCGCTTGTGTTTTGTGTTTGTTGTCATCCAATTTCAGGAAGGTTTATGCATGTAGATGGGGCCCCATCTACATGTATATGCCTTCCTGTCTGTGGAATGGAATAAACATGAAACAACACATGCATTGCAGTACATTAACAGGTTTTTTTCTCGGTTTCGTCCATGGGGAAATCAGCAGTGTTAAAATATTCACAAGGTGAAAAGCACCAACAGAGATTTAAAATGGCTTCCAATAATTCACTAGTAAATTACCGGTTTGTACAATATTACTTCTATCTTGCTTTTGTAATGACATTTTGTCAAGATTTATTGAATTTGTCTAAAGTGACAAAAGACGCTTACATTCATTTAATAAACCTAAAGATAGTCTGTACAACTTTCTTTACCTTTCCAATGTCAGGAAGGCTTAAACATGTAGATTGGGCCCCATCTAAATGAATATGCCTTCCTGTCCATGGAATGGAATAAACATGAAACAACATAAGTATTGGAGTGAATCGCTTGTGTTTTGTGTTTGTTGTAATCCAATTTCAGGAAGGCTTATGCATGTAGATGGGGCCTCATCTACATGAATATGCCTTCCTGTCTGTGGAATGGAATAAACATGAAACAACAAGGCATTGGAGTACATTAACAGCTTTTTTTCTCAGTGGCCTTCATGGGGATTTCAGCAGTGGAAAAAAAATCACAAGGTGAAAAGCACCAACAGAGATGTAAAATGGCTTCCAATAAATCAAAAGAAAATTACCGGTTAGTACAATATTACTTCTGTCTTGCTTTTGTGACAACATTTTGTCATCATTTTCTGTATTTGTCTAAAGTGACAAGGGACGTTTAGATTCATTAAATAAAACTAAAGATAGGGTGGACACCTTTCTTTACCTTTCCAATTCCAGGAAGGCTTATGCATGTAGATTGGGCCCCATCTACATGATTATGCCTTCCTGTCAACGGAATGGAATAAATATGAAGCAACACAAGTACTGGAGTTCATTGCTTCTTTCTGTTTTGTTTTTGTTTCATTCCAACGTCAGCAAAGCTTATAAATGTTTATTGGGTCCCATCTACATGAATATGCTTTCCTGTCCGTGGAGTGGAATAAACATGAAACAACATAAGTGTTGGAGTTATTCGCTTGTGTTCTGTGTTTGTTGTCATCCAATTTGAGGAAGGTTTATGCATGTAGATGGGGCCCCATCTACATGAATATGCCTTCCTGTCTGTGGAATGGAATAAACATGAAACAACACAAGCATTGGAGTACATTAACAGCTTTTTTTTCTCAGTGGCCACCATGGGGAAATCAGCAGTGGAAAAGAATTCACAAGGTGAAAAGCACCAACAGAGATGTAAAACGGCTTCCAATAATTCACTAATAAATTACCGGTTAGTGCAATATTACTTCCATCTTGCTTTTGTAACGACATTTTGACATCATTTTTTTGAATTTGTCTAAAGTGACAAAAGACGTTTACATTCATTTAATAAAACTAAAGATAGGCTGTACACCTTTCTTTACCTTTCCAATGACAGGAAGGCTTAAACATGTAGATTGGGCCCCATCTACATGAATATGTCTTCCTGTCCATGGAATGGAATAAACATGAAACAACATAAGTATTGGAGTGAATCGCTGTGTTTTGTGTTTGTTGTCATCCAATGTCAGGAAGGTTTATGCATGTAGATGGGCCCCATCTACATGAATATGCCTTCCTGTCTGTGGAATGGAATAAACATGAAACAACACATTCATTGCAGTACATTAACAGGTTTTTTTCTCGGTTTCGTCCATGGGGAAATCAGCAGTGTTAAAATATTCACAAGGTGAAAAGCACCAACAGAGATTTAAAATGGCTTCCAATAATTCACTAGTAAATTACCGGTTTGTACAATATTACTTCTATCTTGCTTTTGTAATGACATTTTGTCATGATTTATTGAATTTGTCTAAAGTGACAAAAGACGTTTACATTCATTTAATAAAACTAAAGATAGGCTGTACACCTTTCTTTACCTTTCCAATGTCAGGAAGGCTTAAACATGTAGATTGGGCCCCATCTACATGAATATGCCTTCCTGTCCATGGAATGGAATAAACTTGAAGCAACATAAGTATTGGAGTGAATCGCTTGTGTTTTGTGTTTGTTGTAATCCAATTTCAGGAAGGCTTATGCATGTAGATGGGGCCTCATCTACATGAATATGCCTTCCTGTCTGTGGAATGGAATAAACATGAAATAACAAGGCATTGGAGTACATTAACAGCTTTTTTTCTGAGTGGCCTCCATGGGGAAATCAGCAGTGGAAAAACAATCACAAGGTGAAAAGCACAAACAGAGATGTAAAATGGCTTCCAATAATTCACTAGTAAATTACCAGTTAGTACAATATTACTTCTGTCTTGCTTTTGTGACAACATTTTGTCATCATTTTCTGAATTTGTCTAAAGTGACAAGGGACGTTTAGATTCATTAAATAAAACTAAAGATAGGGTGGACACCTTTCTTTACCTTTCCAACGTCAGGAAGGCTTATGCATGTAGATTGGGCCCCATCTACATGAATATGCCGTCCTGTCCACGGAATGGAATAAATATGAAGCAACACAAGTACTGGAGTTCATTGCTTCTTTCTGTTTTGTGTTTGTTTCATTCCAACGTCGGCAAAGCTTATAAATGTTTATTGGGTCCCATCTACATGAATATGCTTTCCTGTCCGTGGAGTGGAATAAACATGAAACAACATAAGTGTTGGAGTTATTCGCTTGTGTTCTGTGTTTGTTGTCATCCAATTTCAGGAAGGTTTATGCATGTAGATGGGGCCCCATCTACATGAATATGCCTTCCTGTCTGTGGAATGGAATAAACATGAAACAACAAAAGCATTGGAGTACATTAACAGCTTTTTTTTCTCAATGGCCACCATGGGGAAATCAGCAGTGGAAAAGAATTCACAAGGTGAAAAGCACCAACAGAGATGTAAAACGGCTTCCAATAATTCACTAATAAATTACCGGTTAGTGCAATATTACTTCCATCTTGCTTTTGTAACGACATTTTGACATCATTTTTTTGAATTTGTCTAAAGTGACAAAAGACGTTTACATTCATTTAATAAAACTAAAGATAGGCTGTACACCTTTCTTTACCTTTCCAATGACAGGAAGGCTTAAACATGTAGATTGGGCCCCATCTACATGAATATGTCTTCCTGTCCATGGAATGGAATAAACATGAAACAACATAAGTATTGGAGTGAATCGCTGTGTTTTGTGTTTGTTGTCATCCAATGTCAGGAAGGTTTATGCATGTAGATGGGCCCCATCTACATGAATATGCCTTCCTGTCTGTGGAATGGAATAAACATGAAACAACACATTCATTGCAGTACATTAACAGGTTTTTTTCTCGGTTTCGTCCATGGGGAAATCAGCAGTGTTAAAATATTCACAAGGTGAAAAGCACCAACAGAGATTTAAAATGGCTTCCAATAATTCACTAGTAAATTACCGGTTTGTACAATATTACTTCTATCTTGCTTTTGTAATGACATTTTGTCATGATTTATTGAATTTGTCTAAAGTGACAAAAGACGTTTACATTCATTTAATAAAACTAAAGATAGGCTGTACACCTTTCTTTACCTTTCCAATGTCAGCAAGGCTTAAACATGTAGATTGGGCCCCATCTACATGAATATGCCTTCCTGTCCATGGAATGGAATAAACATGAAGCAACATAAGTATTGGAGTGAATCGCTTGTGTTTTGTGTTTGTTGTAATCCAATTTCAGGAAGGCTTATGCATGTAGATGGGGCCCCATCTACATGAATATGCCTTCCTGTCTGTGGAATGGAATAAACATGAAATAACAAGGCATTGGAGTACATTAACAGCTTTTTTTCTCAGTGGCCTCCATGGGGAAATCAGCAGTGGAAAAACAATCACAAGGTGAAAAGCACAAACAGAGATGTAAAATGGCTTCCAATAATTCACTAGTAAATTACCAGATAGTACAATATTACTTCTGTCTTTCTTTTGTGACAACATTTTGTCATCATTTTCTGAATTTGTCTAAAGTGACAAGGGACGTTTAGATTCATTAAATAAAACTAAAGATAGGGTGGACACTTTTCTTTACCTTTCCAACGTCAGGAAGGCTTATGCATGTAGATTGGGCCCCATCTACATGAATATGCCTTCCTGTCAACGGAATGGAATAAATATGAAGCAACACAAGTACTGGAGTTCATTGCTTCTTTCTGTTTTGTGTTTGTTTCATTCCAACGTCGGCAAAGCTTATAAATGTTTATTGGGTCCCATCTACATGAATATGCTTTCCTGTCCGTGGAGTGGAATAAACATGAAACAACATAAGTGTTGGAGTTACTCGCTTGTGTTCTGTGTTTGTTGTCATCCAATTTCAGGAAGGTTTAGTCCTTGTAGATGGGGCCCCATCTACATGAATATGCCTTCCTGTCTGTGGAATGGAATAAACATGAAACAACACAAGCATTGGAGTACATTAACAGCTTTTTTTTCTCAGTGGCCACCATGGGGAAATCAGCAGTGGAAAAGAATTCACAAGGTGAAAAGCACCAACAGAGATGTAAAACGGCTTCCAATAATTCACTAGTAAATTACCGGTTAGTGCAATATTACTTCCATCTTGCTTTTGTAACGACATTTTGACATCATTTTTTTGAATTTGTCTAAAGTGACAAAAGACGTTTACATTCATTTAATAAAACTAAAGATAGGCTGTACACCTTTCTTTACCTTTCCAATGACAGGAAGGCTTAAACATGTAGATTGGGCCCCATCTACATGAATATGTCTTCCTGTCCATGGAATGGAATAAACATGAAACAACATAAGTATTGGAGTGAATCGCTGTGTTTTGTGTTTGTTGTCATCCAATGTCAGGAAGGTTTATGCATGTAGATGGGCCCCATCTACATGAATATGCCTTCCTGTCTGTGGAATGGAATAAACATGAAACAACACATTCATTGCAGTACATTAACAGGTTTTTTTCTCGGTTTCGTCCATGGGGAAATCAGCAGTGTTAAAATATTCACAAGGTGAAAAGCACCAACAGAGATTTAAAATGGCTTCCAATAATTCACTAGTAAATTACCGGTTTGTACAATATTACTTCTATCTTGCTTTTGTAATGACATTTTGTCGTGATTTACTGAATTTGTCTAAAGTGACAAAAGACGTTTACATTCATTTAATAAAACTAAAGATAGGCTGTACACCTTTCTTTACCTTTCCAATGTCAGGAAGGCTTCAACATGTAGATTGGGCCCCATCTACATGAATATGCCTTCCTGTCCATGGAATGGAATAAACATGAAACAACATAAGTATTGGAGTGAATCGCTTGTGTTTTGTGTTTGTTGTAATCCAATTTCAGGAAGGCTTATGCATGTAGATGGGGCCTCATCTACATGAATATGCCTTCCTGTCTGTGGAATGGAATAAACATGAAACAACAAGGCATTGGAGTACATTAACAGCTTTTTTTCTCAGTGGCCTCCATGGGGAAATCAGCAGTGGAAAAACAATCACAAGGTGAAAAGCACAAACAGAGATGTAAAATGGCTTCCAATAATTCACTAGTAAATTACCAGTTAGTACAATATTACTTCTGTCTTGCTTTTGTGACAACATTTTGTCATCATTTTCTGAATTTGTCTAAAGTGACAAGGGACGTTTAGATTCATTAAATAAAACTAAAGATAGGTTGGACACCTTTCTTTACCTTTCCAACGTCAGGAAGGCTTATGCATGTAGATTGGGCCCCATCTACATGAATATGCCGTCCTGTCCACGGAATGGAATAAACATGAAGCAACACAAGTATTGGAGTTCATTGCTTCTTTTTGTTTTGTGTTTGTTTCATTCCAACGTCGGCAAAGCTTATAAATGTTGATTGGGTCCCATCTACATGAATATGCTTTCCTGTCCGTGGAGTTGAATAAACATGAAACAACATAAGTGTTGGAGTTATTCGCTTGTGATTTGTGTTTGTTGTCATCCAATTTGAGGAAGGTTTATGCATGTAGATGGGGCCCCATCTACATGAATATGCCTTCCTGTCTGTGGAATGGAATAAACATGAAACAACACAAGCATTGGAGTACATTAACAGCTTTTTTTCTCAGTGGCCACCATGGGGAAATCAGCAGTGGAAAAACATTCACAAGGTGAAAAGCACCAACAGAGATGTAAAATGGCTTCCAATAATTCACTAGTAAATTACTGGTTAGTACAATATTACTTCCATCTTGCTTTTGTAACGTCATTTTGTCATCATTTTTTTGAATTTGTCTAAAGTGACAAAAGACGTTTACATTCATTTAATAAAACTAAAGACATTCATTGCAGTACATTAACAGTTTTTTTTCTGGGTGGCCTCCATGGGGAAATCAGCAGTGTTAAAAGATTCACAAGGTAAAAATCACCAACAGAGATGTAAAATGGCTTCCAATAATTCACTAGTAAATTACCGGTTAGTACAATATTACTTCTATCTTGCTTTTGTAACGACATTTTGTCATCATTTTTTGAATCTGTCTAAAGTGACAAAAGAAGTTTACATTCATTTAATAAAACTAGAGATAGGCTGTACACCTTTCTTTACCTTTCGAATGTCAGGAAGGCTTAAACATGTAGATTGGGCCCCATCTACATGAATATGCCTTCCTGTCCATGGAATGGAATAAACATGAAACAACATAAGTGTTGGAGTTATTCCCTTGTGTTTTGTGTTTGTTGTCATCCAATTTCAGGAAGGTTTATGCGTGTAGATGGGGCCCCATCTACATGAATATGCCTTCCTGTCTGTGGAATGGAATAAACATGAAACAACACAAGCATTGGAGTACATTAACAGCTTTTTTTCTCAGTGGCCACCATGGGGAAATCAGCAGTGGAAAAACATTCACAAGGTTAAAAGCACCAACAGAGATGTAAAATGGCTTCCAATAATTCACTAGTAAATTACCGGTTTGTACAATATTACTTCCATCTTGCTTTTGTCATCATTTTTTGAATTTGTCTAAAGTTACAAAAGACGTTTACAATCATTTAATAAAACTAAAGATAGGCTGTACACCTTTCTTTACCTTTCCAATGTCAGGAAGGCTTAAACATGTAGATTGGGCCCCATCTACATGAATATGCTTTCCTGTCCGTGGAGTTGAATAAACATGAAACAACATGAGTGTTGGACTTATTCGCTTGTGATTTGTGTTTGTTGTCATCCAATTTGAGGAAGGTTTATGCATGTAGATGGGGCCCCATCTACATGAATATGCCTTCCTGTCTGTGGAATGGAATAAACATGAAGCAACACATTCATTGAAGTCTATTAACAGGTTTTCTTCACGGTGGCCTCCATGGAGAAATCAGCAGTGTTAAAATATTCACAAGGTGAAAAGCACCAACAGAGATGTAAAATGGCTTCCAATAATTGACTAGTAAATTTCCTTTTAGTACAATATTACTTCTATCTTGCTTTTGTAACGACATTTTGTCATCATTTTTTGAATTTGTCTAAAGTGACAAAGAACGTGTACATTTATTTAATAAAAATACAGATAGACTGTACACCTTTCATTACCTTTCCAATTTCAGGAAGGCTTATGCATGTAGATGGGGCCTCATCTACATGAATATGCCTTCCTGTCTGTGGAATGGAATAAACATGAAACAACACAGCATTGGAGTACATTAACAGCTTTTTTTCTCAGTGGCCTCCATGGGGAAATCAGCAGTGGAGAAACAATCACAAGGTGAAAAGCACCAACAGAGATGTAAAATGGCTTCCAATAATTCACTAGTAAATTTCCTTTTAGTACAATATTACTTATATTTTGCTTTTGTAACGACATTTTGTCATCATTTTTTGAATTTGTGTAAAGTGACAAAGAACGTTTACATTCATTTAATAAAACTAAAGATAGACTGTACAAGACTGTACACCTTTCTTTACCTTTCCAATGTCAGGAAGGCTAAAACATGTAGATTGGGCCTCATCTACATGAATATGCCTTCCTGTCTGTGGAATGGAATAAACATGAAGCAACACAAGTATTGGAGTGCATTGCTTCTTTTTGTTTTGTGTTTGTTTCATTCCAACATCTGCAAAGCTTATAAATGTAGATTGGGCTCCATCTACATGAATATGCCTTCCTGTCCAAGGAATGGAATAAATATGAAACAACATAAGTATTGGAGTGAATCGCTTGTGTTTTGTGTCTGTGTTAATCCAATTTCAGGAAGGCTTATGCATGTAGATGAGGCCTCATCTACATGAATATGCCTTCCTGTCTGTGGAATGGAATAAACATGAAACTACACAAGCATTGGAGTACATTAACAGCTTTTATTCTCAGTGGCCACCATTGGGAAATCGGCAGTGGAAAAACATTCACAAGGTGAAAAGCACCAACAGAGATATAAAATGGCTTCCAATAATTCACTAGTAAATTACCGGTTAGTACAATATTACTTCCATCTTGCTTTTGTAACGTCATTTTGTCATCATTTTTTGAATTTGTCTAAAGTGACAAAAGACGTTTACATTCATTTAATAAAACTAAAGATAGCCTGTACACCTTTCTTTACCTTTCCAATGTTAGGAAGGCTTAAACATGTATATTAGGCCCCATCTACATGAATATGCCTACCTGTCCGTGGAATGGAATAAACATGAAACAACATAAGTGTTGGACTTATTCGCTTGTGTTTTGTGTTTATTGTCATCCAATTTCAGGACGTTTTATGCATGTAGATGGGGCCCCATCTACATGAATATGCCTTCCTGTCTGTGGAACGGAATAAACATGAAACAACACAGCATTGGAGTACATTAACAGCTTTTTTTCTCAGTGGCCTCCATGGGGAAATCAGCAGTGGAAAAACAATCACAAGGTGAAAAGCACCAACAGAGATGTAAAATGGCTTCCAATAATTCACTAGTAAATTTCTTTTTAGTACAATATTACTTATATCTTGCTTTTGTAACGACATTTTGTCATCATTATCTGAATTTGTCTAAAGTGACAAGGGACGTTTAGATTCATTAAATAAAACTAAAGATAGGTTGGACACCTTTCTTTACCTTTCCAACGTCAGGAAGACTTATGCATGTAGATTGGGCCCGATCTACATGAATATGCCTTCCTGTCCGCAGAATGGAATAAACATGAAGAACACAAGTATTGGAGTGCATTGCTTCTATTTGTTTTGTGTTTGTTTCATTCCAACGTCGGCAAAGCTTATAAATGTAGATTGGGCCCCATCTACATGAATATGCTTTCCTGTCCGTGGAATGGAATAAACATGAAACAACATAAGTGTTGGAGTTATTCGCTTGTGTTTTGTGTTTGTTGTCATCCAATTTCAGGAAGGTTTATGCATGTAGATGGGACCCCATCGACATGAATATGCCTTCCTGTCTGTGGAGTGGAATAAACATGAAACAACACAAGCATTGGAGTACATTAACAGCTTTTTTTCTCAGTGGCCTCCATGGGGAAATCAGCAGTGGAGAAACAATCACAAGGTGAAAAGCACCAACAGAGATGTAAAATGGCTTCCAATAATTCACTAGTAAATTTCCTTTTAGTACAATATTACTTCTATCTTGCTTTTGTAACGACATTTTGTCATCATTTTTTGAATTTGTGTAAAGTGACAAAGAAAGTTTACATTCATTTAATAAAACTAAAGATAGACTGTACACCTTTCTTTACCTTTCCAATGTCAGGAAGGCTAAAACATGTAGATTGGGCCTCATCTACATGAATATGCCTTCCTGTCTGTGGAATGGAATAAACATGAAGCAACACAAGTATTGGAGTGCATTGCTTCTTTTTGTTTTGTGTTTGTTTCATTCCAACATCTTCAAAGCTTATAAATGTAGATTGGGCTCCATCTACATGAATATGCCTTCCTGTCCGCAGAATGGAATAAACATGAAGAACACAAGTATTGGAGTGCATTGCTTCTATTTGTTTTGTGTTTGTTTCAATCCAACGTCGGCAAAGCTTATAAATGTAGATTGGGCCCCATCTACATGAATATGCTTTCCTGTCTGTGGAATGGAATAAACATGAAACAACATAAGTGTTGGAGTTATTCGCTTGTGTTTTGTGTTTGTTGTCATCCAATTTCAGGAAGGTTTATGCATGTAGATGGGACCCGATCGACATGAATATGCCTTCCTGTCTGTGGAGTGGAATAAACATGAAACAACACAAGCATTGGAGTACATTAACAGCTTTTTTTCTCAGTCGCCTCCATGGGGAAATCAGCAATGGAAAAACATTTACAAGGTGCAAAGCACCAAGAGAGATTTAAAATGGCTTGCAATTAATCACTAGTAAATTACCGGTTAGTACAATATTACTTCTATCTTTCTTTTGTGACAAAATGTTGACATCATTTTCTGAATTTGTCTAAAGTGACAAAGGACGTTTAGATTCATTTAATAAAACTAAAGATAGGCTGTACACCTTTCTTTATGTTTCCAATGTCAGGAAGGCTTAAACATGTAGATTGGGTCCCATCTACATGAATATGCCTTCCTGTCCTTGGAATGGAATGAACATGAAAAAACACAAGCATTGGAATTCATTGCTACTGTTATTTTGTGTTTGTTGTCATCCAATGTCAGGATGGCTTATGGATGTAGATTGGGCCCCATCTACATAAATATGCCTTCCTGTCCGCGGAATGGAATAAACATGAAGCAACACAAGTATTGGAGTGCATTGCTTCTTTTTGTTTTGTGTTTGTTGTCATCCAATTTCATTGAGGTTTATGCATGTAGATGGGGTCCCATCTACATGTATATGCCTTCCTGTCAGTGGAATGGAATAAACATGAAACAACATAAGTGTTGGAGTTATTCGCTTGTGTTTTGTGTTTGTTGTCATCCAATTTCAGGAAGGTTTATGCATGTAGATGGTTCCTCATCTACATGAATATTTCTTCCTGTCTGTGGAATGGAATAAACATGAAACAACACATTCATTGCAGTACATTAACAGGTTTTTTTCTCGGTGGCCTCCATGGGGAAATCAGCAGTGTTAAAATATTCACAAGGTTAAAAGCACCAACAGAGATGTAAAATGGCTTCCAATAATTCACTAGTAAATTACCGGTTAGTACAATATTACTTCTATCTTGCTTTTGTAACGACATTTTTTCATTATTTTTTGAATTTGTCTAAAGAGACAAAGGACGTTTAGATTCATTTAATAAAACTAAAGATAGGCTGTACACCTTTCTTTACCTTTCCAATGTCAGGAAGGCTTAAACATGTAGATTGGGCCCCATCTACAGGAATATGCCTTCCTGTCCATGTAATGGAATCAATATGAAACAACATAAGTATTGGAGTGAATCGATTGTGTTTTGTGTTTGTTGTAATCCAATTTCAGGAAGGCTTATGGGGCCCATCTACATGAATATGGCTTCCTCTCTGTGGGATGGAATAAACATGAAACAACACAAGCATTGGAGTACATTAACAGCTTTTTTTCTCAGTGGCCTCCATGGGGAAATCAGCAGTGGTAAAACATTTACAAGGTGCAAAGCACAAACAGAGATGTAAAATGGCTTGCAATAAATCACTAGTAAATTACCGGTTAGTACAATATTACTTCTGTCTTGCTTTTGTGACAAAATTTTGTCATCATTTTCTGAATTTGTCTAAAGTGACAAGGGACGTTTAGATTCATTAAATAAAACTAAAGATAGGTTGGACACCTATCTTTACCTTTCCAATGTCAGGAAGGCTTATGTATGTAGATTGGGCCCCATCTACATGAATATGCCTTCCTGTGCGTGGAATGGAATAAACATGAAAAAACACAACTATTGGAGTGCATTGCTTCTATTTGTTTTGTGTTTGTTTCATTCCAAAGTCGGCAAAGCTTATAAATGTAGATTGGGCCCGATCTACATGAATATGCCTTCCTGTGCGTGGAATGGAATAAACATGAAAAAACACAAGCATTGGAGTGCATTGCTTCTATTTGTTTTGTGTTTGTTTCATTCCAAAGTCGGCAAAGCTTATAAATGTAGATTGGGCCCCATCTACATGAATATGCCTTCCTGTCCGTGGAATGGAATAAACATGAAACAACATAAGTGTTGGACTTATTCGGTTGTGTTTTGTGTTTGTTGTCATCCAATTTCAGGAAGGTTTATGCATGTAGATGGGGTCTCATCTACATGAATATGCCTTCCTGTCTGTTGAATGGAATAAACATGAAACAACACATTCATTGGAGTACATTAGCAGCTTTTTTTCTCAGTGGCCTCCATGGGGAAATCAGCAGTGGAAAAACATTTACAAGGTGAAAAGAACCAACAGATATGTAAAATGGCTTCCAATAATTCATTAGTAAATTACCGGTTTGTTCAATATTAATTCTATCTTGCTTTTGTGATAACATTTTGTCATCATTTTCTGAATTTGTCTAAAGTGACAAGGGACGTATAGATTCATTAAATATAACTAAAGATTGGTTGGACACCTTTCTTTACCTTTCCAATGTCAAGAAGGCTTATGCATGTAGATTGGGCCCCATCTACATGAATATGCCTTCTGTCGGTGGAATGGAATAAACAAAACAACACAAGTATTGGAGTGCATTGCTTCTTTTTGTTTTGTGTTTGTTTCATTCCAACGTCAACAAAGCTTATAAATGTAGATTTTGCCCCATCTACATGAATATGTATTCCTGTTCGTGGAATGGAATAAACATGAAACAACATAAGTGTTGGAATGAATGGCTTGTGTTTTGTGTTTGTTGTCATCCAATTTCAGGAAGGCTTATGCATCTAGATGGGGCCCTATCTACATGAATATGAATTCCTGTCTGTGGAATGGAATAAACATGAAACAACACATTCATTGGAGTACATTAAGAGGTTTTTTTTCTCAGTGGCCTCCATGGGGAAATCAGCAGTGTTAAAACATTCACAAGGGGAAAAGCACCAACAGAGATGTAAAATAGCTTCCAATAATTCACTTGTAAATTACCCGTTAGTACAATATTACTTCTATCTTGCTTTTGTGACAACATTTTGTCATCATTTTCTGCATTGGTCCATTATATAGTATTTATTTTAGGAATGTTTAGGAATTTTTTTCCATATTAACAAGACCGACCACAAATGTACTTTCAATACGGAAAGTTTCAGTGTCATCGGGTTAAAGACATGCGTGTAATATGACTGTGAGTCATGGGACTGGGGTGGCTGGAAGAAGATCAATATGGCAGCCCCCATTACATGGAATTGTGATGTTTGCCAAATGCATTCTACACAAGACCCAGTGTATATAAAAAATGTAACGCCTGTTGCATCTTGCTTAGTCTTCATGCAACACATTAATTACAATGCAATAGCTCAACAAGAAACAGTGAGGTTGCCTAAATTGCAAGAGTACAACTGACATGTACAGTATCTAGTCTTTAACAGTTTGAATGAGTGAAGTCCATCATAATGTAAACTATTAAGTTTAGAAGGCAGAACCAAAAGTTGGAATTTTGCTTAAAGACCAGAACAATTCAGCATACACATCAATTGTTCTTTTGTCTCTTCCTGTGGCATGGTGAGATAAATTATTACTTTTAATTTCAATCGATCGAGAAAAATATCCATAGCTTAAGTATACACAATCTTCATGGCATTTCGAACTCAATGCCGTGTGTCCACAATCACATTAGTAGATACTGGCAAACCTTGAATAATATGTTAAAATGGTTTAAATAGGTCCCCCCCAACCCCGACCCATTTCTGAAGCATAAATACTAAATACCTAAACTTTTCCCAGCCTTTCCACAAAATAGTAACCAGTGAATCATACGATCAGTAAAATGGGAAGAAAAATGGGCTCCTAGATTTTAAATATGAAAACAAAAGATGACATAAAATGGATTGTTATAAAGTTGGTAGCCACTTACTACCAGGCTTGGCAAACTTAAACAACCTTACATCGATCCCTACCTGCATCAAATCAACAGAAAGATGATTTATCTTCTCAGAAATTGCTAGTATAACATTCATTGTCTTTAATTTATTGATAGATTCATCAGACAGAGAGCATGTCAATGCTGTTTTTGTTAGTATCACGCGACTAATGTGTTGACATGTGCTATCTACACGATGAATCGGTCTTTTTCCAGGTTGCTGCAACTGTGATATGTTTCTGGTGGTTGTTCTCAGAATAAATATGTTGAAAATTATGTGATTTTTCGTTTTCTAAAAAACATCATGTGACTTTCACTTAATATTTTCTAATTTTTCAAACAAACATTGGAAAGGGGTTCTTGTTGGTATCACGTGACTATTGGACCTCTGATGTCATGGATATGTAGGCTGCGAGATTTGCGTAATCATGTGACTAGCAATGCAAATGGTGAGAATCAGGTCATATTTCGTCAATGCAATAGTTTCGTCTTGTCTGACAACAAATTAAAGACATAACAGATGTTCTACTTGCAATTCCTGAGGTGATAAATCATCTTGCTATTGATTTTATGTGGGTAGAGCTCGATGTAAGGTTCTTTAAATTTGCTAGGCCCAGTAGTAAGCAGCTACCCTATGCCTACACCACATTGTTTTGGCAAATTCCTACTTTTCAATAGGCAATGCACTCTGACCTCACACCCCAACAATAATGTCAAAATATCTATACAAAAAAAAAAGGGGTAGGAAAGGTCGGGAAACTCAGACCATCAGTTTTTGATATACAACTTTACCTTATAAATCTAACAACACCAGTAAAGATTTATACAGCCTTGTTTTGAAATATGATCTGTAAAATACTTATTTGTTCGTTCCCTCTAGGGGAGTAATTGAATTTTGGGAATATATATGATTTGTGATTAGCTCTGAGACAGCTTGTGACATCTTCCGATCATTCAGATTTTTGAAAATTACTTTATGACAGCGTAAATAAATGCTGACTGGTGACAACTGAAACTTTACTAGCCATCAGACTATTAAAATAATGAAAACTACTAGTCCGAGAGGAAATTTACTAGGCTTGGGCTAGCGGACTACTGCTAATTTTGAGCCCTGTGAAAGTAGGCAAAGCCTCCACACCTGTCAAACCAAACAACCAAATCCCACTCAAAAGTCAACACAGTCATAGGTCATAGACAGTCAACTTTAGTATCATCTGAATAAGACAAGAATGTAGAAGGCATTCATGATGATTTATTTTGCAAGTGAACTGCATTTCATTCAATATTTTGTAAAAATGCATTATATTCGGGGAATTGAGATTTTGACAGATTTTTTTCTTTATTTTTATCCATTCATTTTCTTGGCATAATTCTCATTTTCAAAGTGGGTTACTGATGTGCAGATCATTATATCTGAAAACAAAAGTTACATCCTTGCATGATGCATTGAATCTGTAAGATGCTAATTAGTGCAAGGACAATTCATAGCTGCATAAATGTATCATGATTTAAAATCCGCAGATTCGTGTATCGATAAGTACAAACTAGTATCAATTTCCATCAAAAAACGTGTTTGGTAGGAAGTTTAATCTTATCCTCAAGTTAGCCTCCATTGTGAAGAGTATTCAAAAGCATAATATAACAGGTAAAATGATTGGAGAATTGATCTTTCATGGGTGTATTTTGACCAATTAGAAAATACCTTGCACAAGCAATAATTCACATGTCAGTAAACATGGGTGATGAAGGAGAGATTGTCCATATTTTCAGGATCAACATATTATGTGTGGGACCATTTCGGACACCCAGTATATGTGCAGAATGGAGTCCGAAATACAGTAAAAACAAAAACAATATGTAAAGTCTGTCTAGCTGTCATGAACCATACTGGGAACACAACAAATATGCGAATCCATCTTACTCGACATCCTCCTGTTATTTCCAATTCTAAAGCTAAAATTTAAAGTGAAATTAAATCTGAAAAATCGGCACACGTTAGAAAACCGGTTGGATCTGGTCAACCTAATACTGTTGAATAATATTTGGAAGGTAAAAAAAATATCCAGCTAACTCCTAAGGTACTCAGCCAATTAAACACGAGACAGGAATTTTTATTGCTTCTGACAAGGCCTCTGTCAATAGTTGATCACATAATGTTTTGTTCAATGTACTTTTCCCAGCACTACTTCTGAGTTCAGGAGTATGTACTGGTGACTTGTAGGGCTGTCAAAATTACGGAAAACTTCACCCGGGTACCCGTTGCGCCGTTTAACGGGTAACCGGGTACTCGTTAGAACATGAAAGACATGTACAACCCTAGTTACCTCACTGTCAAATTTTCACAAACCTTGATTGTTGTAGGGTCACAAAATGAACGGACTATTTACATCATTTTGCACATTGTTTACCACACTTTATCCACTATTTCGCATTTTACCAATTCGCACTTTCGCATTCGCACTTTACCCACACCCAATGGGAGATGGCTGATAGTCTGTCGACGGAGATAATTTGTTTTCCTGTTGTACTTCAAATTGTCTATTGTAAATTGTGCTATAATATTTTGTTTAATTTGTCAATAATAATTTATTAATATTACAATGTCGTTTCACTTATTAATAAACTTCCAACAACTTCCACAGCGTGTTTTGTTATTTATTACTCACGGCGAATGGCGGTGAAAGTCAACTTCCGGTTGAGAACTTCCGGTGCAGCAGCCATTTAGTAGTGGGCCGCTGATGCATAACGGGTGGTCCTACTCCTAAATATAGACTGGAGCTGCAACTCAGACCAGCGTACTGCTGATGATATATGATATTTTGATAGTGTTGTAGGCAAATTATTTTTGTGAACGGGTACTCGTCATTAATTTTCAATGCCCGGGTTTTTCACTACAGTCGGGTACCAGGTTACCCATTGACAGCCCTAGTGACTTGTGTAAGTGGTCTGAACTAGTCAAATATTAAGCTGATAATCACATTCTTACTCTATATTAAACACTGGTATTTTTTCCCCCCATTGATTCATTGCTAGTTAAATTTTATATTTTGAAGCTAATAGTTATGTATTCGATATTTCTAGTCAGTAATCAGCAATTGAATTCCGCTAGATTTCACTGGGGAAATCATTTTGACATTAGCATCGATGTTTCTTAAATTTTTACTAACCAGATATTTCACACTGATATTGGGATATTCTAGTCATGAGTTTAAACCCCTAGTCATTTGTCTATGGCTTAGGAGAAGAAGTTTTCTCTTGAAGTTACTTTATTTTCTTTCTTATAATAAAGGATAACATAAAACTTTATGTATTTATTCTTTATTCATTCAGTCTTACAATATTTTTAAAAAATCCATTTTAATATAATGGCACAAATTTACAAAACAATACCATGAAGAGTACATGTGCTTGCATGACTAACACTTGCTTTGAAATGTATGAAATAATATCGTGATACGTATCGTATTGTAACACATGTATCATGATACGTATCTTATTGCCTCATACACGTATCATCCCAGCCCCAATGCTAATATTTATAGTTTAAAATAACTGCTACCCTTGTATGAGAGAAATCTGGTCAAAACTTAAAAATGTGAGTGCAGAGACTGCTCATCAAGTGATGACTCGTCTCGTAATATACTAAAATAGAAAAATATAATTATGGAAATTTACAATGTTTGCCAATTTTGTGCAGATGTCCCCAAAATTTATGAAGACGGTCCCCACAGGTTACTAGAATAAACATTTCCTGACTTGTCATTGACAAAACATTTGTCAAACGTGACACACAAAGACACATCAGAAATTTCTGATAGCATTGGGTTAAGTGCATGGTAGCATCATAAAATGTTTTCAAAAACACGTTATCATCATAAAGGTTAAAATATCAATATCATTGAGATATAAAAGAAGTATACATATTTGAATAATATTCTTAACTTTCCCAAGTTATAACATGATTTAAGGTCAAAACTCGGTAGTCTTTGAATTTAAATAAACGATAAAACAATCCAAGTTATATTTATTCCAAATGTCAAAGACATATTGTTGCTTATGCGATTGCTTAGGCATAGTTTATACACGGCAATAGGCGACCCATTCACTACCATTCCTGCAAATAGTCCGCATTTATATGCGTGAGTTGTATTAATACATCACTCACCAGCCAATCAAAGCATTCCCAGCTGTCACGTGCAGCGTCCTTGTTCAATTGTTCTTGTTTGGAGTGGAGAGCGACATCACGCATATTTCTGTTGAACCGCCGCCATCCCCGCCTCAACGCCTGCAGTGTTCAATGGACATGGGAAAGTCTATGCTGCTGCATGTTACTTACCCTAAATAAAGGGCATTCACTTCATTCCATTCCGTTTATTCACCCAAGAATCTAATGTCAGCGCTATATGGCGTATTCAAACTAAACCCATTGACTGAAGTCCACGCAGTAGCCGCTGTCATCCCAACCTTCGTTGGACAGCCCAGTCTTCGCTGGGCTCCTTCAGTTTCCGCTGAAGAAACTTTACTCAAGGGTTATCCATAACATTCTGTCAGGGAGTTTCACAGCCCAGCTGTGACCTCTGTACAACCACGTTGTGCCATTCAGTAACCGCTGAATCACTCACTGACAGAATGAACCAAAACAGTTTCATCAGTAGCAGCAGACGGTCCCCCTAGGCAAACATTTTAATTATAAATAAAAACTTAACTGGATCGGTGTTTTGTTGTGTATAAAATGTGGTTTTAAGTTCATCTGTGGAAATTATGAATTGTGTAGAAATAGCCCACTGGGTGCGGATTTTATTCTTTAATCTGCAATTCTCACAAATAAAAAGATGACACCTATTAATGCAGCAATATAATGATTAAAAAATGTCACCATTTAATTTATAATGCAGTACATTCCAATTGCAAACTATTTTTTTATTGTTGGAGAAATATTTCAAATATATACATTTCACAGGACAATGCCCACTTGAGTTACATTTATTAATGAAACTTTTTTTTCTTGCTGAGAGTATACTTGTGTAAATATAAGAGCAACTCGTAACTTGCAATTTTTATTTATGAGGTTCCTTGTCACATGTTGCAGAAAATAACAAGATAACAATCACAACTACTACTGCTACTACAATAAATATAAATATAAATAGATTCTAACAGTGCCAAAGGAATTGTACACCACTCCATCATATCACCCATTGATAACTAAGTAGATCTAAACTATAATTTAGCAATATGGAAAATGTACCATCGGATTCACTGATTTCCACCCAAGCATATGAAATCTTTCATTCACTATTTAAACCCGTCTTTTGTTTCTTATGATCTTTCTTTGGGGAACTCCTGCTGTGGGCCATTCTGAATCAGAATCACCGACACTCTGATCTCTGCATGTAGTGGCTAGGCGAGTGAGTAATTATCAAGGATTATCATAATTACATGTACATACACAAGAAGAGGTTAAGAACAGTTGTCATTTGAGTGATAGGGCTTTGAATTACCAGTAGATGACAGGATTTTTATTTAACAGAATGGTTTTTAATGGATACTGGGAAACAATAAAGCATATCAGTTGGTTCTAAAACATCGTGGGGTGATACGTGTAGCAAGAGCACTACAGTAAAAAGCCCTGGGGAAACACTGCACACTTTCTTTTGTGCAATATATCAAACAAATGAACTTGATGTACTTCTCCAACGATAAGCCCACACTTGATAAGTCCAATCCCCACTTCAACATATTTTAGCAATTGTTTATGTTAGGAAAGAAATATCCTATGATAAGCCCACACCTACTTTTAAATCAGTTAATGCACCTAGTCCACTGGGACTATCACAGGAAAAAGAGTGTTAGGGTCATTATGGACTGACTACTACATTTTCAGACGGTGGTGGTGGTGGGTAAACGGGGTTAAAAAAAAACATGTCCAGCCCTTACATTACTTGAAAACAATATTCTTACTCCAATTTGTAGAAAGAAAAAAAAACTAATTATATAAATTATATTAGTGTACAAAAATTACTTATCTATTGATAAAAAGAAAGAAAATATACTATCGAAAGAGAATCCCAGCCCTCCCCCCAATTAAATGGTCAGTCCTTTAAAGATGGCCTAGAACTCCACACCGGCCTAACCATAACAGATGAAATATATCTGGTACATAAACAGGAAAAAATAATGTTCTTGTTATTATATACCAAACTTGCTTCTGAAATGAAGCTTTAAAAATTCAATTCACTATTCAGCATACTACCTCCACCACCCTTTTCATAAGTTCACCTAAATTTCAATCACATTTATTGGCTGATCAATGATCATAGAAAATATAAGCCATCTGAGTGAACGGTAAATTTGGGATCACCTAATCTGTTTCAATAAATTCAATATTTGACATTTTGTAACCTTTTTCTTACCCAATCTGACCACAAAAGCAAGTCAAATTAAGTGATGCAGCACACCGAATTGTTTACATTGTTGTCAAGGCTGTTAAAGATATATACCGGTAACTTGGTACAGAAGCAAACAGTGGCGAGTCAAATGTCTTCTGCAACAAATAATTTCCATGCTTGAAAGGTAATGCAGTTTCTATTATTGCTCAAGCTCACAAAATGCTAGTTTTTCTCACTGCAAGTATAACTTCTATAGGCATACACTAGAAAACATCACATGACATGATGTGAAATCTTGTATTTTCACATTTGACAATATAAAGATATAATTTGCATGTGAAAATATAGGAATTTTAAAGAAATGGTAAAAATCTCACCAGTAATTTTCTATATTTCACACTTATAATAAATACCAATGCTCATACTTAGGGGTGAAACAATTAATTGATATATCGATAATTTTCCATATCAATACAAGAGGCGAAGAATCGATACAAAATGATATTTACCCTATACAAATTACTTTAATCTTTAGCAGCAGTGAATAATTATTAGTCATTTGCCTTTTTATTCTTTAAATTGAGAATACATCTGAGAAAGCCACAGCAGGCATATGCACTCATTTCTGTCAGTAAAAAGTAACTATTGACGACAGTCACTCGCCTTCTACAAATTAACACCAAAATCTGCTTTCCCCCCATTCCATGCTAATTATTTTATCCTGTCACTGTCAGCATGTTCAGCTACTAATAACATATCTCAACGTAAAGAAGACATTTCGGGTTTGTTCTCCATATATGATCTAAGTACTTTACTGATAATTTAATAACCACTGCTTACAATTTACCTATCAGTCATACATGTACTATATAAATACTAAAAGGGAGGACACTTCTCTCCCTTCTCGTGCGACCTATTTAAGAATCAACGCTGATATTTTGAGCTATATTTCGCATAGCATAATAAATTTGGTATCGATGTTTAGCTCAGGCATTCGACTTTGTATGCCTACACAAAGTTTGACTTACTACCACACCTTTAAGTAATGCCAGATCATTTTCCCACGCTAACGGTCAAAATGGCCATGATTGCGCCCGCTTAATATGCAAATGCAACGAGCTGAATGGAATACGGCTCTCTCATTGGTCAACCGAAAATGATGTACTACGCCTACTGATTATCTGATCATGGTAACGTGGTAACATATTCTAGCATTCCTCTAGCTGAGGATTATTTAATCCCTTTATACCTTACAAAATTTCAAACCAAACCTTGTTCCGTCTGTGCAGACTTTTTTAATTTGGAAAAATAAAGTGGTTAACGACGAGCACAAATACCATCCGCTATAATCAGTAAAATTAAAATAAATTATCTGAATCATAAAAATGTAATGTAAGTAGAATACAGACTTTATCATTTTGTTCTTAATTATATGCCACACATTTCAAAATAATGCAGTCTGAATAAAAATGTCTTTATAAGATTTTTGTAACATTCATAATTAAGTAGCATTTAAAATGTTGGTGCTTAGACTACATTTAAAGTAATAATTAAAATATTCAGATGACAATATTTTTTACATCTTTTTTTTACCAAATCAGTGATGAATACAAATAAAGATAGAAATGTGAAATCAACTAGTTGATACTTTTATTGTAAGGTGCATGGTTGTGATGTGGATCTATCCTGTATAACCATGCAAGATGCCTACTACTTTAAGGCCAAAAAAAATTGTGTGTGGTTCAGGTTACATAGCCAAAAAAAGTAGGGTAGGTCGGTAGGCTTAAATAAAATTTTTTTAACAAAAATACATGAATACATGTATATGTACTATAATTAAGCTTCACCGTGAGTAAACCTTTCTGCCTTAAGACGCGTCTATGTATTTATGTACCCTTGGCAACAAGTTTTGTTGGAAGAGGACCATAGTCCATTTTCAAGAGTAGTACCATGAACCTTCTGCAAACAAATGACAATTTTCTCACAAACAGGCTCAAGTGGATTTGGACCTCTGGAGTTTATGGTGAAGACTCACAAACAACACCATTATTTGTTTCATACATTTTAATTTGCTGGCTATTTGTTTTAATGTATACATTTAGCATGGAAAAGCAAATCTATGTCTGAAAATGAGCATGGTGAATTTAGTTTGCTTAATACCATCTTCATGTCTCTCAGACTTGATTTATACTAGAGACATTTCTAACTTCATATCCGTCCTTGTCTGCAGCTGTCGGTGAAACTGAACAGAGCATCCGGTCTTCTTTTGGGCTGAAGACTGGGTGTTTTGATTGAAACGGGTCCATGAATATCCAATCATGATTGATTGACAATAAATAATTGCCACTGTTGCCGGGACAGCAGTTATTAAGCTTCACAGCGATTAGAGTAGAAGGGACACTTCTTCCACATGCCATGTTGTTTATAGTTCATCACTGCGCATGTCCGTTTTACAAGCAAACAAGCGAACAAAACAGAGTATTCCGATTGCTACTTTGGTATGGTCTAATTCAGTACAAATCGTCATCATCACAGACTGGGTTGATGACTCGGCAAAATTTTTTTTGTTTTATTTTAGCGAGAGAAAAAAAAAACGTAGGCTCGGAGACTAAACACTAGGGTCGGTCGGGTAACCTGAGCCAACCATATTTTTTCTTTTGGCCTAAAGACTATGACTACAATAAATGGATACAAAACAACATTAACAAAATTCTCTAAATCATGTGTCATTCTCTAAGTCATAAATATGTCAGATAATTAGATTATAGATTTGTATCATTTTTATATCAGATGTTAAACATTCCAAAAAATTGCAGTAAGAATGTCTTTTCACCATCTAAATATATTTAATTCATATGTACATGGCATTTAGCATGCCAACAATTTGATAAACATATAAAAACAGCATGTAATGTAGACATTATAATTATAATTATTATTGATATTGTTCAAAATACAAATAATTCCTAAATATAAGTGTAAATGTCTGATAAACATGTAAATCATTATTATTAAGATTATTTATTTTACAATCTGATTCAATTTCTTGATTTTAAAATTGTGATAAAAAAATATCAGCATTATTATACAGTATTATTTCTATTTTCATTTGTATTCATATGTGATCCAGGAAACCAGTCATTGTCATCTGAATATTTTAATTATTATTTTAATTATTACTTATTCTGCATGCATGTGTATATGTTTTTGTTTGGGTTTTTTTGTCTTCTATAATAATAATAATGTCTAAATTATTAGCTATTTTAAATGGACTTAATTATGATTTTTACAAATATATCAAAATATTTATTCCAACTGCATTATTTTGGAATGTTTGGCATATAATTAACAAAGAAATAATAAAGTCCACATTTTACTTGCATTACATTTTTATGATTCAGACAATTTTTTTCACTGTCGTTTCGTAGCCTTTATTTTAATTTTACTGATTACAGCTGATGGTATTATGCACGTTTTATACAGTATAAAATGTACCGACTTTAAGTTTTACCTGCGCGAGGATCCACGTCGCTGTCATGCACCTTACGACGTGTATTAGGCCGTGCTTGTACTATAAATAACATTTCTTTAACATTGCTCTCGCCGTTAACAATTTTATTTTTCGAAATTAAAAAAAGTTTGCGCAGACAGAACAAGGTTTGGTTTGAAATTTTGTAAGGTATAACGGGATTCAATAATCCTCAGCTAGATAGTAACTGGCCCTGGTAAATACTGTTGAAGACCGAAGGTGGTGTATCATCCCACACCCTATTTTGACGCTTACCTAATTTGACGCAGTGTCATAAACTCCCAGTTCTCGAGAGAACGCATCTTTCAATGACGTCAAAACCACAACATTAATTTACACTGATCAACATCGAGTCACACAGACCACAACATTTGTCGAAAATCCTATCCTTGTCGGTTGTGAAATGAAACAAAGATACATACCTTGAAAAAAAACGCCATTTCACTAATTCTCTCTTTTTCAATCAGTAAGTCCTCATCAAAATCCTTACTAACTATTCTGACGGGACAAATAAACTTCCCGCCATAATAGGCATCCAGTCTGCTACTCAACGTGTGTTAGCAACGTGATTCACAGCCGATAATGCATCAGTAACACTGTTTAGAAAGGTGTACACTGTTATACAGTTTGATGTGATTCTGTCATAACTGATTTTCAGAGGTGGTTCTTTCTTATTATAATTTGTGGAAATTTACAAGAAACATATACTTTTACGATATATTTCATAATTAAATTAGTATCCTTTACCTTTACATTTTTGCTTATTTAAATAAAAGTCTTAGGATTTTTTATCTGATAATTAGGCAATATTAATTTAAAAAGTGATTTTTCAATAATCTTTTAAGACATTCTTGATATTTAACTTATTTTGACCAATTTATTTTTTTAAAGATTTGTTTGATAATGGCAAGAATGATTAATGAAAATAAAACCTTCTCCTGTAACTGTATGTCTTCTGTCTGTGATTATTTGTATTCTGGATAAAAAAAGGTTGTGAAGGATGCAAAACAGTTTTGATGTTCCAAAAACTTTACATTCAAGGATTGAGGCTCTGCATGTTCACAATGCCAATTAAGTATTGGGAAAAAAGACACATGCTAAATCTAATAATATTTTAATAATAAGGACACGATTTTATAATAATACCATCATGATTTTTAAAATTTTTATTCTTTTTGCTTTCGAGACAAAATCTGTACCAAAATTACATTTATGATAAATGTAAGAAAAGCTTTAGGAATGCCAAGTTAAATATCTTTCTGTAATTTTTCCGATAAACTCAAGTTTTCTATGTCCTATTGATGTTCCTCATGAATAGTGTTTTATTCCCTGACCGTATATACAAGAGTGTCACTAAAAGAAAGACTTCTGTGAAGTGCGTCATAATGGGTGACGTATTACGCAAATTTTCCGACAAGGGGTCGTCTGGTTCAAAGCATGCAAAGAAGAGTATTAGGGAATATATCAATGTAATTTTTTATGCATACTTTGCTAAAATAACTAATGTTTCTATATAATGAGAGGTATCACTATGAAAGGAGTATATTTATGACAAGGTGAAAGTAAGTACTTATGTGCGTCAAAATAGGGAACGCCAAGATACGATTCAGAATGGAACGGGCCCATACTATATAGATGGTTTCATTTGCGCAGACGATGAAGTAAATTTTCCCGCCATCCATGAAATAATCAAAATTCGAGTTAAAAGAATGGGAGGCCAGTAAATAGGGGTACCATCTCTGTACAAAAATAGTAAGATGGTGGCATTCTGCTGACGGAAGCGCATCCTGGCTACGTTGTTATCACTATTTGAATGTTCCATTTCGGATCACTTCTCAGTAGTGATTATGTGACCCCTAAAAATTTTATTTGACTGAGGTTTTCTAAAATAGTATCTTCCAATGAATATGACATATATACTGGCTTTATGGCATTTTTTCTTGTCATTTGCATTGTCATATGTAACACGTCAATGAAAACGTCAGATGCATTCCACCTCAATAAATGGACTGCTAAATAAAATAGAGCAAAATTACACTCCACAAAAATCCCATTATTTCTTAATAGAAATTCTGAATTGGACTCACGAGTGTCTCCTGTGCATGCTACTTCATTTTTTTCCCACCTCTTCTACTTCTCCAGCAAAGTATTGTCCAGTATCCAACAGCGTTTGCGTCGAAGCATTATCACTTTCGCGCATGCGTGAACGATGGAGTGTGAAGAGACTGTGTATCGAAAATATAGCGGTTACAGTAATTTGTGTAAACCCGGGCTTACACACGTCTTAAAAGGGCCGCCAACTGAGACAGTCCCAATTTTCATTTTTTTCTTCATGAAACATACAAAATTAGCCGAAATTCGCATTTTGGCAAGTGAAGACTTGAATCGGGTCCTCACTTGGTTTTTAAGTCCCCATTTGTTGGTGTGTATTCAACATCTGGTCTTCACTTGGCAGCAGTTACAAACACACACACACACACACACACACATATATATATATATATATATATATATATATATATATATATATATATATATATATATATATATATAATCGCTAGATAAAGCGTCTATCCCCCAGCTTTGTCATGCTTCATTTTACTCAGTGCTAGGCGAACCTCCTCTTCAGTGATTATTCTATCCAGAGTATCATGAACTATTTGAATATTTTCATTTTCCTGTAACAGAACTGGAAAAATTAAATAATTCTAAAAACGGTCAAGATTGAATAATATTACAAGTATCTAGGATGCATATTTTCTTTAAAAAAAAAACTCCTGGTATATTTGCCAGAAAACTTTATCTTTGCAAGCATTGAAAGTTATGCATATTATGAAGCGAACTCTTTCAAAATTTGGCAAAATACCTGTAACTGGATTGCTTCGTCTGTTTAACTCGAAGATAGCTTCCATTTTTAACTATGGGGCTGAGGTTTGCGGGTTTTATGATGCCAATGATATTAAAAAAGTTCATTTGTCATTTTGCAAATATATTCCTGGTATATCTAAGTCTTCTCCAGATGCATTCGTATATACTGAATTAGGAAGAATTAGTATGCAGAATATAAGATACACACGTATTTTGAAATGTTGGCTTAGAATTCTAAAAATGCCAGAAGACAGATATCCTAACAATGTTACAATTTACAACTAAGATGGGGAGAAAATTGTGATTGCTGATCTAACAATGATAAAAAGCTTCTAGTTACGTATGGAGTTGGAAAATGTTTGGCGTAGTAAATGATGAAAATACGTTTCTTAGAATGTTTTGTCAGAGATGTTGATATTTTTAGGCAAAAACTCCAGGATGAGATTAAATCAATGGAAATACTGCGTTTCTATAGGTCATTGTGAATAGAATTCACTTGTCAAAGATATCTAAAATTGTTAAGAGGATATGAAAATATTTGTTATGGAGAAAGATGGTGTCAGATTTGTAATGTTAATATCGAAAATGAATTTATTTTATTATTGTTTGTCTTCTATATGGAGAATTACGAAGAAAATATTTTCCCACCTTTGTATAAAAAAATCCAACTTTAGAAATTTTTGGACTTTTATACAAAATGATACTAGAAAAATTCTGCTGACTAATTTAGTAATGTTTAGTATACAAGCCTTAAAGATTAGAGAAGCCGTTTTATCGTCAACTCCTGCTATATAGACTCTAGATCAATATCACAAAAATTATCTTTGCTCCATGCAGGCTTCAGTGTTTTCTTTAATTTATTTTGTGTGATTACTGTGTATATTATATTTGTATTTCACCCAATTAGAAAAAAAAATACAAGAATGATTAATTGCATGTATAACACTTCCAATAGATACGATGTTCTGTTACACACTAAAACACCTTTTTGTATCGAATGACGTATGGATATGTATCATGGGCCATTGGTCTCTATTACAAATAAACACTATTATTATTATTATTATTATTATTATTATTATTATATCATATATTGAAAAGAAGACACAAGCATTATCCAGATAATTCGCGTACCTTTTCTCTGCACGGCTTGTATTATGTGTCACTGAAATCCTTAAGCTCCACCCATCACTTTTTGTTTCTGTGAACAAATGTTATAAAATATTATCCATTACACAGATCAGCTGATCTTTTGGCGCGAAATATGGGCTGTTTTGTCTGATTCTCACACTGTCATTGACCTACTTGCCGGAAACATATGTATTAATGTTACGTACGTTTAGTATGTACCATAAGATGTAGAAATATTGACTTGTTTCAACAAACAAGTAATCTCAACGAAGATTTTGACACAAAATTTTAGGATTGTATTGATCATGTTGGGTATAACTTAAATCTAAGCAACGGAACAATGAAAGAGGGCAACTTTGCTAAAAACAAAATTAAATAAAAAAATGGAGGGAACAGGAAGACGGATAAAATACACGCAAGATGAAAGAACTGATGGAAGACACGTATACAAACAAGAGTCCCTGGAGAGGTATAACGCTCTACTTACCGGAAAGAATTTACAGCAATTCAAACTAGGACCATTTCTTTGTTTTAACTGCTGAGTGTTGAAATCGTCTATGTGACAGTCATACTGGATGTCTGAGAGGAACCATTTTCACTTAGGACCAATTTGACATCATTATAAGTCTTCTGGTGAAGACAACATGGAGAATAGAAAAAAAGCAATATTTTCACGATGGTTGTCGTGGTGGCCATATTAGACACCAAATCGGCACTATTTTCATTTAGGACCAACCAGACGTAAAATAAAAAGTCTTTTAGTGAAAATCCCATTCTAATATGAGGAGTAGAGATAATAAGATTTTCAAGATGGCAGGCATGGTGGCCATATTTGGATGTACCAGTAGCACCACTTTCGTTTATGATCAACTAGACCATGGGATGAAAATGTGTTTAAAGTTTCATGGCAATCCTCCAAGTAGTTTAGAAAGAGTGGCAATAACAAACTTGTGCTAATGGATAGATGTACACGGGGCAACAAACGACAGACAACAGGCCATCCCATAAGCTCTTCTAGTCTATTGCCGGTAAAACTAAAAATGAAAAGAACGATGGAGCATACACATGTACTCCTTGTACTCAAAACGGAATGACAAAATACTCAGGATGTGGTTGCTCTTTAATCAATGGGTTCGTTTTCGATGTAATGATGTTTGTTTTAATAAGTGTGCAGGTGATAATTGCAAGTTAATTTCGTTGGATATTATTTGTGTATACCCGTGTACGGATATTTTATTTTTACTGGTGCACGTAAGTACAGAAGTTTTCTTAGTAACTTAGCTATTTGTAACTGAATGTTCTATACATTTTTATAAGCAGTTGATTTAATGCAAATGCAGTGCGTCAAAATTCTTTCTGTTCACTCTCGTCAAATTCGCAGTTTGTGGTTTTCAAATAAATGCTGAAAGTTTTAAAAATAAAGTCAGTATATGAAAAGATACCAAATTTGTCATATGTTCCCACTATTGTCTTTGATTATTAATGCATCTCTCTCTCTCTCTCTCTCTAAATGGGCAGACTTCGTTGCCAGGTATGATGCATTGCAAGTACATGGCGATCTCCCTTCTTGATTTCTCCGATGTTGATGTACATTTTATATTCAGTTCAATACAGATTTATGAATTTAAAAATCATAGCAACTTAAAAATGAGTAAAATAAGCATTATTCTTCAATAAAACTCATATTAGTAGCACAAAAAGAAATCCATCCTCCTGTTTTCTATATCAGTCTTTTAACAAATATGTCACACAAAAAACATTCCAAAGCCTTTTTTCATAATACACTGTCCAATGTATGATTTGCTAAAATTTTACCCTGAAGATATGCATGAAACGATTTAAAATTGTAAAAATATCCAATCACTTAAAACAGAAAAAGTAGTAAAAGTGTAGAATTATTCTGAATTTGTATATAAAAAAGTGTAAATTTTAGCAAATCTATTTATATGAAATGCAAGTGAAAATTAAATTATATTTTAAACTATACATGTGTAAAATCAACATTATTTATCGTAAATTTTACAAAGAAAGTAACACGTGCCTTCTAAATCATTTTTATTCATTGATCGGACATTAAACGTGCAAAATCCTTTCATAGATTGTTCTGGGTTGTCTTTGATTTGCTGCAGTTTGGTATTTTTAAAAAAATTCAAGTGACCTTTGACATGAAAGAAGAGACCGAAGGAGATCAAGTGACCTTTGACATGAAAGAAGAGACCGAAGGAGATCACTGGTTCCCTAAGGTAACTAATTGTGTTGATACATGCTGAAAGAAGTTAAAATTCCAGTATCTACTGGTATATGCGAATAATTAAAAAAATAAATTCTTATTTTAAAAATTTTAATAAATTTTAAACGAGTAACATTATTTATAATAAATTTGCCAAACAAAGTAGCACATGCCACATATTTATCATTCTGGTTTCTAAATCATTTTTATTTATTTATCTTATTTTTAAATATGTCAATACCCATTTCAAAATGTTCTTGTGAATCCATAATTTGTATACGTGTGTCAAAACTACATTTTAAAATAATGGGGTTTTAACTAGAGTTTTGTTTGTTTTGTTTTTTTTGCAATTATATTTACTGTCAAAAGGGAAATTCTCTGGATTATCGACGATTTGCGGCAGTTCAGTATGAATACATTTTGAATATGTTTTGTTTATAAATATAATTACTGGCAACATGGAAAGGAGGAAATGTGGTGAAACATACAGATGTTGTAAGATAGCCATTTAAGTTATTGCATGATTAAAAAAAGTTGAAATTTGGAAAAGTTATGAAAATTACAATTAGATTTTTACTGAGTATTATTTTATATTTTATATAAATGAATTCAATATTATTCATCATAAATTTGCCAAACTAAGTAGCATACACCTCAGATATATCTTACTACTTTCTAAATCATTTTTATTTATTGGTCAAACATTAAACATGTCAAAGATATTTTTAAAAATGTCTTCAGTCTGTCTAGACTTGTGGTAGCTTGGCATATAAACAGTTTAAAAATAACTATTTTTTTTTAATTCCAATTACTGACAACAATGAAAGCTGCAATTGTATGAACACTTCCATGTTTGATAAAATAGTCATTTAAGTTGATACATGATGCAAGAAAATTGAAATTTGAGGTATATATTCAAACATTATGAAAATTACAATCAGTTTTTTACTGACAATTTTATAAAATTGTAAATAAATGAAACAAATATGATTTCAAAAACTTCCCCCAAAAAGTAGCACATGCCACCGTCCTATTCCTCTGTGCTCACTAAATCTTTTTACAAAAATTTCTCAAATAAGATTCATACTAAATCTTTTTCAAAATATTTTGGGTAGTCTTTAATTTGTTGCAATTGGGTTTTAAAATATTTTTAAAATATTTTTTATCATAATATTTAATATTAGTTAATGGTTAAACGTAAATGACTTCCATGGAAAATATTGTGGTTGGTAGTTAATTTTCTACGTCAATGTTAATTAATACAGCAAAATATCATAATATTTTTCTTGATTTTAAAAATGCTCTTAAAAATTGAAAACATTCAGTAATTTTAAAAGTATTCCCTTCCCTCCCCCCAACCCCCCCCCCCAAAAAAAAAAAAAAAAAATAAAAATAATATCAAACAAAGTGTCACAAATCATGGATTTACATATTTCCTTTGAAATCAAGCTATGACAACTGGCTTAACTTTTTTTTCCTGTAAAAGCCTTAACAAAAATTCTTCGGGTCGCAGATAGTTTTGTGAACATTCATCAACAGATGCTTCTAGTAACGCTCGCTCGTTGCGGAGTAAACAGTATACCTCCACCAGGCCGCCATGTATAGCCAGCCTATCGTGTGCCGAAAAATGGCGTTAAATCTACTAAACCACAACTACTCTGGATGCCTTTGATGTATACCGCCGTTTTCATTGCCCGTTTTTTTTAAATTCACATCTGCTTTTGACCGCCAGGGTTCATATCGTTGCTTACAATTTACCTCTAAATTATACATGTACTATAAGATTTATATAGTATATGTATGATTGATAGGTAAATTGTAAGCGACGATAAGAGCCCCTGTGCTTTTGTCGAGCAATCGAACAAATCATCACCCGTATACGGCTGTTTTTATGTACACACACACACGTTCGACGACTTCATGTTGGGTATTTTGGTCATATTCCAAACTTTTCGCAGGATTCAACTGTACAGATAGATGCAAATGTATATCCCCGCCCGAATTCAATCTCGCCTATACATCTGCCACTTTAGATTATTTCTTATAACAGGACAAGTATGTAGGTAAATTACAGCTAACTCAATCTGCTTGTGCCCATCTAGTAGATGTATATCCTTACAAAGGAAGAAATCCCTTTTCAGCTAGCGGAACGTGCACTTTCAAATCGTATGCAATCTATCTGAGCTGAAAAGGTAAAGTTTGCATGAAAATTGTACACCGCATGGTGATTCAGCATCCCAACACAAACATCGTCCCTTCACCAGTAACACATATAGGAAATAAGAGAAAATCAGTCTTGCTCAGGAGTATCACATAATTTTTGAAAAGTATTATTTAATATAAGAAGTGATTTATTACACGAGAAATGTTCTAGTATTTACTAACTTAAAGACTAACATCTATAATTTGTGAGTATTTTCCCGTTTCTTCCAGAAAGTCATGTATAATATAATAAAATAGTCATCAAAGATTAGTGAACATTTTGCTATAGTCTCCTAATGTTTTTCTTGCTTAGAGAACAAATATTAAATATAAAATATCGTAAGGATTCTATCCTGATATATATATATATATATATATATATATATATATATATATATATATATATATATATATATATATATACATGTATATATATATATATATATATATATATATATATATATATATCCCTATACATGAAAATGTATGTGATGCAAGAATTTACTACACATATTTCAATATCTTTCATTATAATCAAACAAAAGATAATCAGCAACACTACTTTTGAATAATATTAGAACAAAAATATTTAGTCATATGAAAGTACAGTTAGAAGCTTATTTAAGTGTTAACAAATTAGAACAACGGATGTGGTCAGGCATGGGTATGAATGGCTTTGAAAAAAATTCGCTACTGACTTTTCCAAGCTTTATTCTTTTCGCCAGCTGGAATTTTTTCACTACAACCAAATCGACTGTAAACTTTTTGTTTGTTTGTTGTTCTTAAATGTCTTATGTATTATTTTTAGGAAGTGTCTATTCGCACGGCCGGCGTGTACCAACTTTTGGAAAGACTATTCGCAAGGCGGCCGTGGTCCCACAACAGAAAAGACTTCGTACGGCAACCGATCAATACATTAGGGATATAAATATCATATATTATGATACGGTGTGCAAAAAATTAGAGGCTAGTCCGTGAATTAATGGTTTTCCCAAGAGAAAAAATTTGGATAATTCAATTTAACTTTAACAGTCAAGAATTTTGTTTCAATAGACAGCCAAAACATAAGCAAAGAAATATCATCTTCAAACGGATCAATCACTGTCGAGTGGAAATTTGTCGACCTGTCACGCCAACGATCCAGGATCGAATCCTACCCTACGCTTTTTTTTTTTAATTTTTAGTGTATGTTTTATTATCGTGAATTACGAAAAAATTATGTTACTCAGATTTACTGTGCGAATGTACACAAAACACTGCAGAACATAAACGATAAACAGCTGACATTACCTAGGAAATACATTACTTTAAAACTTTGCAAATCCGTTCAATTAATGGACAATGATGAAATAAAAAACCTATAAAAGCATAATCATTGTCTCCTAAAACTTTGCATGGAAAAATAATAATAAAGCATAAATTAATCATTTGACTTTTTCGCTTTTAGGCATCCGTGTATGTATTTTACTATTTTGTTATGGTGCTCATTGTAAGTTTGTTTGTGTTTTTTAAAAATATTTTATCATCGAATAAAACAAATTCCTCGCCATTTTAAGAATGATTTTGATCTATCGACTATTCTTTCAATATGTTGTGTAACTAAACCACTTTTGGGATCTTCTTCGCTTCCAAATGAGCTTAACAAAATCTTCATCTTAAACTTCGCATCCATAATTTGCAAAACAAAGCTTAAGAGGCCACTAAACAAAATGTTTGAGGTTGTGTTCCAAGATTACATTAAACAGATGCAGAAGACTCCATTCTAGTCTTCTCTTTATAAATGTGTGGCATTCAATATCAATTGCATATATAAATATTTCGCTCATTTACTGTGACTCAAAAAGCAATACATGCGTAAACTTATATTAAATGCATTGCATTCTATCCCATTAAATGTTCATTTTCTAAATTTGGTTTTTCAATGATCACATATGAGGCCATGGATAACATGGTACTGATTTTGTACTCACTTTTTCCTCAACAACAACACCTTCAACATATCATTTTATTTACCATTAAAGTCACAAAAATCTCTGTCTGGTGTGCCGTTTAATGCATCCCTGAATATTCCTACCCGTTCTAATTTTCTTATGCTATATCAAATAGCTTTTTAAAATTACTGGTGTTATAAAAATGTGCAAAATAAATTGTATGCCAGCATGCACATTGTTTGCTTCGACAATGATATATAGTAAATCTTGGGTGAAGGTGGGCTTGATTAACTTCATTTTCTTGTTTTCAAACTGACTAACAAAAACTATCCTTAAATATCGTTCTGCATGCAAATAATAGATCTTTAAGAAATTTTACAAATTTCCAAACTGCTGTACATAATTTAACTTTCTCTTTTCCCGAGATTTTCCATTAGTTTGCCAAAGACTGATTTATTCACCAATCTGAAGAAGGGTAATGGTCGTCTCATTGAATGTATCAAAGCTATATGTGGATTCATAGGAGTAAATGTATTTTCTTAAATATTTAGCTTACATCTGTTCAAACCATTGTATCATTTTAGTGAACTTTCCATCATTTAAAAGTTTAGCTAGTTGTTTAGGGGACTGACCCATGAACCATTTCTTGTCTACAAACCTCATCGACCTTTCAATGGCTATTTTTTTATCATTTCGTGAATATATGAACTATAAAATACTTGATAATGATATATATATCTCATCTTTGTTATTTTCATCATTACCTCTTGATCGGAACAACGTCTCACCAACCCCTGGACAAATACGCCTGAATCTTATTCAAACAAGTTATGAATAAAAAGTAGCATAAGCTTTAAATATTTGAAATTTAAATTGCATTAGTTATGTGACAAATATTTACTGAGTTTAATTGTTTTACATGTTTCTCCGTGGATATCATAGGTTTAGCACTTTTTGGCTTTGGTTGCACAGGTTTTGTAATATTACTTAACTCATCGTAAAATACTGTTAAGCAATCTATGGTTTTATAAATATTTGGTTTGTAATCGTTGTGTATTGATCAGAGTACATACAGACTCCTGAGGGGATCAAGTTAACTGTTCTGTTTTGACGATATGTATATGATTCTGTATGCTTTCGATTATACTTTCAAGGTCACGGTAAATGATAAGTGGAACCTTTGATTAACGTTCAACATTTTCTAATTTAATGATTGAACTTTCGTTAGACAATATATATATATATATATATATATATATATATATATATATATATATATATATATATATGTGTGTGTGTGTGTGTGTGTGTGTGTGTGTGTGTGTGTGTGTATAGTGTTATCTCTACATTGTAACATAGTAACATAGTATTTTGTGATAAATTAATTTGTCAGATGTTTTTAAAGATAACAATACAATCCCCACCAGAATTCAAATAGGCATCTGTTGCATAGATACGTTTTTAATATGTGTTGATAGCAATCTCTGTAGATCCATAAAACCTATGTAATGGTACTTTCATTTTTTGTACTCACCATTAAGAACAGTGAGCTTATCGATGTGTTTTTCTCTCTCAAGTTTTATCACTCTCACGGGAATTGTATGTTTATCCTCTACTCATTCATACGTATTTGCAGATATATCGAATTAGTTTTCAAACTGATAAATGACTTTATTTGTATGGGACATTTACGAAATTAATGGGTGCATCTTTGTAAAGTGTATTTGTGGTAAATTATTTGTGTGTTAAAATAAACTATACAGCACAGAAGGAGCGTTTGCTATCGTCATTTTCAATATTGATACAAATCTTATTTGTTCTTCACCCAATCAAATAATTATATGCATTAGCTGCTCCTCAGCGTTTCGAATTTAGCAATATGTTCATATTCGAGTATTCAAACCTTCAACAGTATTTTTTAAAATACCACACTTGGTGCTATTAGTGATCGTCTGTTGAAACAGAGTATTGATTTCATAAAAAGAGTATTTTGCACCGCATATATCTTAAGTTTGCTAAATATTGCTCTTAATACTGACGTGTCTTTACTTCTTATTTCTTTTCTTGTATCAGTGTCAATTGTGTATACATTGACCCGAATAGTTCCATTTATTTACCTCTTACGTTCTATTCTCGAATCAGCTAAAGTCAGTTGTCTATATATTGACTTGAATAGTTGCATTTAGATGCCTCTTACTTTCTGTTCTTGAATCACCTAAAGTCAGTTGTTAAATATTGACATGAATAGTTATATTTATTTATCTCTTATTTTCTATTCTTATCGCAAACAAAGTCAGTTGTCTAAATATTGACCTAAATTGTTACAATTCTTTATCTATTACTTTCTCTCCTTGAATCAGCTAAAGCCAATTGTTAAATATTGACCTGAATAATTACATTTCTTTATCTCTTTCTTTCTACTCTTTTATCGGCTTAAGTCAATTGTCTATATATAGACCTGAATAATTACATTTATTTACTTTTTACTATCTATTCTTATATCAACTACAAGTCGGCTGTTAAATGTTGGCCTGAATAGTTGCATTTTTGCCTTTTACTTTCTATTTTTTGTATCAGCTAAAGTTAATTGTCTAAACATTTACCTGAATAGTTACATTGCTTAATCTTTTACTTTCTTTCTTGTAACAGCTAAAGTCAACCGTCTAATTATAAACGTGAGAGAAAGATCAATGAGCACTGAATCCAATTTAATGAATTTAATAATAATAATCCATTTCATGTGAGGTTCATCATGACTGGAGAACGCGTTAAGGTCTTGATCATATCCAGATGAAAATGTATTAGTTAGTTTCATGTGAGTTTATCATGATTGGAGAACATGTAAAGGTCTATGTCTTCCAAACGTTTAGTTCAGGTTTTCATTTCCTTAATAGGTCTCCTTCTTTGAAACCCATCCTGTGTGTTCTACCGTTACTGCTATAATCTGGTTATCCCTATATCAATATCATGCATCTTTTAATTACTTTCACTCATACCATGTGTGCCAGAATGTTTCGATTATTGATTCATATCAACATATTAATTCATAATATTTGTTTTTAACAGCTGTGGAGAATGGCACTGTGGAGCTGCAATTAACTTATATCTCAGTAACACTTAGAATTTACCATAAAACTCTTCAGTGTACTAGTTAAAACTTATCATAGCACACTTCGTATTAATGATGACACTTTATTATTCATTAAAGGAGAAATTAATTTTGTTTGTATATAACTAGGAACTCTGCTATGTGTCAATGTTACGTTTACGACGCATAATAAAGCGCTATCCCAAGCACGAATGAAACCCAACAACTATAACAATCATTTGTACACAATCCCGAATTCTTTGAACAAGCTACAACAATACGGATACTTTAACTGCAATTTTTAAACTTCATTCGTCAAGATCATTTTACGTGTCGATATGTTTTGTGTCCGTCTTCAAGTAAGAAGCCATCAAGAACTTTTATACACGGAATTACCATTGATAAAATCATATTGCTAATTGATGAATGAGTCGGCTTAATTAGTGTACTTATCCATCTAGATTTTTTTTTTTGGGGGGGGGGAGAGGAGGGATGTTAGTATAAAAAAATGCTAAGTCGACTATAAGCAAGACTACTAGGGGGTGGGGAGTCCGTCAATATGCGTTATCATCAGTCGCTAGACTGTCGAGAATGTAAGAAGTGTAGGATAAAATCAGACTTAAAAATATACCAACCAACGCATGTGAAATCACCGATCAAAGCGATGTCATTTAAAATTGATTAAAATATGAATATATGATTTAAAAACATACACTCGAAACAGAGCGGCAGCAACAAACGGGCCGGGCACCAGGCCAAAATATTTGCTATTTTAAGCTGCTCTCCAATGACGTCGGTAAACAACGCACTACCTGCGATGACCGTGTGTCCCCGAGGTCAGCCTAGTTTTGAATGTGCTTTTGTTTGTTTAACGCCATTTTTCAGCACATAATAGGCTAAACATGGCGGCCGGTATATCTGGTGGAGGAAGAGTCCGGGAAGAACCTTTCTCACATACTCAGGTTTGCCAAGCTCGAGACTCGAACCCACGTGGACAGAGGTGAGAAGTGAGTGATCCGTAAAGGCGAGCGCATTAGACCACTCGGCCACTTGGGGCCCCGCCTAGTTTTGAATTGTGAACTAAATCATTTTTTCCGTTGAATTTGGGAGAGAAAAAATTAAAAGTTAGCAATAACAGTGCGAGAGTTGCTGAAATATACCAACCAAACTTTACAACGTACATGTTTTCCGCTACTTGTTGCGAATCTCTTTAAAAACGAGGCAAAACAAGAGGACCAAGTAGACATGATATCGCCAATGATCTGAAAAGGCAAATATGGTAATATGGGTTGAAACACACCTATTTCAGGACACCTTCCGCTATTTGGTATAAACTGATGGAATTTGACGTATTGTTTGTATTTCTACTTTGAATAACTTCAGCTGGACTTGATGGCGCATTGGTATCTTATATATGACTGAAATGTGTTCCTGCTTTAACTATACCTATCACAGTTGGTTTGATATGGTAAGGCGGTTTTGGAGAGAAGTCGTTCTGTGATAGTTTTTATGTTAATAGTAAGCAATAATAGTCTTATATTTTGATTTTGGTCTGACAAATACCGCTTTTAGTCAAGTTCCATGAATATGTGTCGTCCACCTTTATCACCCCTTGCTGGTTCTGGAAACTATACTAGGTCATATGCGCCCTCCCGCATGCCGTAAAAGGAGGCACACAGAGGCAGGAGCCATGTAAGCTCAGTGGTTAGCGTGCTAGACTCATGACTGAAAGGGTGAGTGTTCGAATCCTACCACTGGATCAGCCCGGGTCAACTACCATGAAGTGTCATTTGAAGAGGTACTTTAAAGAGTCATCAAGATAGAAGCTAAGCCCGCTTTTGGATTTCTTGTCTTATGGTTTTCGTTAGTTTTTGTTGGGCAACGAGAGTAAGGTGTCTTGTCTAAGAAGACAACACTGCAGCTGACCCGGACAGTTGTTTGTCTCAGATGCAAACCAGTAAGAGAAGGCAAACTAGAGTTCGTTTGGTAAAAATACTAGATGGTTGCCTGAAAAGGCTAACTCTAGGAATGTAACTGTGCTAGCGTGTTACTTTTTTGATTTGAGATCGTTTACATATGACAGGGATCAAGGTAGCTACCTCGTATTCTGTGATTATTTTCACAGGTGTGTGTGTGTGTGTGTGTATGTGCGTGTGTGTGTTCTCTGGAAATGTAGCTACTCATGCTCGGCAGACATAGCGAAAAGATGTTCTCCAAATCCTGTATAAGGGTTGAGCAGTACATTAATTATTGCTTTCATGGACCATTTTGTTGCACAGAGCAGGAGAGAAACCAGATCACTGTGATATATTCGTATTACGCTCAAGATAGGAGAACGTCTGATCAACTTGTATATTTTATTTTGATAAGCGTATTTGTACATGTTTTTTTATTCTTCCTTATATAGTGAAACTCTTGAAGCTCACAGAAAGCGGGGTCGTTATAACATGAAGACAGTCTTAACACGCTGACGCGTTGTGTGTGTGTGTGTGTGTGTGTGTGTGTGTGTGTGTGTTTGTGTGTGTGTGTGATTGGTGGGGTGTATAACTAGACGATTACAAGTCCCTGTTATCACATCGATCTCAGTTCAAGTCTCTGTTATCACATCGAGCTCAGTTCGTTACAATTACATCCCTTGTGATAGAATTTGTCTCGTTCCCTGATTCAAAATGTTTGCAAATCATGTAGGATAGTGCAAGAAATGTAAGGAATCAGACTGGGAAGAGATTATTATTATTATTATTATTATTATTATTATTATTGCATTGTCAATATCACGCTTATACATATAGTAGCGAGTAAACTCGCGTGGCCGGCTGCTAAGTATTAGTTTGACTATATGCGCGAGTGGAATACCAGATATATTGTAGTGTGGAGCGACAAAAAAAGTATTGGTAGAGACGTCCGGGGGCGCTTTAGCTTTTTTTCTCCCAATATCTGCTAATACCGTTGGAGTCCCCCACTCTACAATACCACTGGTATCACACAAGAGAATATTGTCTGATTTATCGTATGATCGCGGCCTTCTTCCCGCGTTTTATATGACCAACTCTCACAACTTTCCCTTTAGCGCCTCTTTCTCAGCATCCCATCTTGTTTTAAGGCTGCATCAAGTGTCAATATACACATCGCCAATCATTTTCGACTGCTCACATGATCATGCTACAGCTTTTTCAAATCGCCAACATTCGTCATGTGAGCAGTTGTTAATGTCTAACCCCTCAATTTACCTGCTAAATGAATCACTCCCTCTCTCTCTCAATGTGATATAGATCTATTCATTTGAGTTTAGCAAACACCGTCTGAGGTCATTAATCAATATTCCACTTGTTAACTTGTTAATGCTCATCCGTGGAATTCCAGTTACTGGTACTCCACGGCCTAGCCGTTGGTTACCAGATATGAGAACACGGGAAACATCTGACACAAAAGCCGCCGTCATACAATATAATACACTTATCGTGTAGCCGGCATGTACATACAAAACTCAAACTGTGCAACAGGAAAATAAAACAACACTAGGGGAAACATTTTCCCCTCTCATGTGATTCTCGTTCATGCTTCAGGCACTATAATGCTAAAAAAATTAATAGACACATGGAATAACTATTAGACAAACACTATTTTCCAGACCACAATAAAATTTATTGGAAAATCAGTTATATTCAATAAATATTATATCATAGTCATTTTCTGGCATAAATCTTCTTTATAGCTATTTAGAGTATAACTATAACATGTAAAATCTATTTGAAAATGTTCCAACTTTACGGTTCAGTTATTGAAAAGGAAAGACAATAAACCCATTGGTTTTTAAGATGTTGTGGTGATTTCATATCGTATTCAAACTCTGGAGCAATATACGTTTATACTCGGAACTGACAAAAGGGGATCGATACTGGAAACGCGGAGTAATACGAATAGGAGCTGTTACTGCACATTTAACTTATAATGTGAACACAATACACCTAATTGTAATGTATCTTGCAAATTATAGATGTGAGCATATATTGAAAAAACCAGCTGACTTGTATCTTTCATTTCTATTTCAGTCTTTGCAGTAATATTTTTCATTTGATCAGCTGAAAATAAATAAATAAATAAATAATAAATAACTAAATACAACAACTACTACTACTAATGATAATAATATAACTCAAATGTATGTAAGAATGGGTGTCTGCATGTATAAAATTGACCACTGAAATAATCCAGATTTATTATTTATACTATTTCATAACTATATCGATACAATGCATTAACACAGACTGTGCATTCTCATTTCATCATCATGCATAGAATTTCTATAGAAAAACTATTAGAAGCAAGAGCGAGAATACTAGTCTAATTGAAACTACTTTGATTTGTAGTTAAATTTTTAGATACTGTTTGGCGTCTTGCTTACACACATACCCGTTTATTCATTCAGAATTTGTAGACATCTACCAATGCAGGCACACACACACACACACACACACACACACACACACACACACTGGAATCTGAAATGATTGGAGATGTAGAAAAAGAACGGCACAGACAGCATGTTTGAAAATGGTTTACATAAAAATCTACGGATAAAGTCGATATGAATGGAACAAACAATGTGCGATGCAGTCATAATAACGAAACACAGGCAGGTTATTCACATTCATTCACTAGGACTCATTCAAACACGTCAATCTGTAATTGTTAACGACTAAGAGCATATGTATATAAATACACACACACACACGCACACACACACACACACACATAACTATATATATATATATATATATATATATATATATATATATATATATATATATATATATATATATATATAAACGACTGCCAAAAATTTAAAACCGCGGAACAATAACCGCAATGAAAGCACTTGTTAGACCTCAACGTTCAATAGGGAACCATAGGTATTGAAACCAAATCCTCTCTCTCTCTCTCTCTCAGATGACTAGACTGACACAATGTTCTTGTAATTTCGATATAATCGATTACGCGGTAAACGAAATAGGGATAGGATATCCAGGTTGAAGTCACGGTATCAAACTTTGGGTAGAAGCGATAAAAGACAATACAATACTAGCACTCCGAAATCTGATCTAAATGAGCTTATTGAAAATCACAAGACTTGAACTTTTAAATAGATTTGGATCTTTGTACTCCGTCATTTATGAAGAAGTTATTCTCTTTTCTGTATTAAAATTACTTTACTGCTAAACCATAACGAAGCCTTGAATGAGGGTAAAAGGGGGATAATTGATTCAAGGTTTACTTTAAATGAGGACACGGAGGGTAGTTGATTCAAATTACACATTTTCTGAAAGTTATAAGATGGCAAGCATCATAAATCATAATTCTGTAAGTTTAAATTATAGTGAATGAAAATTTTGAAATTTCAATTTCAAACATTTTTTTCTCCCAATTTAACTCAAAGATTCCTATATTGTCTAAAACATAGTCTCTCAAAATTGTATGGTTATGTAGCTAGGTAAATATTCTAGTGAATAATGTCAAGAATGTAATAATCATTCTGCACCAAAGTTATAGCTGTTTAACATAAAGAAATCAATTACTTCCTTAAAGATTACTTGACTTTAAATTTTAAATCCTTATAATTTCAAAACCAAGCAGTATATCTAAAATCCCTGAGATAATTCAGTAACTCCTATCAAGGTTTATAGCATCGCCAATTATGAAGAAAATAGTTTCTACAGTATTTATGAAAAAAATGTTCAAAACAACTTTTAATTTTTTTCAAGCAGTTTTACTTTATGTTACAAATAAAGTCTCTATAAAGAAGTTCACGCTCAGTTTCCTGACGTAGGTGCCCTCTACCTTTCATGATCTGATATGTACGTAAGAATGAGTGTTCGTATGTGTAAAATTGACCATTGATATGTACGTAAGAATGAGTGTTTGTATGTGTAAAATTTGACAATTGATATGTACGTAAGAATGAGTGTTTGTATGTGTAAAATTGACCAATGATATGTACGTAAGAATGAGTGTTTGTATGTGTAAAATTGACCATTGATATGTATGTAAGAATGAGTGTTTGTATGTGTAAAATTGACCATTGATATGTACGTAAGAATGAGTGTTTGTATGTGTAAAATTGACCATTGATATGTATGTAAGAATGAGTGTTTGTATGTATAAAATTGACCACTGATATGTATGTAAGAATGAGTGTTTGTAATATTAACCGCTGAGATAATCAAGATAATACTATTTTACTACTATTTACACTATTTCATGAAAATGTCTATAATCATCAGCATGAATTAAATTCCACAGCTAAATATCCTGTGTCTCTCATTTCATCTTCATGCATTGAATTTCTACAGATAAACTGTCAAAAGAACAGAAACGAGACTAATAATCTAACTATAAGTTTGAGTGAAATTTAGTGATACAGTTCAATGTCATGCTTACACATATATCCGTTTATTCAGTCAGTATTTGTAGTTATCTACCCGTACAGGAAACACAAATACACACATATGCAATGATTGGCATCTGAAATAGTTGCAGATGTACAGAAAAACGATTTTAAAAAGCATATATTGAAATGATTTACATTTGAATGTAAGGAAAAGGTCAATATGTCGCGGACAAGAAATGCTTGACGCAGTCCTAAGTTTTAAATGCAGGCACGTTATTAACATTCATTCAGCCGGACTTGTTCAAATCCTATAGTTTCTATCAAGTGGTTACTTATATGGCTCTCAGTAAGTAACCATTTGATAGAAACTATAGGGTTTGAAAAAGTCCTGCTGCATGAATGTCAATAAGTCGCCTGCATTAAAAAATTACGACTGTATCTTGCATTATTTGTCAGAGACATATTGACCTGAAAAGTGACAACGAACAATGTAAAGCTTGTTTTTAACTAGCATATGCGCTTTCGACTTTCACTGAGTCTTTGTCAAACCAAATACGAAACAAAGACATGACAAACAATAAACACAAAAAGTGTTGAAATGTCAAAAGTTTACTTGACGATTTCTAATGTTATTTAAGCTTGAAAAGTTTTGATGTTTCGTCCAGTTGGCTTCAACTTGATTGATCATGTTGTAAACTAGTTGGTATTGACCTACAAATGGAGGCGCTATAGAGCCATCTGTTTTTTTAATGTAAAGTGGTGTAACCATAAATTATATCGTGGATATTTTATTGTTTCTGTAATGCGAGTAATAACCATAGCAATAATAACACCAGGAAGAACTACCCCCCCCCCAGTAGTAATCATAGGTGAATGAGTGAGTAATGAGCAAACTGAATGAATTATTTAACTGAAGAAGTGATGGCTGTAAACAGATGATGACTAGTTTACCACATGATCAGTCAAGTTGAAGTCAACTATGCGAAACATCAAACATTTTCAAGCTTAAACTGCACTAGAAATAATCAAGCAAACGTTTGTAATTTCAACGCTTTGTTGTGTGTTTATTGTTTGTGTTTGTCTTGTCTCTGTTTTGTGTTTGCCTTTGACAAAGACTCGGTGAGAGTCGAAATCGCTTATATATATATATATATATATATATATATATATATATATATATATATATATATATATATATATATATATATATATATATATATATATTCGTAAATGCACAAAGTAATAACTCGTCCACTCACATCCCTTCACCCCATAAAATATCCAGCCTAAAAGTAACCACAAGACAAGTAAAGGAAATACATGGCTAGGAAGTCCAAGAGGAAACTTTATGTATAGGAACCAAACTCACTCTCTTTCTCTCTCTCTCTCTCTCTCTCTCTCTCTCTCTCTCTCTCTGTGTCTCTGTTGACTAGAATGACATCCTATTGATGTAATATCTATAACATCGATAACACAGTTAAAGCGAGAAATATTATACCGAGGTAAACCCAACAGTGTGAATCGAAGGGTGCAAAGATAAGAACAGACAATCAAAATCTATTACCTGGAAATCCGATTCCGGATGAGCCGATTTAAGAGCAACAGACGTGATCTTTCAAAGGAATTTGGATCTTTTTTCTAACTCAGCCTTGAAAATTAAATTGTCATTTTGACACTAATGTTCATTTACTACCAAACCGCAATAACACCCTAAGTGAGGGTAAGAAGGTTAGTTGATTAAATGTTTGAGGCACTGTAACCCTGGGGACAAAGGAACATTGGCGAAAGGTTGAGACAACAGCCTTATGGACAATTATAGTTGATATGGGTTTGAATTCGAGGGGCTACAAATAAATTCAACTGTAAGATTTTAGCCCAATTTAAAAACAAAGCAGTAATGTTTCTGTAGATAGTATGCAGGACTCGCAACCAGAAGGGGGCGTGTTCGAAACATGCCAGTCCAGACCAGGTCGACCTCGGTGGTATGTCTCTGGCAAGGAACTTTATTCCATCTGCCTCAGCATTATACAGCCTTTTATATCCTAATGTACTGTTAAACAGCAATCAACCAAACAATGAACCTATAAGAAAACGACCTTTTCTGTTTTGCAAATATAACCAACCCGCTCCATCGTCATTTTCAATGTGCGCTGCAACCCAAAACATTTTCCAGTTCCAATTTAATTACACTTTCTGTTAAATCAATACTACTAAACCACCCTCACCGCCGTCGTTTCCAAGGTGCGCTACAATCCAGTGCAAATTTCCAATTCCAAATAAAATTTACATTAATATTCCGTTGTTTTTTCAAAGCTACTCCTAATATAAATAATCCATAACAATCGCTTCTATGTAAAAAGTTCAACACTTTCGATAACACTAAAGCAGTTTCGTATGATTTGCCATGGTAATTTCTAGATCGGATGCATGAATAAGTTATTCCGCGTTATTGCCATGATTATTATCAAAATGTGTCCTGAATATATCACTGTTTGTTATGTGCCTTGTGGAATATCTATTTTGTGCAGAAAACTGTTTTGTTATGTGGGTTCAAGGTCACATTTATAATGAGTGGCTATCCATTCAGAAGTACATTGGACTGGACACCTGGTTTGAGATTTTCATAATAAGTAAAGTCGCAGTAAAACAAACAACGGATGTTCCACTTTTGCAATGTATATTCATGCTCTACCATGACAGTGGCAAGGCATATAGTGCTTCCCTTGTCCGTCCGTCCATCAGTAAGTGTAAGGTATATAGTATTACCCTTGTCCGTCCGTCCATCAGTCAGTGTGAGGCATATAGTGCTTCCCTTGCCCGTGCGTCCATCAGTCGGTCACTCCTTCTTAGGTTTCGCGTTTAAGTTATTGGAAGCACTCTGATGAGCATCCGTTTTCCATGAACGTATTTCTTGTTACATATTTCGGTCTCGCTTCATAAGCTTCTAATAAAGTTATTTGCATGATTTGCATGAGTGCAAATCTGCGATGGGGTTGAAAAAGAAAGATTTCACCGATTTTCACTTTGCGTTGAAGGAGGTGTGTGAGAATATAAAAGGAGTGAAATACCCCGAAGAACTGTTTTTCATGAGAATCTTTGTTCAGTTTCTCTCCATTCTTACAAGCATATATATATATATATATATATATATATATATATATATATATATATATATATATATATATATATATATATGCAGTTTCAGTTTTTAAATTGACAAACCTGTTGTACTGTTTTAGTTTCATATTTGTCAGAATAAGTTATTTTGTATTATTTAAATTACACTGGTCTACAATTTTTTAGGAGTCGTATGCGGAAGCATTTTGGCTGTAGACCAGTGTTATCAGACGTAAAATAGAGTTGCATATATTTAGTGCAAGTCCCCTTCCAACCTCTCTCTCTCTCTCTCTCTCTCTCTCTCTCACACACACACACACACACCATACCAGAGAGCTCATTCAAAGTCATCGACAGGAAGCACACGGAAAATAAATATTGCTGAAAGTGGCCGACAGGAAGAAAATTTAGGTTTGGCAGGTTCAAATCTACCCTAATATAACGCATTTTGTTAGATCTGATACTATTCAAGAATGTACTAAACAAAATATCTTAGATCGGTACGCTAATGGGAAAAATGTCCCCTGTCATTATGCCCACGTCACTGAAATACAACTAAATGTTCCTGTCGACATATCGATCTAAGATATTTTGTCTAGTATATTCTCAAATCATATCAGATGTTCAAAAAAAGAAATGTGATATTGTCCGGTCGATTAGACCTTGCTAAACCTAAATTTTCTTCCTGTCAGCCACTTGTTGGAATATTTATCTTTTGATGCTTTCTTATTTTATATCATGGTTCTCCAGAATGAAGGGAAGCACACACGAACTAAAACAGTTGACATATTAATACAAATGTATTTGCTCCAGTGAGCACTTCCCCTCATTCCTCCACTATTTTATCGACGTCATTACTGTACTTAATCAATTAGAAGTCATCATTTCATCATATTTAAAAGAATGCAGGGAATAAATCACTAAAGCTCCACTATATTCATTGGTCGATATAATCATAAATGGTGCTAGATTTTGGTTTTGGACAAATTATTGCCGTACGTGATACATTTATTTCCACAATTATCTTAACTTTATATTAATTTTGTTAATTTTATATTTAATGTCTGGGAAATTTGATTTGATCCATTATGAATATCAAGGTACACGCCACAGTGATTTCTCGTATGAAAAACATGCCTGGCCTTCCCCCTGTCGACATACAGATCTAAGATATTTTATTTTGTATGTTCTCAAATCGTATCAGATGTTCAAAAAAGAAATGTGATATATTCCACTTTCCACTATATTGGTCTCTAATATTACAATATTGCAATGTCTTTTGTGTGGGATGTACTGTGTGTGTGTGTATATATATATATATATATATATATATATATATATATATATATATATATATATATATATATATACTGTTTTAGTTGCCTACTTGCTATAATAACAGTTGTTTTTTTATTGTTGAAATATTCAAACGTAAAACGGAGTTTTTTATATTTAGTGCAAGTCGCCCCTCCTACACACACACACACACACACACACACACACACACACACACACACACACACACACACACATACCATGGTAGACAGGTATTCCAAGTCACCGACGGGATCCGTCGAGAAGCAGACGGAAAATAAATATTGTTAAAAGTGGCCAACAGGAAGAAAATTTAGGTTTGACAGGTTCAAATCTACCCGAATATATCACATTTTGTTACATCTGATATAATTCAAGAATGTACTAAACAAAATATCTTAGATCGGTATGCCAACGAGAAAAATGGCCCCTGCCATTATGCCCACGTCACTGAAATACCAATAAATGTTCCCGTCGGCATACCGATCTAAGATATTTTGTCTAGTACATTCTCAAATCGTATGAGATGTTCAAAAAAGAAATATGATGTATTCAGGTAGACCCTGCTAAACCTAAATTTTCTTTCTGTCAGACACTTCTTGGCATATTTAGTTTTTGGATCCTTTCCTAAGGTGACGAGGAATACCTTGAACTAGTAAAGAGACACTGAATTTTGCCTCAATATACAGGAGAGAATACATATCGAGCTGTAACTAATTATCAATTTTATTATATAAAATCGAATTGATGTTCAATTTCCTTCTCATAGTCTTTCTAAGCTGTTTTTCGAACGACTAAGGCCTTTAAATCAGTCTAAAATCTACGTAGTTGTGTAAAAACATGAAATCATGATTAAGCAGCAGTTCACATTCCTTCCGGACTTTTAACATTTTAGAAAACCCCAAAATGTATTAAATAAAAGACGTGCTCAGGTACAAGAATAATCTTGAATCTGTAGCAACATTATAACAACAAATTCTAATAGGGGAGACAATACGTATGAACTTTTAGCATCGAGTTTCCCGCAAAACTAACCAATCTGTTTTCAAAATTTGGTAATTTTGAAGCTTAACTTTTTTGAGGAAAATTTTGTTCCGTACACAAACCACTTGAGGTAGACAAGTTAAACTTAGTAGGCATGCTGTTATGCATTTCTGTACGATAGAGGAGATAACAATACTTGTTGAAACTTTTATTTCTTTTAGAACTTTTTGGACTAAGCTTTGTGTGGGTTGAGGACATAAATAGTTTGCTAAGTTATTTTTGTAATGTTTTATTCTAGATTTGGACATATTTGACAATAGAAGGGCATATGTGTTTCACAAACACAAAGTAGCTTTCATTCTTCACTGTTCTCTATAGTTTTTGAACGTTTTTATGTGGTTGTAGGAATGTTATGTCATGACGTTAAACAACAACGTTGAAGCAACATTCCAGCAAGTTCACCAAATCATGTTGCCACAACGTAAAAAAAAACGCCATAAGTATGAAACTACACTGGTGCAACGTTGTATTGTCAACTGGGAAAAGAAAGGTAAACAATAATAAAAAAAATAATAATAAAACGTAAGATTCAGAGAAGGTTCGAACCTTTGCTCTTACTTTTAGTTGTGACATAACGACTGCTTATTATATACTCATTTTTTTCTCCATTAACTTTGCATTGTCAGAATCGTGCAGTATTTGTCCATACTGCACGGCTTCATACTGCACGACACGTGTGTCTAAAAATAGTATCGCGTGTTAGGAACTACTTTTTATTGTAAACAAACAACGTACGCAAATGTAGCAGACACCGGAGCTTTTGCTTTAATAGATTTGTCTGTGGATGAACTAAACAAGCTGTTTGAGAGTAGAGATGATAAAGCTAACGATGTGGATGAATTCATTGAGTCACAAAAGACTCTTTCAACCAAGCAAGTGACTGAACGTGATATTCACAATGTACAGCGGTGGCTTTACGACAACAAACGTGATGCATGCAGTATTGAAAATATAATTCTGATCATTTAAACACTTATTTAGCCGATGGTTCAGACTATGAACCGTGCTCTCTAGAGTCTATAAAAATAGCATAAAAAGGCATCTTATAACCAAATGATATTCCGTTTCTCTCAGAGACCGCCAATTTTACAAGTCAGTCCAAGGACTAAATCTCGAAAAAATACAACTAAAGAAAGCGGGTTTTGGTATAAAAGCAAGTGCCTCAGAGCCAAGAAGCCACGATAACGAAGAAGCCTTATTTTCCGCTGACGAAATGGGTTCTCACACCCCAGCCGCTTTGCAATTTTGCCGGGTTTTTTTTTGGAGAAATTGTTTGGATTTATTATGACAGTACCTTCTGTACTGCCTTGATTGCAGCATTGGCACACATGTGTCATTTGTATCAAAACCCATATGAAAATCTACCTTCTTGCTGTTGTTTTCTCACTTTTTGTTAATGATAATTTTATTATTTTGACTTTTTCTGCAAGAATACTTGTATTCAATTTGCCTACCAGACTTCACCTTGGCTAAATCCAAAACAAATCTTACCTGACAAATGCATTTTTGTCAATGTCTATGTAACACCTGCTCAAAAAGTATGTTGATGAGAGAGTAAAATGTGCACCTAATGCATACATGCCTTACAGTAACACGACGTGTCACGCGAAATACATGCCATACAGTAACACGACATGTCACGCAAAAGACATGATTTTGAACTCCCAAACTCCCCGACACGGTCGTGTTTAAAAAAACATGGTTTTCAGCAATCTTAGCAAATAAAATTTTTCCCACCAACAATTTTTTTAAATACATTTCTTGATCACAACGATATATGCCGGTAATCTGTGATATGTATAAACAGTAAATAGTCTTGTTCAGAGCTCATTGTAAAACCATCATCGGGGCAGTTTATACAGCTGTTTTAGAGACAATTAAAAGGTAAGGCATTCCGAGATATACACCTTTCAGAGATTTACTATATTGGCTCACAACAGCTAGGGTGATGTGTCGTGTCAAATCCTTTGAGCACTGCTGAGAGAGAGGCCATTAGGTTAATTCGCATAGGTAAAGTACACTAAGTGGAACAACCCAATTTGTCTGAAGTTAAGTACATCAAACAGATGCGTGTTGAAAAACAAATGTTATTACACATCACTAACTGCACTGAATGAGAATGTTGAAGCCATCTTGATTAAAGTTTGTGATCAGTGGCAATGTTTCTTTAAAGTCGGATTTTTACTCCATATATAAAATTCAAAACATGATTATTTTGGTAAACTAACCCCCCAGAAATGCGCGCACTGGGGGTATATAGATGTACATGGTCGAATGGCTGAACACATCTCTAATTCAACCAAACAAAAACAATTATTTCGGTAAGTTGAACAACAGCACCATTCAATCTCTAATGCAATGTTGCACCTAGGATTCAAAGGTCAGGGGATACTGTGTCCCTCACCCTCCAGATTTTGGGTGACACAACATTTTAAAGGGACAAAGGAAAATTGTATTACATAATTCACTAGAAATTCTAAAAATTAGATAATCTTATTTGCTTCAACAGTTTTGCCACCTAAATTTTCTCATACTTTCCCTGGATATTTACATGATTGCAATAAACGTTTTTATCATGTGATCAAGTAACTCGAGAAAACATCAACATGTTTTCATATCTGATTAACCTGAAATGAACTGCACCATGGACTTTTAATAATGTAAAAGTATTAAATCATTAATCAAATGACAAATTGTGTATTTGCATAAATTAGTACCTTTTTCATTAATTCAGTCTGAGAATAAATTAAATCTTCACTGCCATAGGTGTGACTTTAACCTTGAAAATACACTACAATAGCAGCAGTCAAAGACTTCAGCAACTCGGCCGACTACCACAAACCTTGAATGTTTTCATTACCAGATTCATTGTTTTGAAATGGATATTCATTGCCATCTTACAGGTTTTATCACTTTTAGCGACTTTGGCCATTGCTTGCGCCAACATAGACCTGGATGCACATTCGCGAAGGAAAAGTGTAGGCATATTTGTGAACACAAATGACACTTGCATTATCGTCAAACCAACTACTGAACTATTGAAAGCAGCAAAGACTGCATGTAATTAAAACTACATTCCACTGTCCAATGGATTTTAAAGACTGTAACTTGGTGTATTTTTGTATTTACTATATGTGAGGTTGTGACCATGATTGTGGTGATGTTATTTGACAATGCTAAATCTACCATTTTTTGTTGTTGTTGTAAGTATATTAAATGCTTCAGAGAAAACAGCTGGTATTTTCTTTTATTCAGATTTGAATTTCCAGTCATTTGCTATAGGCTGATTGGAAAAGATAGCTTATTCTCATTTGGATGACGCGCACTGACCCCCCTTGGGACCTCAAAACACGCTTTATGAGTCGCAAAAAACCCCTAACACTGTCTGGGAATATGGAAAGATTAGTAATCTACTTTTCAATTTCATTGATAACTTGATTGCATAATGCAAAGCTGAATTTTTTCAGATTCAGAACGGGATTATCAACTGCAGCGCCTTGTCATAGTCTTCAAAGAGCGACAATCAACGTGTCTGATATGGAACAGGTCATAATTCCTCCTCAAGGAGAGAGAACTCTTAAGAGTCATGAAGGGGATCATGTTGCTGTTGAAGACAAAGATACTAAAGTACTATACTACCGTTCTCCTCAGCAAGACGCTGGCCAAGATCTTTCATCTACTACTAGTCAGCAAGAAGGATCCCCCTCAGCTTTAGTTCAGAGGCAGCCCATCCAGTCTGAAACAAACACAATAGCTATCTTAAAATTGTTGCAAGAAAATTTTGATAAATTAAAACAAGACACAGGAAAAACTTCACCATTGACAATCTGGGACTTTGCAGGCCAGTATGCATTCTATACAACACACCAGACTTTCCTGACAAGACGAGCCATATACCTCTTGGTTTCAGATGTCAGTGAACAGCTTACTGATCTTGTAGCTGATGAGTGTTATTTTGATAGTGAGGGGAAAATGAAGTGCAAAGTACATGGTGAGTTCTGATCTACTACTGCTCCACCAAAAATAAACTAATAAACTCATTATTCTTAGTTAATTTATACAGTAATACACAGTCAGACCACAGCTTTATTCCCAGAGGAAATAAGAGACAATAGAAGATATAGAATAGCATTTAAGAACATTTTGTCAACCCCAACTTGGCTGATCCTTGACATAATTACTTTGGCATTCCACATTGATTAACAGCAATATTAAATTTGAATTTGGTTACTTTCCTTTTAATTCAGTACCATTTTATTTCCCCCTCTTTGGAATGTAGCTTCAGTGTGCACCCATCTTTTTCTAGCTAAATAAATGGCTTTCATTATCAAAGCTCTGAGGCAGGTTTGACATGCAGGCCGTGTCCAACTTCTTGTTGCAGGAAAGAATATGAAGATAACCAGCATACCTACAATCAGTTCTACATAATGACCTATGTGTGAATTATACTCAGGGTTCCCATGATATTGGGAAATTGGGGATAAAATCGGGAGACGGAATAGGTTTGTTCCTGACAGGGACAGGTCCTTACATTTTGCAAATATTGATGAAAGTTGGGGGAAAAGCCAGGAAATTTTCAGCTGCGACTTGAAGACAGAAAAAATACATACTTGAGTCATAATTTAACTAATTGTGAGTTAAATATTTGGAGTTTGCAGATTCTTCAAACAGTTGAGATACAATTCCTGTGTAGATCATTTGGGTGCTTACCCTTAACATATTTGTATTGTCAGTCCAAGTGCTCAGATGATTGGATTGGTTAAGTAGAGTGGTTACAATTTATTCCAGTCCATATCAGTGTCTTTTCTTATAAGGAAGGTAAGAAGACCAGTCTATTTGTTTGCAACGTGTGATCTTTGTAAATATTGGAGAAAAATAATAAAGCTTATATTCCCCTGTTTCCCTTTTAGTATGTAAATTGAATGAAAATGTATTTTGATAAATCTTTGCTTATTATTTGGTAGTTCATGCTAAGAATATGCTGTTAAGCATTATCGTCAATAGTATAATCCCACACCCTATTTTGATGCTACCCTATTTTGACGCAATGTCATAAATACAAATAATTCCTAAATATAAGTGCAAATGTCTCAGGATACTATTGACGATAATGCTTAACACCATATTCCCAGTATGAACTACCAAATAATAAGCAAAGATTTATAAAACAATAAAAAAATATTTTAATGCTGTTTTTTTCAAACTTCGTTATTTTGGAATGTGTGGCATATAATTAACAAAAATATGATGCCTATATTCTACTTAAATTATATTTTATGACTCAGATAATTTTTTTCACTGTAGTTTCGTAGCCTTTATTTAATGTTACTGTTTATAGCTGATGGTATTGTGCACGTTTTATATAGTATAAATGTACTGACTTTTAGTTTTATCTGCGCGAGGATCCGTGTCATAACCATGCACCTTTTGACATGTATTAGGCTGTGCTGTACTATAAATAGCATTTTCTTTAAAATTGCACTCTCCGTTAAACAACTTTATTTTTTTCAAATTAAAAAAGTATGCGTAGATGGATCAAGGTTTGGTTTGAAATTTTGTAAGGTATAAAAAGATTTAAAAATCCTCAGCTAGATAGTAACTGGCCCAGTTAAATACTTTTGAAGACCAACGGTGGTGTACGATTCAGAATGGAATGGGCCCATACTTTAGTTGTGCCTATTATGCCTACTTGTCAGTCCAGAACATGTCACAAAGGAAGACGACTTTGCTTTTTACACATGCACCTGATGCAAACTTGATACTAAAACGGGTTCAGATCATGCAAATATTGTGTTCAGAGTAAAGACAGCAGGTTTAGAACCAATCAAATATCACGCTTTCACCGTTTTTTAGTAAGAGCAGAAGTAGTGTTGTGAAGAGTGTACTGTGTTGAGTAAAGTGATGACATGGACGAGTATCTGTTGCAACTCACTTGGCCCAAGGAGGAGTTCATGGATCACATTTTTCACACAGACCTGCATAAGTGGATTTAAAAAAAAAATCAGTCCTTCTTTTTATATAAATTTATATAACTTTGAAGAGCATCTTATAAAAATGTTAAAAGGACCCTTTCCAAAAAATCTTTCTTCATGCAAATATATGCAGTTAAGCAGAGTAAAAGTTAGCATTTCTATTCTGTAAATTAAAATGAGTTACATGCAAATTTATATGAATTTCAATAGTTCTACTTGTTTCTAGTGATACATCCTGTGGTTTAGTACATTGTCATATGTCTAATTCAGATTTTATGGGAGAGTCTCCAAATAGAAACGGCTTTTGGTTTAAAAATGCATATTTTACAAGTCAAAGTATTTTTTAAATTCCATTTAGTAATGACCGTAAGTGAATCTTGAAAAGAAAGAATTTCATCCAGGAAAAAAACTGGAAAAGACTTGGACATTTTTGTTTCAAAGAGTGTGGGAACCTTGTATACTGTCTTTCTGTATCACTCATTTTCACACTACAGTATTTGAAATTATTGAAAGGTAGCCCTTTGAAATATCATATTAAAATATTTCAAAGGGATATATTGTGTTGAAATAGCGGTCACTTATTTGACTACTATGGAACTTTTAAACTTAAGGAAACATCTTTTTAAATGCCCACTGTAATATGGAGTGCATTGTTACCAGTTTGGTTTCCAGACCACATTGCCTAGAGTTCTTAACCATCTACAGTTAACTATCTTTGCAGATGGCTTGCATTTGGTGTAAGGAAGAATCATCTTGATTTTGGGCTCAAAGGCTTAACGATCACGGTCACTGTGACTAGTAGAAGAAAACTGGTTTCCTCAAAATAACTTGAGTTCTCCAGAATCTACAGTTATTAAACTTTGTGGATAGCTTGCACGGAGGATAAGAGAGAACTTGATCAATTTTGGAGTTCAAAGGTCAAAGGTCAAGGTCAGTGTTATTGAAAGGACAAAAATGTTTTCATTCAATAACTTTGAGTTCTCGACTCTTATGGTTACCAAACTTTGTTGTTGGCTTGCATCTAGGGTAGGGAAGAACTGTATCAAATTTGGGCTCAAGAGGTTAAAGGTCAAGGTCACTGATAGAAAGAAAAAACTGGTTTCCTCACAATGACTTCATCATCTCTAGTTACCAAACTTTGTTGATGGTTTTCACTTGGAGTGGGAAGAACCCTATTGATTTTAGGTCCAAATTTCAAAGATCAAGGTCACTGTGACTGAAGGAATACGAATGTTTTTTGCATAATGACATAAATTCTACATTACATACCTCAACCAACATTTGTGGATGGCTTGCACTTTGGGTAATGTAGAAACCTGTCAATTTAGGAGTTAAAAGGTCAAAAGTCAAGGTCACAGTGACAAATGTCAGAAGTCAAGGTCACAGAGACAAAGAAGAAAAATGGTTTCTGAACAAGAATATTGATTTTATATCACAGACTTGGACCAAACTCCGTGGACGGCTTGCACTTAGGGTAAGGAAAAGGTCTATTGATATTGGAGTCATAAGATCAGAGGTTAATGTCCGTGTTACTGAAAGAAGAAAAATGGATTTTGCTCAGAAATGTAGTTTATCTACATAGACAGTTATTTAACATGGTGCAGGCATATAATGTGCCGTTCATACTACTCTTGTTTATGATTTTTTTTCAGAACTGATTGAGGTTTGGCTAAACTCAATACATTCCTGTGCACCATCTCAAGAAGCCAGCACCCCCCCCCCCTGATTTTGGTGGGAACACATGTGGATAAAATTTTAACGGTACAAATTAAGGCCATTAATGTCAGAGGTGTTGCAAAGTTTTTCTTTTCTGCCTGTTTAGCTCTACTGGTCATAGACCAGAAGAGCTTATGGGATGGCCTGTTGTCTATTGTCTGTCTGTCCGTTAGTATAAATTTGTTATCATGACTCATCTTAAACTGCTTGGCAGATTGCCATGAAACTTTACACACACATTCATCCCATGGTTTAGTTGATCCTAAATGAAATGGTGCTGATCTGATATCCAGTATGGCCACCACATTGACAATTTTGAAAATGTTGCTATTTCCCACACCAAATTTGGCTAACCTTTTGCACATAAGATTCTCACGTGAGATCTAACTCATGTTAGTCTCATGTGCATTTTAACATGCAAATTACTTAAAACTCACATGAGCAATAGAATCTAACAAAATCTGAAAATCACATGAGCAAGATTTTGCTCGCGTGAGCAAGCATTTCCTCACATAAGCAAGTCTGCTCATGTGAAAATCACATGAACAGGAATGGTTAATGTAAGCAAGAGCTTGCTCACGTGAGCAATAGGAAAAAAAATGACTAGGATTTGATTTGTATTTGATAAATATTTCTGACAAGAATGAAAAAGAACCAAGTTCCTATAATAAAACTTATTTAGCAGCAATAAAGAGATTTTCAAAGTGATATAAAAATCTAGAAGATGAGCATATTCAAGTTCAATTATGCATGTTTTTGTGAGGTTTCTCACATGAGAAAAGAGACAACTCATATATAAATATGTGATAATAATGATTTTCAATTATTGTAATTATTATATCTCATGCATTCTGTAACAATAAATTATCGCAGCACAAATGGGCAGGTGTAAAATGCTCGTTCACTCGTCAAGCAAATTAGTGTGATTATTGTGAAAGCAATGGTCTTCACGCACATGAAACCAGCTAGGTGTACTACATCCAAGCATTGATTTCATTACTGATGATAACAAAAGGTATAGGGTCTCAGGCTAGCATTGACAAATCAGAAAAGGTTGCTTTTATTGACTCAATGAATAATCCAAAATTATACCAAACAATGTTTTAATATTTATATTGTTGTTGATAAACATTCAGTGCATTATGCACTGACAATTGTAAACACGTAGAAGTATTTGCAAGGTGTGCAGCTGCCACCAAAATGGCAAAAATTAGATGACAAGGGAGCGTAATCATATATATGATGAACATAAGAGACTAAGAAAGTACCAGAAATGCTGGGAAAATGGACACTAATGGCTAAAGTGTGACACAGGAGAGACTGTGTTGTTGGTGAAATACAGTTATTGTTTTGAGTTGATGTTAATGAATAATAAATGTTGAATTAGAAATTGAACTGGCTTCTGAAATTTAGACAGGATCAATGAAAATATTATTTTGGTGATCCTAGGGGTTTGTGAAAAAAATCATAATTTTGAGCCATGTTTCTTGTTTTACATGTGCAAACTTTTTAGAACTCATTACACATACTCCAGCTTGTTTGCTGTTAATCATACATTTTCACTGGGGACCCCTAAAATCTGAATAAATCAAAGGAAACGACGTGGGAAGGAATGAATACAAATTCATACTTGTTTGAAACAATATTTATCATAATTGCTTAAAACTGTATTTATCAAAGTTAAACATTATTTTGTACACTTGTGCAATATATCAGTAGTTTCTATCATAATATTTAAAAGTTTGTTAAAATGAAACCTTTCAATAGACTGCCATGATGTACTGATATTCTGTCCAATTTCTTTTGTAAAACACTCTGAACACAAAATATATTTCATTAGCTGTTACGATGTCTTTTTAAATTAAGCATACTGCATTCTTTGCAAAATTGTTGCACGCTGAGCAAATTAAGGAGACAGTGGATGTATCATCTAGATCAAATCCAATGTATTATTAAAGAAAGATTCCAGAAAATTCAGGCTGATGCACAGAAAGGCAAGCTCTTCAGTCTAAAGAATCTCTCACGGCTGCTTTCTCAAATATGTGGTACACAGAAAGGCAAGTTCTTCAGTCAAAGGCACCTCTCACAGACGCTTTCTTGAATATGTGGGAAATCTTCACTTTTTCTGTATGGGTTTAGGCACTTTTTACTTCACTTCCATATAGAAATCCATTTTGGGGAGGGGGATGTTGTCAGATGGTTAAAGGTTCCCTCTCCAACATCTGTTAAAATCGTACACTATTAGGTGAAAAACAAGAATGTTAGCCATTTGAATTACACTGAAATACCTCTTCTAAACAAATCCTCTCAGAATAAAATCCTAAATCCTTCCCTGCTTCTTGTATGATTCAGGTACACTGAAATAGATTACATGCAGCAACATGTACTATAGTACAGCTCACGTGATTTTTCGGAACCCCACGCATTGCGGTGGGGGTGGAGAGTGAGTGGAGAGGATTAAGAAAAACACCTCCACCATCACTCCACGCGTCCTGACGGAGTTGTCGCGGAGAATAGCCCTGCACACCACGCTCCCTCGCGGAGTCGCATCCGATCACCACCGCGGTGTGGACGTGGTTTCGATAATATGGGTGTGGTTTACTGTTTATCACCCATGCAAGCAGAGGTTGAGACGGGAGGGGGGGCACCGATTTGTCTACATCGTTATCCCTCTGGGGAGCAATTTGCTAACTTTTTGATACTGAAAAAAATGTAGTAATTCAGTTAATTATAACTATTTCCTTGTTCTAACGAAGATAATGTATGATACATAGTGCCAAATCATATTTTAGATGATGATAATGTAATGGCAATGCCTCGCAAACTGTATTAATACTACATTTTGCGCAATGAATCTAATTTTTTTTTCTTCAATACTATGTTATCGGAATCTAAACATGCATTCATATCCTTATTTCTTTTTCAGTAAACGCAATACAAAATTGTAATGATCATATGAAAGTCAGTGATATTGTACTACCTGCAATGAAAAGAACGATAAACATCAAACAAACTAATAACAAAGCTGCAAGTCATACCTGACTGAAGTGAAACAAAATCGCACAAGTTCCGATGGTTATTCCATACATGAGTACTCATTCACATATTGTACGTTTTTTCCTGACATCCAATCGCTTAAATAAAGCATTATTAAGATTTCACATCGTTATTTTATTTTAAACTGTACTAATTTGCATTAATTACCAAAGTAGCGGTTTTTTAAAAAATCACAAATGGCCGCAAAAGGTCATTCTAGATACATGTAATTGACACGTGCAAGTAACCTAGCACAAGAGAAGCCATCAGCACTGCTGATATTGACATGTTAATGTCAGGTGCTAACTGTTAACCTAAAGTACAACAGCAGCGCTTCTGCGGGTTTGTTTTCTTTGCCAATGATCTGACAAACTTGCGCATCCGATGAAATTAATGTTTAACTTTTTCTTTTCTTTTCGTTTTCCTATTGCATAATACAGAAAAATAAGATGAATAATTTTAGATCATTAACTCTTCTTAGTAAAGCCCCCCCCCCCCACCTCTCTCTCTCTCATAAAATATGGAATCCAAATCACTACTGCACAAGTTATCGTAAACTGAATTGTGGGAAAAGTTTGCAAGTGGTAAGAAAAGTAATACTGTACTAGACATTATAGCGTAATAGAGGGGGAAAAAAAGAAACAAATTTTCCCGTCGGTGGTTGCAAACTCACGACCTCGTGCTCCAATATCAAATATGTGTGTGTGACACACACTCTTATCCATTTGGCCAAAGTAACTGTAGCTGTAAAGCAATATACCATATACAGAAACATGCCAAACACTATTCAAAGAAATTAGTTCATTTCTTGTCTCAATAAGCAACCGCTCCAAAGTCACAAAGATAAGGCTGCATACATTAATATCTGCATACAAATAATTATAAGAAATAGATCAATATTACGATTGGGTTACTGGCATATCATTTCCATATGATTTACTATTTTTCTATGATGATAAAAAAATCTTTTTTGTACTTTCCTCTTACAAAAATGAGCAAATATTAGGAAACATGCTGAGCATTAGATGAAATTAATCTTTAACTTTTTCTTTTCTGTTCATTTTCCTATTGCATAATACAGAAAAATAAGATGAATAAGTTTAGATCATTAACTCTTCTTAGTAAAGTCCCCCCCCCTCTCTCTCTCTCATAAAATATGGAATCCAAATCACTACTGCACAAGTTATCATAAACTGAAATCTGGAAAAGTTTGCAAGTGGTAAGAAACAGGCTCTAACAGTCACAAACAGGAAACTGCATTCTTTAATATCTGCGTAAAAATAATTAAAAAGTATATTTTATTTTTATATGTTCGCCGTAGGAAAATGAGCAAATAATAGGATACATGTGGAAATTAAAATCTCTGAACATCTCAGATTTTAGAATTTTCCATATTATTTTTCATTTCGGTAATAAGCCGAGTTCAGATTAATTACTAACAATTATCAAACTTCCGTTCTTAATGGCGGGACCATAAATGCAGCTATAAAGTACAACGCGCTAAGTCAGATGGCTTCGTATAATAAAAAACACACGGTTCCCAGGCTGAAACTTACATCATCCTTTGATGCAAACCCTTGTTAATATTTTACAACAGTGTTCACAATTGTCACTGCCTTGATTTCTGTAGAACATCCACTGAAGTCAAGTCTTTATTAGGGAGAGACCATTGAATTTTCCAACCGTGGGGGTGGGGGTGGGGGGGGGGGGTAAATGCATGAAAACAATTGTCTTTCTCTGATTTTTGTAACAGATGTTAATCCGTTCCATATTTCACTTAAAATAAATAAATACTGTGATGAAAGAACAAAAAATATCCCGGTCGAAAAAAAACAACATATAAAACCCGTATATTAAATGGTCAGTCCCCTACAGCACACATGCAGTCATAATATTCGGCCTCGTGAATCTACTATTACTGCTTAAAGACTAAGCGCGCGGTTTGCATTTCAGTGTAAATTCAGTGTTTTAGGTTTGTTTTTGTTGGGGGGGGGGTAAGCAGAAGCGGATGTCAGTTTGGATTTTAATTGTCCATATCTCAGAGAATTACTTTCCTTTGGAACAAAATGATAAATTTATTCTGCTTGAGAGGCTCAGCAATGTGTACTTCTCGTCAAGTCAGTGCATAAGTTTGTTCATATTTCTTTGAAATAAATTAAAATCATAAACTTATTGCAAAAGAAGTCGATCAACCTTTTATAAACAGTAATGTGTATTGAATATACAAGACTTTTGAAATTATTTTTTTATTGTCCAAATATATGATCGAAATAAAAACGACTGATTCTTCAGATGGTATCCAGTTGTAAATCACTATTGACGTCTCAGTCTTTCCATAGGTGGTCTTCATTCATTGGCTGTTCAGATGTCAATCAGTAATGTCGACTAGCCCCTCCACGGTGGAGTTTTCATTGGCATGCCTGCCGAAGCGCGGTGGTGATTTGTAGGTATTTATGCCAATTTATGCCTCCACCTCGGAGTGCTATCGCGGAGCTAGAGTGGAGGGGATTAAGTACCCCACCGCGATGCGTGGGGTTCCGAACAATCACGTGAGCTGTACTGTATGTAACCTGGACAACAAATGTGACTATATACCTGTTTGGCAATGGCATTTTTTTTTTAATTCAACATTCTAAAATCACTTCGCAAGTCTTAGAAACATCTGTAAGTGTTATTCATGACCATTTAGTTTGAAAGCTGCAACATCATATCTGTCAAACGTTTGGTACTTTACGTCTTTAAACACACAAAAAAGCAATATGAAATTACTCACTTTACACCTTAAAACCTTTGAAATAGATCCACTGCCATATTCTTTGAAAAATTAAAAGTATAAAATTAGAAGCATACCTACATGTATACGACTTCTGAACTTGCCTCAGTTAAAGTTCAAACTTCACTGCATGAAGACAATTATAGAATTTGATATGCTTGAAGAAAAACAGTCCCTAACAAAAACAGAAATGAGATTAACAAGCTTGTATGTAATTTATCGTCAACCATCCTAACTTCATGCTTATCCTTGATTCGTGTGCCATGTTTCTCGTGACCTCACACGCTTGTTTTGAGATCCTGACGTAATCAACTGGGTCACTAGCATTCGTTGACAGTAACAGTAAGTGCTGATTAAGACATATTTGAATACCTAATACAAATCAAATTGAAAAAACACAATGAAAATGGCAAATTTGACTCATGACATACACTTTGTGGCCCTGGGGTGAGTGTTAGCCATTCAAGCCAGGGCTGCTGTTCACATGTTGGTTTTCTTTACCTTTTGATTAGCGGGAAACCCAAGACAGAGATTTTTTAGACCACAAAGGCAATGTAAAAATTTGGTCATTATAACATGCACTTCTTATAACATGTTAGAAAAAATAAATCCAATGAAAAACTATATAGTATGAAATTTTTCATTGAAATATTTTAATATAAGGCCAAAAAAAAATATGTGTTTCCTATTGCACTGGTTTTAAAATTAAGGTAGGCAGTAGTGTTTTTTTTTTTTTTTTAATTATATATAAAGCAAAAATATTTCAAGCACTTCAAAGTACTGGGCAAAACCGGCTCAATTAGATGCACAAATATGAATCTTTTTTAATGAAAAAAAAATTTAAAAAAATGTTGTGGGGGTGGGGAAAAAGTGCTATGGTTGGCAATGAGAAACAGGGACGGTCAGCCGACCAGAAAGACATTTTTGAAAAAAAAAATTTTGGCCTAAGGGAAAATTTTTTTTGCTATGAAATAGCATGAAAAAAAAATCTTTTAAAACTTTACGGTATGTTTAAAAATGATAATTTTGTCAGACAACTTGAAGAAAGAAAAAATTAAAAAATGCATCGTTTTTTTTTTTTTAATATATTTTTTATATCATTATTTATAAGTGTTTTATTGCAGTCGATATGCGTTTGAAAGAAATGATTTGTATTGCATATGCAAATATTAATAATATGGGGAGATCATACACGATCGATTTCTAAAGTAAACATTGACCTAATTATCACATTCCAATCTTACGTCACGTGGCCTTTATTTCAGGGGCACGAACCATAGATATAATTCCGGCAATAGACAAATTTAGACACGCTCGGAAAAATGGTAGCTCGCAAAGAATTTGGAGAGTTTATAACGATGAATAAATGAAGCAGATATAGTTGAACACTTTCTAAAGCGATTTCAATAGTTTCTCCCAATATTATAATATAAACGTTAAAATTAACATTGAGGGCACGAACCATAGTACTTCGAGGATTCTAATCTTGTCACTCTGTTGTCAATAACTGACAACACTGCATCTTGATTTTACTCACCAACATGATAATTCCATGATTTTAAATTATCTCCTGGTTTCTATGATCAGTTGCTGCACATGTGTTGGGCTTGCAATGAAATTTCCCGAACTAACGAGCTAAATTGTGACAGTTCCAATTTCAATTTTTTTAAAACGGCGCCTATTTGAAAGCGAGGCTACCATGGAAGTTGTGTGTTGTAGTACCTTCAAAAAGTTATGTGCATATTTTGCGGTCAGTAAACCAGTCTCCTGACTGTAAACAAGGGAAATAACCCGCGTCATTGTCTCGATAACGGATTAGGTCTCAGTCGCGAAAAACCACATTTAATCTGATGTGATTTTATTTTATTATTTGATTTCGTTTTTGAAAGCAAAATTCTTGAAGCATGCTTCTTTATAGAATGCTGGCAGAATGGGATGGGTCTCTAACGAGAAAAACCAACTTAGAACAAATCTAAAATGTGTCTGATCAGAATCGAAGTCCAAATTTCTCACGTGAGAATTTAGAATTCTGCCTTATTTTCAAACATAGTCAGATGTAAGGGGAAAGAATATTTTCTAAGTAATACTTTCTCATGAGAACATTCAAATTCTCACGTGAGCAAAATCTGCACATGAGAAAATTGGTTAGTTTTTCAATGGCTCACAAGATCTAACAACCTGCATACATGAGCTTGCAAAATCTACCCAATTTGCATACGTTTCTAACAAGGTTCTCATGTGCAGCTTATGAGAAGCTCATGTGAATTGGTGAGATTTTTTTGTACGGGTTCTCATGAATGGATGGTCATGTCAACATGGGGTTTTCACTGGAAGATTTCTTATAATATCTAGTTGGTTCTAAATGAAAATGGTGCCGATCTGATGCCCAACATGGTTGCCACAGAAGCCATCTTGAAAACCTTGTTATCACTATTCTTCTGAATGGAAAGTCTTATTGTTATGGAGTGTTCACCAAAATGCTTCATATGATGTCTAGTTGTCTAGTTGGTTCTTAATGAAAATGGGGCCATTCTGACATCCAGTATGGCTGCCACAGTGGCCATCTTGAATATCTTGTTATCACTACTCCAGAATGGATGGTATTGTTACGAAATACGATTACCCTTTATCAGTAAGTGCAGGTACACTTCCTGTAGTTAGAAGGCATTTTGGTTTGATCTTTGCTCATGAATTCAAAATTCTGACACTTCTGTCGGCGAGAACAAAAGATGTCACTGGTTGAGAAACTTACATCAGCAAGTACCTAACATTACATGTCATTACACAGTATTGCATACATTGACATGCTTTACAGAATCGATTACAATACCCTATGGGTAGCCTCATTTCCCTATTGGTAGCCTCACTAATTTGATCACATCTACTGCTGGTGTCAACTGGAATGACTTGGCCAAAGCTGTAGGCATATTTAATTAGCATATTTAATTGAAAATTGATGAAATTAGCGAATTCGACTTATACTCTACATCGACTTATCGGCCGGCAAATACGGTGCATGTAAATATTTCCTCCAAAAATTATTAGGTGAACATGACATAAATTTTCTTTTTAAGTTTTCATGCCTCTAAAAGTTGCTTAGAATACAATATTTTGGTGTGTTGTATAACACGCACCCCAATTTTCAATCAGTGCCCTATCCATTTTGGATAGGGCACTGATCATCATTTGTTACAGCATGTTTGAATTGTTTACTGTAAACCAGTGCTTGACTGTTTCTCTGGTCTTTCCTGTCAATACGCGACACCTGATCATGACCAATATTTTTTATTACAGATGTCGTAAAAGAAAGAACGAATAAATTGACAATATTGAAAGTATATCTTTCCGATTTTATGGTTGGCCCTTAAAAGGGACATTTTAAGGTTTGCCTTGTTGATGGAGTTTAGTCAATTGCATCAAATCCCTCAAATTCCTCGTCATCACTCTTGAAAAGTTGCTGTATGTCCTTGTCTGTCATCATTTTTGACATTGCTACATTATAGCTCTCGTCTTTGTCTTCATCCTCACTATCTGGGTGGTGTTTATGTTTTGCAGCATCTTCTCACAAGACGTCATCCTCTGTGCCATCCATTTTATTTACACGGCCCATGTTGATTCTTTGTCTGACTATATTGGTTCAGATTCAAGATTGAACAAAAGATGCTGTGTGAAATTTCAGGTCCAGTATTTATACATATTCGGACTATGTTGACACCTCGAAAATATATATCAGTGTCCAAGATAGAATTTACCAAGACGATGCATTGTAAATTATGTTTAGCACATCAAAGCTTTAGCCAGCGCCGATTACCTTTAGAAACCCCATGCTGAGTCAATTAAACATTGTTCACTGTATTGTAACAAAAAAGTATAAAATACTGTGGTTTTAGATGAGAAAAAAACAAACAAAGAACCAAGTTTATTTTCCGAAGTAAAGTAAATAAATTGCACATTTACCCAGACAAAGCATTGTAACTATGTTTGGCACTTCAAAGCTTTAGCAAGTGCTGATTAATGTGAAAAGACCACTCTGAATCAGTGAAGCATTGAACACTGTATAACTATTAAAAATATAATTTAAGATGAGGAATAAAACTAAGAACCAAGTTTATTTTCCAAAGAAAAATTGTTTTGGCAATTTTATACATTAACTTATTATTTTGTTTCATGATTTGTGTAAATTTTACCGTAACAGAGAAACCGAAGAGCATTAACACTGCTTGATTTCTGAATATTATATTTCAGTTCAACCAAGAATAAATGAAGAAAATATTTATTAGATCCACAGTTATCAAATACTGAACATTTGCAGTACAGGTACAGACGTCATCATATTTGTTCTGCTGCAATGCGGTACTTTGCACAGCTTTAGAACAACAAGTTACCAGTCGGTATGTACATATATTTCCGGTTGAGTTACAGAACAAAATGCTACACAGTGATGTGAAATGAAACTAGTTTGTTTGCATAAGCAGTCAAGGTTTGTCAGCATTTATTTATTTCTTTAATAAGGCTAGTATCAGTAAACGACTGAGTTACAATGCAGCATGCAATGGATTTAATTTTCGCAGGGAGTGAATGTGACATGTCGGCAGCTATTAGTGCCTTCATCCGTTCATCAGATCAACCTGGAAAAAAACATTTTTTTAGTTCTTCTATAAAACACTCATCCCCTTCTGAAAATAAGAAAATTAGGTAAAAAAAAGAAAGTGCACGTTATACACAACAAAATGCGGTACTGGAAAATGATTTGTTGGTTGGTTGATTTTTCAAGGCACTTTAAACACATTATTGTCAATACAGTATCATGCTGAAGAAATGAGAGTTAAGTGACTTTCCCAAGGACACAATAAGGCAGCTGACCCTGACTTGCCTTAGTGGTATTAAAATACCCATCTCTTGTATTGTAAGTCCAACAATCTACCAACTGAGGTAATGTTGCTACTGATTACTGAAAAAGGTTTTGAGGGTTGATTCTCAGATTTCATTGGTACTCATTGAATTTCCTGAGAAACATGAAAATCCGGAGATAAGGTCACCGTTATGGTCAAGCATTATGCAGTCACTTGTGCCAGGCATCAATTGAAAATTTGTTGACTTTAGTTAGTATGCTAAAGGAGTGCCAAATAATGTGGATGGACATAACTACAGAGTAGTAACAACTGTGTTTTCTGGAAGTTGAGATTTTCAGATATGATTTTGGTATTTCCAGTAGGTGATGCAATACATATTGCAATACAGGAGTGATGATACAATATGTCCATTTGTTGCATGTAATGTCTGTGTTGTTGTGTTGGCCTTGTAAGTGTGTAGCAGGGATAATCCTGTTACCTGAATATATCATGACTGTTTTGCAGATTCTGCATATGGTTTTGTTACTAACTGTACAATGCCTTTGTAAATATTTGACCCCAAAACACAAAATATTTTCCGATGGGAAATTAAAATTAGGTAAAAGGTCTATGTTTAAGATTTTGTCTGCTATGATAAGACATCATCTGCTATCATTGCAATTTTTTATATCTTTTCCTGGCACTAGTCCCAAGTCCAAGGACATTATTCCTTCCTCCCATCAGTAATTGCAGGACTAGAATACAAAATAACATGAGCCTAATCTGACACCTTAGTCTACTTCTGACAATTGAAATATCATCCTTCTCTGACTTCGACTGAGACTGAAGAACATCATATCCTAGTCTGTAGTCTACTTCTGACAATCGGAATATCATCCTTCTTGTCCTTGGACTCCTTGCAGTTCTATACGTGTCTCTTGGGTGCTCAACACTTCATCATTTAAGTCATCTTTTGGCAGTTCTACTGTCAATCCTTTTTTTGTGTTGTATTTGTTTTTTTCTCCCCAACAACTCCTGGTCAGGAAGTCCCCTTTCTCCCATGAGAGATAAGATGAAATAGTCCTTCCTCACCACAGAGCAAAGACAGGATAACGAACAAGCTCATTTTTGTAGACACAGACAAGTTCCGAGAAGACCCTGTCACACAGGGTCCTTTTTATCTGTTGAGTTTACCTCTTCATTTCCACTCAATGATTTGGGTGATGGAGGAAGAGGTGTGGACTTTTGATAAGTTGGTATATGGGGTGTACCACCAACTTCCCCCAGATCAGTGTCCCACACCTTTGGGATCATCAGATGCTGGGATCCTTTCCTGTTTGGAGAGTCTCTTCAAGGCACAACCCATGAGGGAGCTGACTCAGAAATTGTCTAAAGGCCAAGAGGGGGCCAGACAGCAGAAGGGATAGTCTGTCATTTTTTTCTAATATGCTTTGGCCACCCACTGGTCTCAGCCAATAACTACAGGGTACACTTGCCCACTTGGCCCCTTAAGCCTCCTACCTTGGACTTGGGTGCCTCTCATGAGGGTATTTCTACAATTGCCTGGGTCCAGCTCCCTAACAGTGTTCTCGAGGCTTTGGAAATGAAGGTGTAGGCACAAGTAGGCCCCACATGCCAATCTTCATCTCATCATTTCCAATGGCATTGCAGAGATTTTTAGGGGCCATTTTGCCAAGACATCAAAAGATGCGCTACTGATGTCCTTGGAACTCTCTCCAGAGTCCCTTCACTGCCATAAGGATGGTGCCTTAGAAACATCAAATGAAAGGTCTTCCAAAACAGCGAAAGCCTTTTATGGGCTGTCCCTATTGATGCAGTGATGTTATGTGGAGAACTAATCCTTAGAGTGGTCTCAAAAGATTTGAGGGATCAGCAACACTGGTGAAGAAATACCCCCATTCCAAAAAGTCCACTGCTTCCCCTCCAAAATATTTTAAACAGGACAAGCATCAGTACCAAAATCTGCCCCAGTTTAAAACTCCTTTCCACCCATCTTTCTCACAACAAGGTGGCCAGAGGGGCCAGGGGAAGTATATGGATCCCTCTGCCTCCCTGGGGAGGGATGCAATTATACCAAGGGAGTCACACATTTTCCTAACAATGTCTGCCTCTTCCCAACATCCCAGTAGGTACCAGATTAAGCCTTATTTCAGAGGCACGGTCAGACCTCTCATATGATGCATAGATTCTTTTGACAATAAGGGAGGAGTTACTAGCCGTGCTTTTGAGACTCTCCACCTCATTAAAATTGGTATCTTAATTGGAAGAGGTATACACTACAGCCTTCTCAGGATGAAGAACATACATAGTTTAGGATTTCATTCCCCGGTATTAGTTTCAGAGAGAGGTGAAAAGTTTTGACTCATTATCGATCTTTCCCCTTTGAACAGATTCCTTCAGGAAGAGCAGTTCAAGATAAAAAAAATGAACTTGGTCAGGAATGCCATCAGGCTAACAGAATGAGTGATCTTCACATCCCCCTCTTCCCAACCAAGGGAAATTCCTCCGGTTTTGTCTGGAACAGGAGATCTTCCAATTTGGGATTTTCCTTTCAGCCTAGTTTCTGCTTTCAGAGCCCTCAACAGGGTGATGGGTGTAGTGACGGCTCATTCAAAGTCCTTAGGGGTTTCCATCCTCCAATATTTCAGTGACTGTTTGATTCATAATGTCCTCAGACATGCCATTCTGAGAGATTTGTTTCTCTGTTGGGAGATGGTGACTTCTCAAGGCCTAATCCCCAATCAGGTGAAGTAAGGTCTGACCCCTTCTCAGAATTTGTTGTTTACATGGGGATGAATTTTCTCACTCACCAAGGAACAGTCCATTTTCCTTCCAACAAAATCTCACAAATACTTGCTCTTTTAGCAAGACTGGATGAGATGACATCATTTTCTGCTTGTCTCAACTTATCTGTACTGGGGACTCTGAATGCAGAAGTGGACTTAGTTTCCCCTGGAAGGCTTTATATGAAGCCCGTTCAGTTCTTGCTTCTAGGAAACTCACAAGGACCTCCTGTCTGCTCAGATCCCCTTAGGATCAAAGGTTCATCAACATCTGAGTTAGTGGAAAAATCAGGACATGTTTCTGATTCATGCTTCAGGATGTGACTCCTTCCTTTACACTGATGCCTCAGCTTCAGGCTGGTGCGCTCACTTAGAGCCTGACATAGTCCTGCAGGGCATGTGGTCTCAGGAATAATTTTCCCCTCACATGAACGATCTAGAAATGTGGGTTGTTTTTCTAACACTTCAAGGGTGTATCATCTGCACAAGACATTGCTGCATCATGATTGTTATGGACAACATGTCACTCGTAGCATATATCAGTTATTAAGGGGGTACTCATGCGCATTCTCTCTGCATGGAAGTTTGGAACCTCCTCCATTGGACAGCTTCAGAGAAGATCACTCTCAAGAGTCCACCAAATTCTTGTCAAGAAGAATATTCTGGCAGAAAGCTTGTCCAGACAGTCTTCATGGAAAGTCTCTTCACTAGACTGTAGCAAAAGGCACTTCTTTATCAGTGGGGAAAGCAATGGTAGACTTGTTCACAACAAAGCTGAACAACAAGCTCCCTCTATATGTCTTTCCAATGCCAGACTATAGGGCATGAGCAGAGGACATCTTCAGTCTGAGGTGGGATGGACTGTGTGCCTGTGTCTTATCACCTTTAAGAATAATCTTTCAGGTTTTTCCAAGCTGGACCTGTATTCTTTGGCCATTATCTAAACCTCCTTAAGAACCTTTGAAGATTCCTTCGAGAGCCTTAACCTTAAAACCGTCTTTCACTTCTCTCAAGTATCGATGAGAAGAAGGAGCGAAATTCATGCTTTGTTAGTAGAAAGTTGTTTATGCATCATTGGTAACTATGATTCTGTATCTCTTCTTAGCCAACATGGTTTACTGGCCCTCTTTCTATTGAAATTCCCAGTCTCAGTCATATTAGTGCCGTGAATGATCAGAATAGGCACCTTTGCACAGTTAGAGATTAATGGTTCTGTCTGTCTAAATCAAGAAAGAAAAGAAAGGGTTGCAACAATCGTTTTCACCATTTAAAAGGTACTTCTGATATTTTGGCAGCTACCATCTCAAGGTGGATTGTTTGGATAAAATAAAACGAGCTTATAATTCTCTAACTGAGAGATATGTCTTTCATGAAAATCAAAGCCCAAGAGGTCAGGGTTGTTGCTGCATCTTGGGCCTTTTTGAATGATTCCTCTTTGGATGATGTCATGAAAGCTGCCTTCTGGTGTTCAACTCCACTTTCTCGTCATATCACGTTTGATCAATGGTGCACCAGAATGAGGGTGTTTATTCTTTGGGTCCAGTTGTGTCAGCCCCTCAAGCTATCAAGCCATCCTCCAGTCAGTGGTAGTACATCCTACTGACAACAATGGTAACTTCACTTGACAGCTTATCTTAGGCTATCAGCCTCCCACCAGACTGGCAAATTCAGCAATGCAGTAATAGAAGGTATTTTGTATTACTGCAATGAAAAATGTTGTGTTTTGGAGGGTAAAACTAATTTTAATTATGTAATACTTAGCAGCTATTATTGCACAATTCCCTCATCCTTCAGTCTTAGGCCAAGACAGAGAAGTAGACTAAGTTATCAGACTAGAATCATGTTGTTTTTTATTCTAGATCTCCAATTACTAATTGGAGGAGAAAATAAAGTCCTTGGACTGGAACTAGAATGGGGAAAAGATTTAATGTAATTCAATGATAGCCTGTAAGTATTAAATAATTAAAATTAGTCCACCTCCAAAAATACATTCTTGGTCTTAGCAAACCAATATGGGATCAGAAGATTTTTTGTAATGACATTAAATCTACAAACTATCTTTCATAGTTGAATTTGTAATAAAATAAATATAAGTGTTCAAAATGATTTGTTTATTATTTTACATATTGCCCTATCTGACTCAACAACTGAGACTGGTTGTTTCTCTTGCTGGATAGGGAAACCAGTCAACTACTTCATCTGCTATGTACATAAATTGTATATTAAATACCGACAAAAAGGAGTTTCTAAACACAGAAAAGCTCCATACTCAAGCAGCACATGAAATTCCAATTGTAATTAAATCAGTATATGATAAGGACACCATATTGAGATTGTGATATCGGTATTTGTAGGAGCATTATATGGCATAATGACAATAGTAAAACCTAGCATGAAATGCATACAATTTTTGCTTTATCAGAGAGTTTCAAAATGGTGTGAACGGCAGAGTTCAACTGGCATAATCTTTCTACATTCTCGGCTGTTGTGTATATTTTCTGCAAGTGAGTTTTACCAATGTTGTTTAATTTCTTCTTAGAAACAATCACCAGCAAAAGGAATGGAGTCAGAGACACAGCCAGGGGCCTCGACCATCTTTGGGACTGTGAAGAAATTTTTAAACCATGGAAAACAAAAGGGAGAGTAGAGGCGACCCCTGTCTCCATTTTTTAGACAGGTAGGTCAAAGCGATGCATGAATTCTATGAATAATGTTTTGCAGTGTGATAGATGCACTGGGAGAGATGCACCTTTCCTCTGATCACATACTGTCCTGTGGTTAGATCAGTTTTGTAATTCATTTAAATCCAACTTGAGACAAAAGGCATCTTAAAACAAGTGTTTAGGGAACCACTAAAAAGTGTCTGTTTAAGGGAGGTAATCGCTTAATAATGGTGTGATTTCTGCAATAATTTTGTTTCTGTTCTGTCACTGTTTAAGGTAGGTGATCACTTTCTACAGTGATTCAGTTTAAGGTTCTGATAAAATGTGGCTGTTGAAGGCATATGATCACTTATTATAGGTGTAATTTTTACATTAATTTTGTTTATAATTTCTACAATAATTCTGTTTTGGGGACCATTAAAAAGTGGCTGTTTAAGGCAGGTGGTCACTTAATACGTGTAATTTCTACAATAATTTTGTTTGAGGGACTGCTAGAACATAGTTCTGCAAGGCAGGTGATTTCTTAATGCAGGTGTAACTTTTTCAATAATTCTTTCATGTAGCCACAAAAAATAAAAGTGAACTTTAAGACAGGTTTGACTGTATTTGCAGTAGTAGAGAATTACATGGTAGAGTATCGATGTTCTTTGGATCAGTTGTAGTGTAGATCTTCAAATTCAATCCAAGTAGACAAGATATGAAGCAACAGAGACACTTCGTGTAAAAGTGACTATGAAATGATCAGTAAAATACTTAAATAGTACATGCGGAGCAAGTTTTGGAATGTCTTGTGTGCTCTGGTATATACTATTAGTGCCTTGTGTTCATTTTTTAGAACGGACGTGTGTGTGTGGTCAGTTCTCTCTGATGAATTCTCATTTTAAAGAACAAAAAAGGCAAATGACTAATAATTTTTATTGACTGCTGAAGATTAAAGTTATTGTATAGGATAACATACCTGTCAACCATTACGTTTTTGGCGTGATCATGACACTCTTTTTCAATGAACTTGTAGAGGGTAAGTGGGTAAGTGTCATTTTGTATCAGTTCTTCACCTGTTGTGTAAATATGTGTATCAGTATAATAAAATTATCGATGCATCAATATATCGATGAATCGTTTCACTCCGAATATACTGTACACACATTTGGATGCACAGGATTAATATAGTCTTTCATATGCATCAGTGTAGGATAGGAAAATTCCACTTGAGGATCAGAATTTTGCATCAGATTCTGAATTCGGATCCCGAGGGTGGAATTTCCCAGTCCAACACCACTGGATAATAAAGGATTATTTTCTCACATTTCATAATGAAAAAATAAGTTTAAAGTCAAAACGGTGATTGTGAATACTGATGTAACAGTCCAACAGCAAAGCACCCATTAAAAATGTTCCTCACCTTAAGATAGAGCATAAGAAGTTTGGTTTACCCTGTAACTTTCACTGTAAATAATGTTTAACAAAAGAGCAGTGGCTGAGACAGTTAAGGTAATAGTAATGCACAGCATCCAAATTGTATACTGCATATAGCTTGTGCAGTCATACAAATATTAATAGGTCAAAAACTAAAGTCCACTTAATTTATCCATCAGATTAATTGTAACAGACAAAAAATAATAAATATATAGTTCTCGATTTAATTTTGATCCAGAATTGATTTACTCCTTATTAGCTTTACTGGTCATAGACCAGAAGAGCTAATGGGATGACCGGTTGTCTGTCATTGGGCATCCATTGGCACAAGTTTGTTATTGCTGCTTCTCCTAAATCACTTCGAGAATTACCATGAAACTTGGCACACACATTCATCCCATGGTCTTGTTGGTCCTAAATGAAAATGGTGCTGCTTGGCTATCCAATATAGTCATCACATTGGCCGTCTTCAAAATCTTATTATGGCTACTCCTCCTGAATGATCATATCAACCTGGGGTTGTCATTAAATGACTTCCTATGATGTCTGATTGGTCCTAAATTAAAACAGTGTTGTACTGATGTCCAATATGGTCACCATCATGGCAGTCATGAATATCATGTTATATCTATTCCTTCTGAACTGAGTGTTTGTGCTTCATTTGATTTATCAGATAAGAAGGATGTCATACCTCTGTAGGACAACAGGGATTGACAAGGTTTGTATTGTGCTGTATTTCCATCCAAAAAATCTTCCCATACATCTTTCTGTCATTAGTCCATTGCTGCTGTCAGGTTGCCAGCTTCGTGGGACTACAGTTAGTGTATAATATATACATAGTATGGTAGACCAATAAGTTGTTCTCTGTCTTGTTTTTATTTGTCAAACATTACTGGTGGCAGCCCTATTAATGTCAGATAAATAGAAGAGCTGCAGAAAATAACTTGTTGGTCTAAGTGTATAGTCACTTAATGAAACTACATATTATGGGGGGAGGGGGGGGCGTCTCCAAGTTTGATTAGCACCTAAGGTGCATTAATGTTGCAATGAATATTCAAATGTTTGGTAAAAGTATTCCTATTTGAATATTCAGATATTCATTTCAGTAAATTGTTAGGAAAAATAGATGAAATTATTAGAAGTGCTGCTTATTTCATTAAAATAGTGATTGAAAGATTCCTTTCTGTTCCAAGAGGACCCTTCACTATATACAAAAATGAAGAATTTTGGGTTTAATAGCAGTAATACATAACCTTTCACTATTGCAATGATTACCTCTTCTGAGACATAAGTTCCCTCGTCCAAGCTCATAATTCCATTCTCCAATTAATATGGATAGTTTTAGAACACCTACAGTACATGCATTGTTGATTATGGATTGTCCACTCAATCCTGTGGATATGAACATGGGCAAGGTGTTAGTGTACACTGCAAATAGTGGATGTCCACTATGTCTGGTGGATTTCCCCTAAGTCTAGTGGACATCCAATCAATCTAGTGGAACTCCATCACAGATTTTATTGCAGCCATAGGGGGTTTTGTGGCACCCCTTGCTGATTTTATTGTATTCGCTTCACAAGTCGACACACTAAACAGACAGATGGGAGAAACACTGATGCCGTAAACCCGACCATGGCAGGTGTCAGTTTCATACGTTTAACTGTACAGTGGTAACATTTCTTGTGATATTTATAAGTGCCCTAGCTAGGGATACATACAGACGAACATATATAATGTGGAAAAAAATACGAGGTTTTAATTTCTTGGTTATCCTCTCAAAAATTGCCTAGCTACAACATACATCCCTGTTGATTGAATAGATTGTACATGTACTGGTTATCATATACACATGCAGAAATTTACATACTGTTCTGTAATGAGCAGTAACTTCGATGTTCTTTCTTAATAAATGATATTTCATAAAAGTGCTTGTTGTACTGGTTATTAGTTTGTCATAGCTTCCCTTTAATGTCCATACTATTTCCACAATCTCCTTTAAACAAATTTTTGAAAGCAGTATTCAAATAAAACATGAAGGCCCTATTTTTCACAAACACGTAAGATGTTCATGTAAGATAGTTATCATTTATTCCATTCATCCTTTAGATAAGATTTGAAACAGGTTTGTATCAAGTAAACAATTTAATACAATTTATCAAATTGAATAAATGTCAGAGACATGTGTCAATAAAAGTTTTAGAATCTTTAAGACTAACAATTATGACCAATAGCATTTACAAATGAACACTGTACTATTTACATGTATAGTGTACATGCATGATGAAATTCAAGGGATATACATGTAATGACATGTATGTTATAATTCTTTCTCAAGTTTATTTAATAAGAATAATGTGGCATCGTATATTGACATAATACAAAACAAGATATGCAAGCAATGGTAAGAAAATGTTTTTCTGTACCTTTATCCATAGACTTAGAAAATAACATTGATTATTTGAGAGTATGACAATTTTTAAATGTGCCAAGTTTATCTATACTTTATTCAAGGCTGCTTTCTATAAGTGGCTGTTCATGCCATTAACAAAGTGTTTTTCATGAAACAGATTGCTTTGTTCGTGACTTTTTTGGTGACTCTGTCATCAAGCACCAGCCGAGGAGTGATATTTTCACAGGCATTGATCATTAGAGAGTATGTATGTTTGAAACGTGTTGCAATTGTCTTCATTTCAGAATTATTCTACTGAAAATTTAGAAATAAAATGTTGATACCACGCTTTATTCAGAATAAGTAAATTGCTGCTTGGCAATTTATTTTGTATTTAAAGAGAATTTATTTAATTAATTGGGTTATTAACCTGCTATTAGTGTACTTTTCTTTTTTCTTATTATTCTAGTTTGGTTCTATAGTCAAATCTGGTCATAAATAACACGTACAAAATTAAAGCTTCATATATTTTAATATAATGAAAGTCGAATGAGCCAGCATTGCTGCAATAATCAAACTGAACATGGTGACAATATTCGCAACGACCCACAAATTTTAAATAATTGGGATTTACAACCTTTGAAGCCGAAACCTCCTCCACCTCCAGTTCAGATAAGATAACGAAGTTCCACCAGGGATACCTGTTTAAAGCCATTAAAAATATGAACCCATGTATTAATAGCAATCAATGCAATTAGAGATAGATTTTATAGCCTTGGAAAACATGTAGCTTAGCAATTTCAGGCGATATACAAGGCATTATTGATAGATATGAAGTGCTCAGCTTATGCATAATACATTACAAGTTAAACAAGGAAAAAAAGTATGAATAAGAAGAAATTCCACTTATATAAAGCTAAAACTAATCCGATGTACAAAACTAGAGGCTATTTATTGTACAGTAAATACAGTTGTATCTACTGCAGATACCCATTTCACAACTAAGTTTGCAAAATAGTAGGCATTCAGTTGAATTGCAAAATACAATGATGATAGGATGGATGTCCAGGAGAAATTAATTGCTGCTGCAATATGTGGCAAATTTTTTTTTCCCCCCCATGTGCACTTACCGGTAACTGACCCCATCCTTTTTTCTATGCTGTGTACATGTATATCTTCAGACAGTTAACTTTGGATTATTATTACTTTTAATTCAGCTTCAGAGTCCACAATTGTTTCATGTGACTTTAAACTTAGTTTTTGGTTCACAAAGATTCAGTGCTGTTTGGGCGATTATGGACATAACTTCAATAATTTCATTGTTGGCCTAATTGCTAAACCTGTAAAAATACACATTATTGTACCTGTTCTTTGGTGACAAAATGTTTTATTTCGTTTGTATTTACATCAGCTTCTCTAAAAGGATAATTGGGTCAAAATGTCAAATTAGTAACTAAACTGATAAACAATAGTCACTTGACATTCGGGAACAGTTTGCATTATATTTGACATGTGGATTGAAAGAATGTGCTGTACCAATAAATTGTATCCCCATCAGTTGAAAATAATACATACAAGTTTATCTCCTGCTGAAAATATTTAAGTAATTATGCTTTTTCATCACTTTTACTCATACATTTGGTAATATTAAAATCATCAGATGACCAAGCCAGCAATCCTAAGTATATTTTGTAAACTGTTGGTTATACAATGCAGCATCAATGTGCTTCAAAGAGTATGTGTAAAAACATTAGGTCTATCTTAAAGGTAAGCATGTGTCTAGTTCCTGAGAAAATGTATAGCATGGACATGTATATTTGGGTCGCATGTACTAAATAGAGGCTGGACTAGTAGAGGTTGTATTATGGATAGCACTGTGCATAGTTCATTGTGTGGGAACATGTTAAGCTAACAGTTTAAAAGTGACTGGGGGAATGAAAAACTAAATCAAAGCATTTCTTGCATTTTTTGTTTTAATAATGGAATGACACTCACTAATATTTAAGTCCGATTTCTTTTTTTCTTTTATTTCTCTCAAAGCAGTATCTCTTCTCTTCTCTCTCTCTCTCTCTCTCTCTCTCTCTCTCTCTCTCTCTCTCTCTCTCTCTCTCACATTACTGTCATTCAACTTTTAATATTTTGTGCAGCACCTAAATATTCTAGGAATTCTTTGATCAGAAATTTATTTTTCATCTCTAGCAATACATGTATGTGAATGCGTTTTTATTGGGCAAGTCCTTGAATATTAAATGGCATTGTGTACAACATAAAAAGAGCATTCTGTACTGACTGCTGGTACAGTAGCACAGTCAGTTCCATACGATGTAGTGGACATCCACTATTACATAACTGTATTGCTTTGACTTACTAATTGGTGATGGAAACAGTGTGGACGGATTTATTTCCACCATGGGAACATGGATTTTCCATAATCCACGATGCATGACCTGTAGAACAGAAAGAACACGGATCCAGTCTGACTCCCACATCATCAGTAATCAGTGTTGATTACTCTTCCTCTTTTTCTTGGAAATCTGTATGCTTACATTTGTGCAAATTCACTAATGGAAATTGCCTTTGTTTTGTGATCTAAAGACATATTTTGTCATTTTAATCATATTTTCCATATTGATCGAGTGATAATTCCCTCAGTCCTTGCAAAATTGTTAGTGTTATTTTAGTTCTCTTGATAGAATTGAGGAGTTTGTTGCACCATGCTAATCAAGCAGTACCCATTTAAATATATCCCCTTCCCTTGTGTGGTGATAGGGTGAATATTTTATACCCTTTTTAGCTCTACTGGTCATAGACCAGAAGAGCTTATGGGATGGTCTTTTGTGCATCATTTGTTGTCCTTCCATCCTTTAGCACAAGTTTGTTATCACTACTCTTCCTAATGCCTAAACTACTTGGAGGATTGCCATGAAACATTATACACAGATTCATCACATGGTCTAGTTGGCCCTAAATGTAAAATGGGGCAGCCCAGACATCCAGTATGGCTGTTACAGCAAAGATCTTGAAAATCTTGTTATCACTACTTCTCCTGAATGGATGGTCATATCAAGATAGGGTTTTCATTAAAAGACTTCTTATGATGTCTAGCTGTTCCCAAATAAAAATGGTGCCAATCTGACATCCAATATGGCCACCACAACAGCCATCTTGAAAATCTTGTTACTGCAACTCCTTCTGAACAGAATGTCATATTGATGTGGGGTTTTCATCAAAAGACTTCTTATCATGTCCAGTTGGTCTTAAATGAAAATAGTGCCAATCTAACTTCCAATATGGCCACCACAGAGTGGCCATCTTGAGAATCTTGTTGCTACTCCTCCTGAATGGATGGTCATATCACCATGAGCTTTTCACTAAAAGACTTCTTAAGGTATCTTGTTGGTCATAATTAAAATGGTGCCAATCTAATGTCCAATATGGACAGCATATCAGCCATCTTGAAAATCTTTTTTGTTGTCGTTACTCCTCCTGAATAGATGGTTGTATCAGCACGAGGTTTTCACTAAAAGACTTCTTATGATGTCTAGTTGATCCTAATGAAAATGGTGCTGATCTGACATCCAATATGACCACTACAGCAGCCATCTTGAAAAACCTTTTATTGCTACTCTTCCTGAACAGAAAGTCATATTGATATGGGGTTTTCACCAGAAGATTTCTTATCATGTCTGCTTGGTTCTAAATGAAAATGGTGCTGATATGAGGTCCAATAGTGGTCATCTTGTAAATTTTGTTATACTCCTTCTAAATGGATTGTTGTATTAACATGGTGTTTTCACCATAAGATTTCTTATGATGTCTTGTTAGTCCTAATTGAAAATTGATGCCAATCTAATGTCTAATATGGCTATCACAGGGGTCAGATTGAAAATCTTGTTATCACTACTTCTCATTAATAAATGGTCGTATCAGCATGGGGTTTTCACCAAAAGACTTTGCATAATATTTTGTTGAACCTTATAATAAAATGATGCTGATCGGTTGTTGAATATATCACCATCATAAAAAGTTTTGTCTTCACTACATCTCTTAAATGGAAAGTCAATTTGAGATGGAGATTTGATCAGAAGAGTTTGTATGGTGTCTAGTTGGTCCTAAATGAAAATGACTAACTCTCAATATGGACACCAACCCTCAATATGGCTATTTTGAAAATATTGTTATCTCTATTCCTCCCAAATAGATGGCCACATCAACATAGGGTTTTTCACCAAAAGACTTTTTATGATACTTAGTTTGGTCCTAAATAAAAATGGTGCCAGTCGTACATCCAATATGGCTGCCATGACAGCTATTTTTATAATCTTGTTGTCACTACTCCTTCTAAATGGATGATCATTATGATGTGGGGTTTTCACCAAAAGACTTCTAATGATGTCTGTTTTGTCCCAGATAAACAATGATGCCAATGTGATATCCAATATGTCCACCACAAGTGCTGATTTGAAAATCTTGTTATCACTGAAGAATATCAGCAATGGTTTCAATACTCATCAGTTAAAAGCAAGAAATTGTCTTATCTTGTATTCCTGGAAATTCTTTTCACCCAGTAGAGCATCAATCCCTTCGAAGGACTTTTGTTTTGTTCTGGAATGTTATTTCCTCTTTTCATCAGATCGTTGCAGTAGAATATTTTTATAATATTTTTCACTTCATTGTAAAAAGTCACAAAAGTGGGGAGATATGGCTACATAAAGACCCCATGGGATGCTCACTGCACCTGTATGCACAGACGGTTGTCCATTTTGCTGTTTGTGGTCCAACGAATTTTTGGGACATTGCTAAGTTGGCGTACTTTTAAGGGGAGGAAGAAAGCCCCTTCTTCCTCCTTATCTTCTATTGACAATCCCCCCCCCCGCTCTCAGGAGGAATTAAGATCTTTCTCTTTTGTTAGAGAAAGTAATGCCCCTGTAGGACAGGTATGTTATGAGTCCTGCAGGACTTGGAATAAGGCCCAAGGATCCCTGATGATCATTCTCATGCAGTCAGTGCCTTATAGGGAATGATCCTGGGTTGCTCCCAAGAGAGGAAAAAACACCAGAAGGGAGTGAGTCATGCCCCCTGGTTAGGGTGGAGCAGCACCCTCTCAGGGTCAGTGGCCTGGTGAAGGCGAAGAGCAGATTGTACCTTTCTGAAAGGGGAGAGCAGCAATCACACTATATTTTCTAATGTGAGCTCTACCATCAGATTATTGTTGTCTGACTGATCTTTGGCCAGTGACTGGACACAGGTCACTGGTCCTTCAAAATCAGAGGTCACTGGTCGGTTGAATTATATCATCAATTTGGGGACATGAATCAGATTGATAACCCCCTGTCTTGATGCTGCTAATCGATCCCAATTAGGGTAGTGAGTCGGCATGTACTTGTCCAACCAGAGAAGGGGACCGGATTGGCATTCTTCATTCATTTTGTTCCCTTTCATTCTCTACAGGATGAGGGGAAGTGGATCTTCCTTCCCCATCATGTTGTCATGGATGCCCATGCAGATTAGAAGTTGCAGGATGCTGACCTGCTTCATCTGCTCAAGTGGAACCAAACAAAAAGGAGGGGGGCCGGTCCTCTCTCTCTCTCTCTAGACAATGTAGGAAGGATGAGAGGCATTCTCGTCCTCCTAAAAGGTCTGCTAGTAAGGGCAGTCCCAACACTTGATGTGAGGCCATTGAGGGACAAGGATATCATTATTTCTAAGTCTCCCTCTGAACAGAGAGACATTGGGATGGAAAGTCCTACATCCCCACTGGAGGGAGCGCAGGACAATGTCCTTTCTGTGTCAGTGGACTCGAATGAATTTGCCGATAAACCAGTTGAAATGGTCCTTCTCCCTCACTTTGGGTCCCCTGCCCCCTCCCACCTGTCAACCCAGGCATTGGAGGAGGAATAAATCTGGCCATTTGATAAGGTGGTAAATGAGGTTGACTGCCTTCTCATCCCGAACTTGTGTCCAAAGCCTTTGGAGGACAAGAAAATCCTCAGCAGTTTGGAGTGACTCTCTGGGCAGCATCACTCCCAGATGATCTTTTGCTCCCAGATTCTGTGACGGTACAGGAGCTTTCCCAAAAGTTTTGTAGGGGCCAAGAGTCTTCTAGGCAACATAAGGAGACATAAGGAGTGGTCTGTTCCCTCCTGAATTACTACAACCACTGGTTCTGGTGTCCAGCTTTGGAGCTCACTCTTCTGCTTGTCCCCTTAAGACCCCCCCCCCCACATTGGATGGTGGTGTGTCACAAGTGGGGCTTTTGGCCGGGACCTGGGCTCAACTCTCAGTCAAGACCCTTGAGGTGCCAGAGATTAAAGCTTATATGCTCGTCATTATAGCCTTGCATGCTGATCCTTCTTCAGCAGCCTCCCTCAGTCTTCTGAAAGAGGAAGCTTTGTCTCCAGCTGCAGTTAAGCACCTACTGGAGGCTGTAGCAAAAACGTCAAGGTATACCTTGTCCATGTCCATGGCACTATTGGTGGAGCTGCACCACCTCTGTAGGGATGCTGCTCTGAATACCTAGGTATTGATGGACCACAGTTATAACCTTCTGTAATAAGACTTGGGGCACTATAGCTTTAATATGATGGGTAGGGAGGGTGTTTTTCCATGTCGTAAATTAAATATGTTGTTCATATCCATGATTATATACTGCTGAAAGAGTTAATTTGAGCATTGTAGCATGATTGGAAATGTAGAGATCGTGATTTACCCTGATATTTGTATGCACTTGTTCATGTTGGGTATCAAGTGTGATCGCCGGTCATGTGGGTAGCAACTGCTCTGTCATCGTTTGATCTTGCACATGGTTAGATACTCATAAAATCTTGTATAATCTTACTTCATATGAATTTATCACACTCAGAAATATGTTTATCACACCTAATTTCCATTCCAAATCAGCATTTGAATAGCACTAAGTTTGATGACTTCATCAGCTGACACTAACAAATATGTCTGCAGCCAAGATGGCCAACACTAGATCACATGACAGGTTCCACACACTAAATTTATCCTATTTCACATTTCTATTTAATTTCACTTGTTCATTGTAAATGCTGGCCTTCTTTATATAAGTATGAGTATGTTTTGAACTTTTAATATTGTATTCTTCATTTTTTAAGCTAGTCAATGTATTTTCAGCGTTGTCAGCGTTCACTAGCACTTGTTTACTCTTCAACCATGCCTAGTGACCTAGGTTACGACTTAAAAGGATTTTATGTTTGACGGACAAGGGATAATACAAAATGTTTATATATTTGCTACTGTTTGAGTGTAAATGGACAAGTAATGCTAATTAAATTGTATGATAACCCTCAGTTTGCATCACTGTTTGTAGAGTATCTGTTCGGCACAACCCGACCTGTTCGGCATGACGGACAAGCAATGATTGGTCAGAATTACGTCACATGACTATTTTCCAAAGACTATTAATAGGAGCGAAATTCGAAGGTCGGCAGATAGCTGTGAACAGTAATAGCGTCCATAGATACAGATCTCCACCAAATAAAAACATTACTGTCTTGGGGTATTTATAACAACCCATATACTAAACCACATTAAGAAGCTAATAGATAGTTATAAAAATAAGACAAGTCAATGAAATTTTATTTCTTTATTATCCAAATAGAAACTGAAATGACATCTGTAGTACAATAATCTGAATCAATTCAATTCATTGCTACTGATTTCGGTTTAATGCAAAACTAATATTGTGCCATACTAAAAATAAGCAGCTATTTCCCGCCACACTAAGAATTCAAGGTTTACTTACAAAATACCTACACTGTAGGCCATCCATTTCTTGCTGAATGATTAGATTGGGGTTATGAAGGCCAGCATATAATAGTCTGTGTATTACACATATATTCATGTTTAAGTTGTCTTTTCCTTTTATTAGCATTTATCATAATTACACAGTCAAAAATAAAAAGGTTCTGAATTGAAGAATTTTTAATACTTATTATTACAATTATATAAGCTTACACATATACCCCACCCCCAATCTGTTACACTTCTAAGGGGTGTTCCTTTGGAGGCAGAGACACTCTTTGGAGGTCTCATTCCCTCAGTGGCATCTAAGGATTTTAGCGACCAATAACACTGGTCCCTCACAACTGCTTCCAGTCTGTTGAAGCAGACCAAGAAGCATGCTCATCTGGACTGCCCCTTGGGTCCTTTTCCCAAGTTTTTTTTTAAAGAATCAGCACCAACAGACCTAGAAGCCAGGAATGGTCTGTGCATCAATCTATAGCAGACTCCTTGTTCAAGGTTGTGGAAAAACCCTTGGTGGACTGATTCAGGTTGATGCTGAATGATGAGTTCCCCTTTCCTGTCCCTCCAGTCTTGGATCAGAGGGCCTAGGAAGTGTATGCGTTCAGTCTAAGGTGTGATTGTCAGTTTACTTACGCCTTCCCACTCTTCAGAATGATTTCACAAGTGCTCTACAAAGTCAAGACCTCCACTGCCTGACTCATTCTGGTAGCCCCTCTGTGGCCCCAATAGTCATAGTTCAGCCATCTGCTTGACCTGTTGGTAGACGGACCCAGGAGATTACCTCAGAGGGAGGAACTGCTTTCACATCAAAAAGGATCTCTTCTCCACAGCAACTCACAGATTCTCCACCTTCATGCTTATCGCATCTCAGGTGATCAATCCACTAGGACCAATTTTTGAGTTGCAAACTGCATCGTCCAGGCTAGGAGGCAGTCCACTTCTAAGGAATATGATGCAAAGTGGAGAATCTTCTGTGGTAGGTGTAGTAAGAAATGTGTTGATCCTAGCTGTTCCCATTTGAGCACAGTGGCAGTCTTTTTTCTCTTTCTTTTCAAGGAGAGAAAATGTTTCGTCTCCACCATTAGAGGCTATAGGGCATCCCTGTCTAACTTGCTCAAGTTCTCTAAGGGCCTGTCCACTGGGTGGAACCCTCATCTTTCTGATCTTATAAAGCATTTTGAGCTGCAGAGACCAGTATCTTGCTCACTGATGCTGACATGGAATCTATCATGCATTTTGTGGACTTTGTCAAATGTCCTTTATGAAGCATTGGGTTAGGCTTCGCAGAGAACCTGACCCTTAAAGCTGTCTTCCAGCTTTCCTTAGCATCTGCCTTTTCCCCCTTTCCCTGAAGTGGCAAATTCAGCATGGCAGTAGTGACAGGTTATGTATTATTGCTATTAAAATTTAGGTTTGTTGGGGGGAGGGACTAATTTTAATCAGGTTAAAGCTGTCTTCCTGCACTTCTTAGCATCTGCAAGGAGAAGGAGTGAGCTTCATGCCTTGTCTGTGGAAAAAGGTTTACGGTTCAGCGGTAATTATGAGTCCATTTCTGTTGTTTGCGAAAATTGGTTTCTGCCAAAGAAAGAGCTTTCTTTTGTAGCTCCACATCATATTGAGATCCCCAGTCTCTGTCCCCAGTTGGAGCTTTATGATTCTATTTGGCCTCTTCAAAAGGGAGAAGGAAGCGTCAGAAGTGTCTCCATCTACATATTAAGGGCACCGCTGATATTTTAGCATCCACCATTTCCAGGTAGATTGCTCTCGTTTTTAAGGTAGCTTATCAGTCCCTCACTGAGAAGGATGTTTTTTTCATGAGTATTAAAGCTCATGAAGTTAGGGCTATTGCTACTTCCTGCGCCTGTCTTATTGGTTCTTCATTAGAGGGTGTTAAGAGAGCCATGTTTTAGTGGTCACATGCTGCTTTCTTCCCGTTTTACAGGGGCCCCGGGTGACCGGGAGGTGTAAGGCACTCGCCTTTACAGATCACTCACACGTCTCACCTCTGTCCATGTGGGTTCAAGTCTCAAATTCGGCCAACATATATATGTGAGAAAGCTTGCCAGTAGCTTCCTGTGGGTCGTTTGTTCTTGGATATTCCTGGGTTTTTCCTTTGCCAAATATACTGGCTGCCTTGTATAGCCTGTCATGTGCTGAAAAATGGCATTAAACCCACAAAAACAAACAAATCATTTTATCTTCAATCTTTGGTGCACCAGAGTGAAGGCATTTTCTCACTCAGCTCTATAGTAATGACACAAACAGTGGCTCAGCCTTGTGCCATATTACAATAGTGAACACTCCTACTGTAAGGGTATGTACATGAATTTTATATCAGTTTCTAGAGGCCATCAGCCTCTCCCCCCTTTCCCTGAGCTGGAAAATTCAGCATGGCAATAGTGACAGATCATGTATTACTGCTATTAAAATTTAGTTTTGTTGGAGGGTTGGGGACTAATTTTAATCATGTAATACTACTTATCTGTCACTATTGCAAGATTCCATCCTCCTATCCTGTTCTATTGTCCTAAGCTTAGTCTAGGTCCAAGTCAGAGAGGAAGAGTGATCTGCATGGACCTTTGATATGGGGAGTCAGAATGGGTCTGTATTCTTTCTGTTCTATGTGTTCTACAACTTTACATACTAATTGGAGGATGGAATTATGAGCTTGGACAAGGGGACTTGTGTTCCAGAAGAGGTAAGCATGGCAATTGTGACAGGTTTTTGCATAAATAAAATTAGTTTACCACCCCCCCATCCCCCCATACATTTTAATACTAATTAAAAGAAGTGGTGAGAGTATATTTGATTTGTAAAATTGCTGATACACGCTCAATAAGTGTTCAAGAGAAAATAATCCTTTGAATGATCATCAGATTATTGTCAAGCCTCCCTTGCCAGAAGCTCGACATAACGATCATGATGGTGTTCATGTGCATGTCTGTACATTGATTTACACCAATTAACATCAGTGATAGTTTTTTATACTTAAGTGATGTGGTCAGTTTCTCAAGTACAGTTGACCCCAGAGTCATGTTACTTGGTATGTGGATACATCGTGATATGTACAACACCATTTTACCAAAAGCTTGGTGGCAAGGCCTTCATGAAGGCCATGACTCGCTTCTTGTATTCCAGAAAGGCACCATGGAATATATTTTAATTATTCTTGGCCTGCCCAGATCGTATCTGCATAGAGAAATTTTTGTTGTGATGAAACCTAATGCAGACAGAATCACTATATTTCTCCCTTTCTCCTCGATAAAATATTTACTCACAGTTCAGATCTGTTAGACATATAAAACCTAAAAATTGCAGTGTAAACAATGCCTTTTGCAGATGAACATGCCTTCCCCGCTGAAGGTCATCTCAAGAAACAGGGGAAGTCAAGACTGTGGCCACAGAGAAAGAAGAGTGTAACAACAGATGTAATGGCCATTCCATCAACTGAGAATCCCCATGAAGAAATTATTGTGGATGCAAACGCGGGAAAGGTATGATTTAGAGCACAAGAACATTGTTGTCAGGGGTTCAAGAGAGGAGGAAAAGATATCTTGTTTTGCTTCTGTGCATTATTAATTGCCACGGACTACAACAGTTTTTAAACATTTGGTTGCTGATCAGAAAAAGCAATTAATAAAGTCTTGTCATAAAAAATGATGATACATTTTGTTGTCCAATTTAAGCCTCTAACATAGATCTATCCTTAATGATAGCTTGAATATGTCAATGTATACATTTGGTTTGGTGGCAGAATTGTCTGGATTAATTTTCTAGGCAAGATACCAATCAAATTGTCAATTGTCATGTTTTATCATTGCAAAATTTTCATTGTTTACAATACAGTTGTCAAATACTTGAAATAAATCACTATAATTACAATGTAAAATATTACAAATGTAATGTTTCTGCATGTATATCCTGAAATAATTATCCTTGTCTGAAGAACTTCCCTTTGTGTCAATGTTGAAGCACTAATTAGAAGCTGCTCCTCATGAAGCTGAGGGAAGTAACAAAAACCATCAAAGCAAAGGTTTGTCTGTCAATTAAGGCTAGTATGTACATAATAGTCACAAGCAAAAATGGTTAAGTATTAATGTTTCTTTTTGGAGTAATCCTTGTTTGCTAATCCCAAGTAGTTCCAGGAAACCAGGAGGTCTCTGTTGGGTAAAATACCTGACATAAGCCAGTACAAAATGGTTATATCTCTGCTGGAAATGGACGAGATGAGCATCATGCATGATTCATGTCTCACAGAAAAGTTCTTAATTGTAACAACTTGACTGGTTTAATTATACATATACTAGCTAGAGTCAACAAGGAGTCAAGTATCCAGTCCATTTTATTGATGTTGCTTCAAAGTAAACAAAATGATTTAGAATTCTGTACTGTAATGGAATCATGTTACTGTAATATCAAATAAAGTTAGTAATAGCATTCTTAAACACTTGATTTTAGTCTGGAACTGTACTTTTTCCACTTTGAAATATATTTCTAAATATATGTACTTTTGCTGACGAAACAGTTTACTTCTTGTACTACCTTATTCACAGTAATGTCTTGTTTTGGAATTTTCTGTAATAATAAATTCCAATACTTTGTTTATTGAATACATTTATTTATTCTCATTCTCCAACATTTTATTATATCACCAGCCCTGCATGTACCAGGGAAAAAAAATCCATTGACAAGCCAATGGGTGCCTCTCAAAATATTGAGTACTCTATTCTTTATTCCTTCACCAGTAGACTGGTTCTCTGTCCATAAATTTAGTGGCCTGATACCTACATTACACTCATTTATTTATGATTTATTCTCATAGACATTTAAAATAGAATTATTTAAAAGATTTAAAGATCCAGATGAATCATTATAACATTATTTAAATTTTAATGAAATACAATGATATTAGAAACAAAATGAAGTTTGACTTGTCATTCATCAGTCATCAGCAGTTGCTTGTGACTTCTCTGGAGATTATATTTCTGATTTTATTTTGATCAACCTTGGAATATGGGCTTATATAATTGAGATCTCAGTTACCTTGTAGCTGAGCTTCTTACCACTTTGGATGCAATATTTCTGATCAGATTTTGATCAAACCTGGCAAATGGACTTGTAACATCAAAATCTATCATGTTTGATAATGAATTTGATCAATACATATTAATGAGGCAATCTTAAATGTGATTGGCTGAGCTTGTTTAAACTGTGAAGATGGTATCTCTGATCCAACTTTGACCAAACTAGGTAAATAAGTTTAAATCATCAAGATCATAGATGGGTACAATTATAAGTGAAATCCACACATAATAAAAAAGGTGAACCCATATCTGATTGGCTGACCTTGTCAACACTTTAGTGACTCTGTGTATGAGAAGATCTCGATCAAACTTGGTAAATAGGCTTATATTATCAAGATATCTAATTGGGTTTATTATGAACAAGATTTTTGCATGCTAATGAGGTGTTCTTGCATTTGATTTGCTGAGCCTCTTAGAATTTGCGAGATGGTATTTCTGATCAGATTGGAATCTAACTTGGTAAATAGGTTAATGTCATTAAGATGTTGCATGAATTTTACTATGAGTAAGACCTATGAATATTAATGAGATGATATTGCATCTGATTAGCTGAGTCTTTTTACTACTATAGATGCTGTATATTCAATGGGATTTTGATCAAACTTGGTAAATAGGCATATATTATCAAGATCTTGAACGAGTATGATCACAAGTGAGATCCATGGATATTAATAATGCGATCTTACATATTTTTTCCTGAGCTTGTAAACATTCTAGCAACTGTATTTGTTATCCAATTTTAATTAAACTTGTTAAATAGCCCTACATGTTGAATGATTATTAGCAGGATCTATATATTTATGAGGTAATCTTGTATGTTATTGGCCGAGCTTGTTACCACTCAGGAGGCCAAATTTTGATCATCATTGTCTAAGACAATTCCATATAATAAGTGAGATCTGTACATGTTAGTGAGATAATCTTGCAGCTGATTGTCTAAGCTTGTTGCCTCTCTGGAGACAGTTTCGATCAAACTTGGTAAATAGATCATCAAGATCTTAGATAAGTCAAGTATGAGTGAGAGCTATGTATATTATTAAGCCATTATCTTTGGGTATATCTTTTGTAAAATTGTTGTAAAATAGGTAAAATAAATGTGATACAAAGTTTGGGGTTAGTTTTTACAATACTACAAAGTCAGTTAGTGAAATGGTCACATGTTAATCTTTGCAAGCCAGGTGAGCAATATTAGACCCAAGTGGGCCTCTTGTATCGTTGCAAGTAAGGGTTATGAACTAATTAGTGTTTGCAGTTTGAGCATCAATATAAAAAATGAAATATAATTTTGTTTCCCAAATGTATTCAGTTTATATCTAACTTAAGCTGCACATTTATAGAAAATGATTACAAAACAATTGGTCCAGACAAATAGACAAAAATCTTAATATTAGATCGTAAACTTTAAAGACTAGCCAGTCCATGCTCCTGAAGTGAAAGGGAATTTTTGGAAGGAAGGAAAGAAACCAGCATTTTGTCCATTTTATATTTTGGTATGGATACAGACGTTTGATATTATAAGTAGTAGAACTAAAACATATAGCCAATCTTCAAGAGTTACAGAAGAGTCAGTCTAGGGAAGTTTTGCTGTATACAAATGTTAAAACTGATTTTTTAAAAATTTAATCAGCTTACAATCATCTAAATTGAGATGTACAAAATAAGAGGATAGATTATAAGTTAAAAAAAATAAAGAATAAGAACTTAAAAGAATATATATTAAAACCATTCGGTAACAAGAGTACACACTATCACAGAGAACTAACAATAATCAGGGCTCACCAAACAGGATTACGGAAGTTAATGATGTTTTGTAATAAAGAGAAGTTTGAAAGTTAATTGAAAAAAAAATATACCATAATTTGTGATACAGATCCCATTTCCTACCTTACAGATCAAACCAAAATCAATTAATGTTGCCAGTCATTGAAAATGCAGAAATTATGATGAAATAACATGGATAATCTATAAATATTGTTATCATTAATAAAGTAGGTGACTTTACAATTACTCACTTTGTGCCAATCTATTCCCCATATTTTTAGAGCAACCATCATGAGATGTGTGAGAGATACTTCAGAGAGATCCGCACTTGTCTACAAGACAAACCAACCAGGTTTCACTTGGTTGATGAGGACTTTGCCATTGACAATACTGTTGTAGACAGCAGATTGGAGGATTTGAAGAGGAAAATTGTAGAGGTGGCATCGCAGCAGCCATACTGGGGGGAGGAGATACCTTCACTGTGGATCCCTCTGGAACAGGAGCTAATGAGGCTGAAAGCAGCTGGAGTGAAGGTACACATTTACACACATGATTTAAAAGATCTATGACAAATTTTTATGTTTTGCATTTAGAGAAATATTATCACAGCTGGTACCCAGTAATTTGTGATAGATTCACAATGTAGGGAAATTCTCTCTTTATCCAAAACAAGCTTTCATGGGTTCTTAACATAAATAGTTTTCACATAACACTTATCATTAATTTTATGCTCAAATCCCAACTTGTCTTTTATATTGCATTTGGCATTATATATTCATAATTATGTGTCTTTTATATTGTACCCGGCATTATATATTCATAATCATGTGGAAAAAGGATAAATATATTTGACAGTTTCTTCTTGCTGGATAGAAAATATTATTAACTTCCACTTCTTTGTTTTGTGAGACTTAAGTCTGACATGATAAATGCACTTAAATCATTTTCTTCCAAAATGTATTTTCCAGGATTTTAATGCAAGTTTTTCCAGATTAGTATTTGTTCAGCTCAGGCTTGAAAATTGGTTTTATGCACATTGCTTTTTGTAAACTTTTGCAACAGACAATAGTTATATTTCCCAAAATATCTTGCTTGTAATCTTGTATATAATTCTGCCATTGTGACTTAGGTTTAAGGATTCACTGATTTACATGTGTTCCTATACAATGCATTAAAAATGTATCAACATTGCCTATGGTTGCCATACCTAAAGAGAGAGAGAGAGAGAGAGAGAGAGTGAGTATTCAGTGTGAATGATAATAGACAGTTTAGCTTCCAATAATCAGCTTATAAGATTTTGTAATCTTAAGTCAGTAGCACATTGCTTGCTATTACATGAAGTGCAAATGCATGCTTTATTAGTATCAATTGAGAATCTTTGGAAGCATATTTGAAGTAGGGGACTCTGTCGAGCAGGGGCTTCTTTTCTTTTTTTCTAGCTGGAAATACTTGTTTTTCCACATGCATATAATATGTGAAAAATTATAAACAATTACAACCTAAAACTTACATTCTTGGCATGATCGTGTAGCATCAACACAGTTAATTGAATTATGTTAAATAAAAGGCATAAATTGTAAGATTATATATTTGCATTGAGTCATTATCCAGTTAAATGATAAAGAAAATATTTTCATATGATTGTATATTTTGTTGTATTTGTCACATATACAAATGAAGATCAAGACAGAAAAATATACTTCTACAAAGAAATCAAGATGTATCAAATTAACAAAGAAAAAAATCCTATCAAGCTAAATGATAATCTTCATTTGTGTCTACAGGTGATTCCTCTCCGCTTATTGAAAGACTTGAACCAGGCGGAAGGTGTTCAGATATCCATAGATGAACTGGATTTGTTTCTTAGATTTCAGTATGATATTGGCACAATCCTTTATTTCAGGTGAGATTGGGATTGTTTTTCCTCTCTGAGCAAATAATAACATTATTTTCTTACCTGAGTCAAAGGGTGAGAATTAAGTGTGAATGGAGATGATAATTACGGTTATTTAGGTGTATGTAGACCATACATAAACAGATTGCTACTATGAGAAAAAGGTAACATAAATGTAATTATTAGTTTCATTGAGGACTTAAGACTGGTATGTTTTCTTCTGCCTTGTTTTCATTAAAAAAGAGGTTTAACTTTACTATTAGAACCTAATTTGGGGTAAGTGTTAGATTCATTCCTTGAAAAAATAATCATTGTCATTGTTTTATGTCATGAACATGCAGATTGCCTCAAACTTTTTGACAGTGGCTTTATGTGTGACCAGATATCAAAAGAACTGCTTAGACAAGAATACCTACTGTCAACACATGCTACTACTTAAGTGTCGTTGAAGCACCTCATCAAAGTTAATTTTTGCATCTAATTTTTGCTATAAGCAGTGTTTTGTGACAGTGATAAACCACATCAAAGTGACCTTTTGCATCTAATTGTTGCTATAAGCAGTGTTTTGTGACAGTGATACACCACATCAAAGTGACCTTTTGCATCTAATTTTTGCTATAAGCAGTGTTTTGTGACAGTGATGCACCACATCAAAGTTAACTTTTGCATCTAATTTTGCTATAAAGTGTTTTGTGCCAATGATGCAGCACATGAAAGTTACCTTTTGCATCTAATTTTTGCTATAAAGTGTTTTGTGACAGTGATGGACTACATCAAAGCTAACTTTTGCATCAATTTTTGCCATAAGCAGTGTTTTGTGACAATGATGCACCACATCAAAGTGACCTTTTGCATCTAATTTTTGCTATAAGCAGTGTTTTGTGACAGTGATACACCACATCAAAGTGACCTTTTGCATCTAATTTTTGCTATAAGCAGTGTTTTGTGACAGTGATGCACCACATCAAAGTGACCTTTTGCATCTAATTTTTGCTATAAGCAGTGTTTTGTGACAGTGATGCACCACATCAAAGTTAACTTTTGCATCTAATTTTGCTGTAAGCAGTGTTTTGTGCCAATGATGCACCACATCAAGGTTACCTGTTGCATCAATTTTTGCTATAAGCAGTGTTTTGTGACAATGATGCACCACATCAAGGTTTCCTTTTGCATCTAATTTTTACTATAAGCAGTGTTTTGTGACAATGATACACCACATCAAGGTTACCTTTTGCATCTAATTTTTGCTATAAGCAGTGTTTTGTGACAGTGATGCACCACATCAAAGTTAACTTTTGCATAAAATTTTTGCTATAAGCAGTGTTTTGTGACAATGATGCAGCATACCAAAGACACCAGAGTCATAGATGTTTATCTCAGCTGGTTTTATTGTTTGAGCAGCTTAGACATTTTCAAACACTTTGACTAATTGTTTCATTCATTTAAGATTCAGAGGAGCACTGCTCTATACATTTTAATAAATTTTACTTTGCATTTTTTTCCTCATTTAATTCAGAATGTTAAAAAATTTGAAATTTAGCTTGTGTTCAATGCAGAAAACCTGTTGCGATTACATAGATAACCTTATTAAGAACTGATATTCATGTCTACCTGCATTTGCTATTGAGTCATTGACTACATTTTGTCTTCTTGTGTGATGAAATGTAGGACCAGTTGGTTATGGACAGGACCAGTAGCCTTTTTAGGTTACTGGTCATGTGGGCTTGTAGCATTTTTTGGTGAGTTTCGCACACTGCTGATGACATTACAAATAATCCTCCCACCTTTCCCCACAATACAAGCATCGTTTAAGATTTTGCTCAAGTAAAAACTGGTACATCCGGGTTTAATGGTAACTAATAGCAGGTAGAAAGGGGAGTTAACCTGTAAAAGTTGCTTCCTTTTGTCTATATAATATATAGACAGAAGACGTTTTTCATCTTTCCAAGAGGGCTGGATTAATAGGCAGCAGAGAAAGTTATCCTAATGTAATGTGATCAGGTAAGTATTATTGGAGAAGCATAATTTACTAAAATGTTTGCTTTATATAAAATAAATGTTGACTGAGTAGTTTGAGAATTCTCTCTTTTTACCATTTTTTATTTACATTAAACTTTTTGATAAATGTACTAATGGAGAGAATATTGGAAAAGAATTTAGTTTATATAAAATAAAGTTTGAATGAGTAAATTGAGAATTCTGGCTTTTTACCATTTTTTATTTATGTTGTAATTTTTTTTTACATCTTTATGTTTTATCATATAGGAATAAATGTTTATCTTTTGCTTTTTGCTCAGAAAGCTTTATCTTCCTCAAGATTTTTTAAATTTCTAACTTTATCATTTTTACTACCTTTAATTTGGCACTATATAGTCATGATTGTGCTAATGTGCAGTTAAACTCTACATACATACTTGAGCTGGAATATAGTGTAAATATTTAGTTTGAAGATGTGTTTTACCTCTATTATTACATGTATGTGATACAAAACACCATAAAACAAATCTGTCTGCTAAGGGTAGATTGCTGAGTTATCAGTGATTTAGTTATGATGATAATTTATGAGTCAGCAACAGAAACAGTAGTAGATACATTTTAAAATCTGGTGCTGTAAATACGTTCTGTTGTTACATCATTTTTCCTTCCATCTACAGCACGGATGTACTGAGAGAGAAGATTGTCTTGGACCCAAAGTGGTTGATCGATGCCCTTAAATCCCTCATCACCGCTGATGAGATGTTCGTCCTGAGAAACGCCAAAGCTGTCTCAGACAAGTGGTTTGAGTTTAAGAGAAAGGGAAAACTTTCTCCAGAACTAATTGGTTTGTAAAATTCTTATTTTATTTAAACTATTGTCAAGATATTGCTTTCACTCTAAAATTGATTTGAACTGCTTGTGACAAACTGATTTTATTAAACATAAAATGTGTTGAAAATTTGGAATGTACAATATTTTGCATGTAAACTTTTTTGTAAGAGATACGTTTTTACTTTCTTTTCCATAATTAGCAACTTTCTTGATGCACAGGATGTCACCAGCTCTTCGACTGTGAAAGCAGTATTTTCTATACCTATGACATTGTTTAGTCCATTCTGGTTACGTGACAAGATGACAGAAAATTCCTACAGATTATTTTTGGGCAATATAGCATCAATTTCTTCGAGGGACTCTTGTTAATAGATTCCAAACAAGTGATATAGGAAAGAATATCTTGACAACATTTCTAATGAGGTTTTAATTAGCATTCTGTCAATATTTGACAGAGTTATGGCCCTTTTGTATATAAAAGTACCGCAAAGTGTTCTTATAAACACTATGGGGGTGCTCTACAGATATTACGTGCTTCTGAGATGGTGACAGGTGTAAGATGAAGTTGTTTGCATTTGCAACATGCACAGTGGAGAGCATGTTGGCATACCTCTATGCTACTTTCATGTTAATGTGGCTGAAATTTCTTTACATATTGTACTTATGGAAAATGTACATAATCTAAGCACACAGCAAACAGAAATGGCCGCTCCAAAGTACTCGAAAAATCAGCCTGAATGAATCAAAAGTAAACTATTTTCAGCAGTTATTAAAATAGGGACACAAATTTTGAAGGAGTAGGCAGTACCAGCCTCTGAAAAGTACAATGAATGAATTACAAAATATATAAAAAGTTAAAGTTAACGGCTCTTTTTTTAAAACTTACCTTTGAAATCCAGGAAGTGAAAATGACCAAGCGGAGCTAGCAGTTTTTTGAGAGGTGCACATCTTAAGGAAGACCAAGCTGTATACTCTATAACCCAAAATGCACCAATCAATCATATACCACAATAAAGGGAATTAAAAGTTCTTTTAACAATACCTAAGATATACAAGGTCTTTTTTAAATAGCCGGACAACCAGTGAGGAAAATCTGGGTAATTCGTTTTCTTTAAAATTCTAACCCTATGCAAAATACGAAACTGTAGAGTGCCACCTATACAGCTGATATATACTATCATATGTAGGCATTTCACGTAAGTTCACCAACATGAATATTAACAAATAGAAACCCTCCTAAGAATTACATATCTGGACCACATCAACATAAATAACAATAAATAACCTTTTTGTTTTTCATGGTATTTTTTAATAAAATTTTGTTGAATATTTTACTCCTTATTTTATTCATGGAGCACAAGACCAGCATGCAAGTATAGAAACAATTCATAAGGGAGGCAACTCATATTTGTTAGATTTACCTGGTTAAAGTAACATTCTCTAAGTAACCTTGAAGTAACTGCTACTAATTGGTAACTTTCACGAGCATGCTGTATTACATTTATCGATAATTTCCTCAGTCAGACGTTACCACTGAGGCCTAGCTAGAAAAGCATGCTTTCCTTTGTTCTAGTATCAAATGTGGATGCCTAATGGTTATCAAACAAATTGTAAACATATTGAGAGAGACCTACCGCAACATACGGCGTTTCAAGTTATTAATATGGCTAGTTTAGCACAGAATCAAGATAATTCAGTTAGAATGGGTGACAAGAACCATAGGATATGGTAGTTGTGTAGCATATTCTTTAGGACTTTTGTTCAGAATATCCAGTTATGTGTAATTTTTTACCATGAAACCAGGTCACCGCTAACCATATATGGATGTAATGACCATATATAGAATCTCATCATTGATAAGCTCATAACTCTCTGTTCCAGAAATGTGGGTTTTATGGGCATGAAACGTTTTATTTATCCATAAGTAATTAAACAACTTTATATTTAAGGAGTAAAACCAGCAGTACTTTGTGTATCCAGTCTGCAGACCAAGCAAGAAAGCAAGAACCTTGAAATCGCCACAAAGCTGCCACTGATGTGGGTCATAGTTTATGCACCTCAAAAGTTGTTTCATGTTTTCATAGGTTTCCTTGATATGGACAGCATGACCAACTGGAATTGATGGCAAAACACTGCCAGTATGCAGCAAAACAGCTTTAAGACTCGTCTTCGATGAATCAATGAACAGTCTCCACTCATCTGGATCATGAACGATGTTGAGGGCTGCCATCACACCATCGATGTTGTTGCAGGTTACAAGATCACCTTCCATGAAGAAGAATGGGACAAGATCCTTTGACGGTCACGGAATATGGAAACCCTAAGATCACCTGCCAGGAGATTCCACTGCTGTAGTCTGGAGCCCAACAGTTCTGCCTTACTCTTGAGTAGTTCCAAATCCCTGACAATGTCATTCAGTTCACCTTGTGTTATGAGGTGTGGTTCAGAGGATGGGAGAACATATGGGTCATGTGACATTGATGGTTCAGGACTCGAAGTTTCATCCTCTTCCTCGTCTGACTCAAGTGAGAATGATTCTGGTGCATCAAAAACAGGCATTCCGTGGGGTACTGAGCGTATAGCTTACGGAATGTTTGGATAATGCACAGTCCACTTTTTCTTCTTTGACACACCTTTCCCAACTGGAGGCACCATGCAGAAGTAACAATTGCTGATATGATCTGTTGGCTTTCTCCAAATCATTGGCACTGCAAAAGGCATAGATTTCCTTTTCCTATTCAGACTTGAACTGCGTCCTTGACAAGTGTTAGGTATTCTAAATTTTTCAATAGAGACTTGTTAAATTTCCAGAATGTTCTGTGTTTTCTATTTTTTCTAAGAAGAAGAGTTAAATGGACTAGAGAATGGTCAAGTTCTATAACCTAGTTTTGTACAGGCATCATCTATCATTGTAAAAATGGTTTCTCAAACTAAAAAGAAATTTAACCTTGCCTGCTTGATGGGGTTGTTCTTCCTTTAAGTGTATCTTTTTGTATCCATATTTCTCTCTAACCAAATATCAATAAGACTATATTTAGCACAAATATGAATTACTGCATCTCTTAGCTTTGTTTTTTTTATAGGTAGTTGTGATTATATGTATCGCGCTCATGATTAAATTTAAGCCACCTTTAATGATTATATGCTGATTTTCTAAGAGGTCTATATTCTGCATCACTTCAGTGTACAACTTGGAGTGTCATGATTATAACCATAAGTGTTTATAAGTATACACCTGTAATTTTGATTTGAAATATCTGAATCTATTTTAATGTAGTTAGCATCTGATTTTGCTCTATGTATAGTAAACTGAAATATATTGTTCGGTAAGATTGCAATTTTTATTGAGTTCTATGTAAAAGAATAGAATATACCTTTGCAACCCCAAGTTGATCTTATATATGTCTCCCATCTGTTTATAAAATGTGTATATTGTAACAGATAAATTGAGCATTTTTGTTTTCGTTTTTAGGTAATCAAAGCATATCTTCTTTGGCATGGGTCACTTAATCCAAGGCAATTCATTCGAGAAATTTCGATGAATCATACATTATTGTTGTTATAAAATTATATACTTTTGACATTGATAGGTAAAATATTTATTGCATTTACAGAGACACAGAGGCGTTCTTATCCAAACGTTTGATTTTCTAGTCTTTAGTTAAATATCGAAAGATAATACACGTTAACCGTTATAATGAGAGAGAGAGAGAGAGAGAGAGAGAGAGAGAGAGAGAGAGAGAGAGAGAGAGAGAGAGAGAGAGAGAGAGAGAGATTAAACATATAAACGAACATGCATGTGACTGTCAGTGATGTCGGAACTACGCGTTCCAATTAAATTATATATTTTCATGTATCTGCTTAAGATAGATGTATAGTAGGATTTTTATGTTAATTTTTTTCCTAAAGTATTTTCACATCGAATATGGCATCTCTAGGGAAAGTGGAAGCTGTTGCGCAGACAAACACATAAAAAATCAGTTGAGTTACTGAAAATGAAGATAAGAATTATTTTTGTGGGAACACATTTTACGTGATAAGAAGATGAAATACTCCGAATTTAAAGTTTGTTTGACTGAACAATCTAGATACCCATTACACAAGAACGCAACACAAGATTTATATGCCGAAGGGTCCATGTTAGTCACTCATACAGAAGGATCTATGTGAGTCACTCATACAGAAGGGTCCATGTTATTCACTCATACAGAAGGGTCCATGTTAGTCACTCATACAGAAGGATCTATCTAAGTCACTCATACCGAAGGCTCAATGTTAGTCACTCATACAGAAGGCTCCATGTTAGTCACTCATACAGAAGGCTCCATCTTAGTCACTCGTACAGAAGGGTCCATGTTAGTCACTCATACAGAATGGTCCATGTTAGTCACTCATACAGAAGGGTCCATGTTAGTCACTCATACAGAAGGATCTATGTTAGTCACTCATACAGAAGGATCTATGTTAGTTTCTCAGGAGACCAAGTTCACGCAGATATCTGAGATATTAAAACGGATGAAAATTGCAACAATAGATAGAACTTCATCTTGACAGTAATATATGTTTTCTCAAAATACACTTGGGCTAAAAGTGAAAACAAAAAAGTTGATGACATACGCAACGCTTTTGAAGAAATATTGTATGAGCAAAATCAGAACAAAAACGGTTAATTAAAAGTCAAAGAATTATTGGAAAAATAAAATATTGAATACTTTTACACTTAATCAAACAAAAGAGCATCTGTAATAGATAGGTTTAATCGAATTCTTAAGATGAAAATGTTGGCATATTTCAGTGAAAATGAAGACAGAAAAGAGATAGATATATTGCTTAACCTTAGCGAGTGATATAATAGTAGTTATCACACATCGGCATGTGTGTCATCAATTAACATGATTGACCCAAAACATGGGTCTAAAGTATGGACTAACCTATTTGTGTATTTGACAACGGATACCTATGAAACGCCTAAATATAACATAGGTCAGAAATTTAAGTTCTCAAATATAAATCTTTTTTTCTCAAAAGGCTAGCTTCTTAGTTTTACGGAAGAACTGTTTACAATCAGGCCAGTCATCTTTGGCGACCATACAGTGCTTAAATTGGAAAAACTTAAATGGAGAGTATATTAAGAGAATATTTTACGAGCAGGAATTATATGTAGAAAACAAACAAGACGACGTCTTCAAAGTTGACACAATTTAAAAAAAAAAGAAAATAAAAGGAACCGCAAAAATATGCGTAAATTAAACGGAAGAGATATTATGATTCATTTAATAGTTGGGAGCCCAATGAAAATATTGTGTCGCTAAAATAAATGAAAGATATAAATTTGTTGCTCTAAGTTTCAAAGAATCATCTCAAAATTAACTCAGACAAATCGTAATGAAGGACAGTTATGGTAACAGCGTGAGTGATTAAAAAATGCCGCTTAAAACTTGTCAAAAGATGAAGTGAGACAATGTCTCCATATCATAACGTATGGATCATTGTGTAATGCAATAAATTATAGCAAAGAATCCATTAAGAATTTTTAATTATTTAGGACGGCGTTTTGTTCCAAATTTTTGGAACTGACTCTCACTTGTCACACTTGTATGTAAATTCTCAAGAAATTGTGCAAGTTTTAAAATCTTCTCAAATCTCAATCAGTGTACTAAAAGTTATGTTCTCATTACCTCTGTAGCTTGAATCAGAACAGAGCTAACTCCAGAATGTAAGAGGTAAGATTTGTCACTTCTCACCCCATCCATTCTACCATTGAACTACTTAAACCCTGTGAAGTTTCATATAAGGTGTTTTAATTGAACTATTTTACCTGGTTATTCAGTTTCTCAATATTTACAGTGCATATATTTTCATTATTTAAAATGTCATGAAAGCTGCTTGTGTTTTTTCCATGGCCTTGACAAAGTTCTTTATCAGACCCAGCTTGATGTGCAAGGGTGGTAACAAAACCTTCCTTTATTCAACAAGTGTTGGATGCTGAACACTTTTCATCCCAGGCTCCAATGACTGTCGGAGTGGCCAATCTCTCTTAATGTAGCGGGAATCTCTCGCGAAACTATTCTATTCGCAGAGAAAACAGCAGTACTTTGTGTATCCAGTCTGCAGACCAAGCAAGAGAGCAAGAACCTTGAAATCTCCACAAAGCTGCCACTGATGTGGGTCATAGTTTATGCACCTCAAAAGTTGTTTCATGTTTTCATAGGTTTCCTTGATATGGACAGCATGACCAACTGGAATTGATGGCAAAACACTGCCAGTATGCAGCAAAACAGCTTTAAGACTCGTCTTCGATGAATCAATGAACAGTCTCCACTCATCTGGATCATGAACGATGTTGAGGGCTGTGTTCACACCATCGATGTTGTTGCAGGTTACAAGATCACCTTCCATGAAGAAGAATGGGACAAGATCCTTTGACGGTCACGGAATATGGAAACCCTAAGATCACCTGCCAGGAGATTCCACTGCTGTAGTCTGGAGCCCAACAGTTCTGCCTTACTCTTGGGTAGTTCCAAATCCCTGACAATGTCATTCAGTTCACCTTGTGTTATGAGGTGTGGTTCAGAGGATGGGAGAACATATGGGTCATGTGACATTGATGGTTCAGGACTCGAAGTTTCATCCTCTTCCTCGTCTGACTCAAGTGAGAATGATTCTGGTGCATCAGGAACAGGCACTCCGTGGGGTACTGAGCGTATAGCTTACGGAATGTTTGGATAATGCACAGTCCACTTTTTCTTCTTTGACACACCTTTCCCAACTGGAGGCACCATGCAGAAGTAACAATTGCTGATATGATCTGTTGGCTTTCTCCAAATCATTGGCACTGCAAAAGGCATAGATTTCCTTTTCCTATTCAGACTTGAACTGCGTCCTTGACAAGTGTTAGGTATTCTAAATTTTTCAATACAGACTTGTTAAATTTCCAGAATGTTCTGTGTTTTCTATTTTTTCTAAGAAGAAGAGTTAAATGGACTAGAGAATGGTCAAGTTCTATAACCTAGTTTTGTACAGGCATCATCTATCATTGTAAAAATGGGATCTCAAACTAAAAAGAAATTTAACCTTGCCTGCTTGATGGGGTTGTTCTTCCTTTAAGTGTATCTTTTTGTATCCATATTTCTTTCTAACCAAATATCAATAAGACTATATTTAGCACAAATATGAATTACTGCATTTCTTAGCTTTGTTTTTTTTATAGGTAGTTGTGATTATATGTATCGCGTTCATGATTAAATTTAAGCCACCTTTAATGATTATATGCTGATTTTCTAAGTGGTCTATATTCTGCATCACTTCAGTGTACAACTTGGAGTGTCATGATTATAACCATAAGTGTTTATACACCTGTAATTTTGATTTGAACTATCTGAATCTATTTTAATGTCGTTAGCATCTGATTTTGCTCTATGTATAGTAAACTGAAATATATTGTTCGGTAAGATTGCAATTTTTATTGAGTTCTATGTAAAAGAATAGAATATACCTTTGCAACCCCAAGTTGATCTTATATATGTCTCCCATCTGTTTATAAAATGTGTATATTGTAACAGATAAATTGAGCATTTTTGTTTTCGTTTTTAGGTAATCAAAGCATATCTTCTTTGGCATGGGTCACTTAATGCAAGGCAATTCATTCGAGAAATTTCGATGAATCATACATTATTGTTGTTATAAAATTATATACTTTTGACATTGATAGGTAAAATATTTATTGCATTTACAGAGACACAGAGGCGTTCTTATCCAAACGTTTGATTTTCTAGTCTTTAGTTAAATATCGAAAGATAATACACGTTAACCGTTATAATGAGAGAGAGAGAGAGAGAGAGAGAGAGAGAGAGAGAGAGAGAGAGAGAGAGAGATTAAACATATAAACGAACATGCATGTGACTGTCAGTGATGTCGGAACTACGCGTTCCAATTAAATTATATATTTTCATGTATCTGCTTAAGATAGATGTATAGTAGGATTTTTATGTTAATTTTTTTCCTAAAGTATATTCACATCGAATATGGCATCTCTAGGGAAAGTGGAAGCTGTTGAGCAGACAAACACATAAAAAATCAGTTGAGTTACTGAAAATGCTGATAATAATTATTTTTGTGGGAACACATTTTACGTGATAAGAAGATGAAATACTCCGAATTTAAAGTTTGTTTGACCGAACAATTTAGATACCCATTACACAAGAAGGCAACACAAGATTTATATGCCGAAGGGTAAATGTTAGTCACTCATACAGAAGGATCTATGTGAGTCACTCATACAGAAGGGTCCATGTTATTCACTCATACAGAAGGGTCCATGTTAGTCACTCATACAGAAGGATCTATGTTAGTCACTCATACCGAAGGCTCAATGTTAGTCACTCATACAGAAGGGTCCATGTTAGTCACTCATACAGAAGGCTCCATGTTAGTCACTCGTACAGAATGGTCCATGTTAGTCACTCATACAGAATGGTCCATGTTAGTCACTCATACAGAAGGGTCCATGTTAGTCACTCATACAGAAGGATCTATGTTAGTCACTCATACAGAAGGATCTATGTTAGTTTCTCAGGAGACCAAGTTCACGCAGATATCTGAGATATTAAAACGGATGAAAATTGCAACAATAGATAGAACTTCATCTTTACAGTAATAGATGTTTTCTCAAAATACGCTTGGGCTAAAAGTGAAAACAAAAAAGTTGATGACATACGCAACGCTTTTGAAGAAATATTGTATGAGCAAAATCAGAACAAAAACGGTTAATTAAAAGTCAAAGAATTATTGGAAAAATAAAATATTGAATACTTTTACACTTAATCAAACAAAAGAGCATCTGTAATAGATAGGTTTAATCGAATTCTTAAGATGAAAATGTTGGCATATTTCAGTGAAAATGAAGACAGAAAAGAGATAGATATATTGCTTAAACTTAGCGAGTGATATAATAGTAGTTATCACACATCGGCATGTATGTCATCAATTAACATGATTGACCCAAAACATGGGTCTAAAGTATGGACTAACCTATTTGTGTATTTGACAACGGATACCTATGAAACGCCTAAATATAACATAGGTCAGAAATTTAAGTTCTCAAATATAAATCTTTTTTTCTCTAAAGGCTAGCTTCTTAGTTTTACGGAAGAACTGTTTACAATCAGGCCAGTCATCTTTGGCGACCATACAGTGCTTAAATTGGAAAAACTTAAATGGAGAGAATATTAAGAGAATATTTTACGAGCAGGAATTATATGTAGAAAACAAACAAGACGACGTCTTCAAAGTTGACACAATTTAAAAAAAAAAGAAAATAAAAGGAACCGCAAAAATATGCGTAAATTAAACGGAAGAGATATTATGATTCATTTAATAGTTGGGAGCCCAATGAAAATATTGTGTCGCTAAAATAAATGAAAGATATAAATTTGTTGCTCTAAGTTTCAAAGAATCATCTCAAAATTAACTCAGACAAATCGTAATGAAGGACAGTTATGGTAACAGCGTGAGTGATTAAAAAATGCCGCTTAAAACTTGTCAAAAGATGAAGTGAGACAATGTCTCCATATCGTAACGTATGGATCATTGTGTAATGCAATAAATTATAGCAAAGAATCCATTAAGAATTTTTAATTATTTAGGACGGCGTTTTGTTCCAAATTATTGGAACTGACTCTCACTTGTCACACTTGTATGTAAATTCTCAAGAAATTGTGCAAGGTTTAAAATCTTCTCAAATCTCAATCAGTGTGCTAAAAGTTATGTTCTCATTACCTCTGTAGCTTGAATCAGAACAGAGCTAACTCCAGAATGTAAGAGGTAAGATTTGTCACTTCTCACCCCATCCATTCTACCATTGAACTACTTAAACCCTGTGAAGTTTCATATAAGGTGTTTTAATTGAACTATTTTACCTGGTTATTCAGTTTCTCAATATTTACAGTGCATATATTTTCATTATTTAAAATGTCATGAAAGCTGCTTGTGTTTTTTCCATGGCCTTGACAAAGTTCTTTATCAGACCCAGCTTGATGTGCAAGGGTGGTAACAAAACCTTCCTTTATTCAACAAGTGTTGGATGCTGAACACTTTTCATCCCAGGCTCCAATGACTGTCGGAGTGGCCAATCTCTCTTAATGTAGCGGGAATCTCTCGCGAAACTATTCTATTCGCAGAGAAAACAGCAGTACTTTGTGTATCCAGTCTGCAGACCAAGCAAGAGAGCAAGAACCTTGAAATCTCCACAAAGCTGCCACTGATGTGGGTCATAGTTTATGCACCTCAAAAGTTGTTTCATGTTTTCATTGGTTTCTTTGATATGGACTGCATGACCAACTGGAATTGATGGCAAAACACTGCCAGTATGCAGCAAAACAGCTTTAAGACTCGTCTTCGATGAATCAATGAACAGTCTCCACTCATCTGGATCATGAACGATGTTGAGGGCTGCCATCACACCATCGATGTTGTTGCAGGTTACAAGATCACCTTCCATGAAGAAGAATGGGACAAGATCCTTTGACGGTCACGGAATATGGAAACCCTAACATCACCTGCCAGGAGATTCCACTGCTGTAGTCTGGAGCCCAACAGTTCTGCCTTACTCTTGGGTAGTTCCAAATCCCTGACAAGGTCATTCAGTTCACCTTGTGTTATGAGGTGTGGTTCAGAGGATGGGAGAACATATGGGTCATGTGACATTGATGGTTCAGGACTCGAAGTTTCATCCTCTTCCTCGTCTGACTCAAGTGAGAATGATTCTGGTGCATCAGGAACAGGCACTCCGTGGGGTACTGAGCGTATAGCTTACGGAATGTTTGGATAATGCACAGTCCACTTTTTCTTCTTTGACACACCTTTCCCAACTGGAGGCACCATGCAGAAGTAACAATTGCTGATATGATCTGTTGGCTTTCTCCAAATCATTGGCACTGCAAAAGGCATAGATTTCCTTTTCCTATTCAGACTTGAACTGCGTCCTTGACAAGTGTTAGGTATTCTAAATTTTTCAATAGAGACTTGTTAAATTTCCAGAATGTTCTGTGTTTTCTATTTTTTCTAAGAAGAAGAGTTAAATGGACTAGAGAATGGTCAAGTTCTATAACCTAGTTTTGTACAGGCATCATCTATCATTGTAAAAATGGTTTCTCAAACTAAAAAGAAATTTAACCTTGCCTGCTTGATGGGGTTGTTCTTCCTTTAAGTGTATCTTTTTGTATCCATATTTCTTTCTAACCAAATATCAATAAGACTATATTTAGCACAAATATGAATTACTGCATCTCTTAGCTTTGTTTTTTTTTAGGTAGTTGTGATTATATGTATCGCGTTCATGATTAAATTTAAGTCACCTTTAATGATTATATGCTGATTTTCTAAGTGGTCTATATTCTGCATCACTTCAGTGTAAAACTTGGAGTGTCATGATTATAACCATAAGTGTTTATAAGTATACACCTGTAATTTTGATTTGAAATATCTGAATATATTTTAATGTCGTTAGCATCTGATTTTGCTCTATGTTCAGTAAACTGAAATATATTGTTCAGTAACATTGCAATTTTTATTGAGTTCTATGTAAAAGAATAGAATATACCTTTGCAACCCCAAGTTGATCTTATATATGTCTCCCATCTGTTTATAAAATGTGTATATTGTAACAGATAAATTGAGCATTTTTGCTTTCGTTTTTAGGTAATCAAAGCATATCTACTTTGGCATGGATCACTTAATCCAAGGCAAGTCATTCGAGAAATTTCGATGAATCATACATTATTGTTGTTATAAAATTATATACTTTTGACATAAATAGGTAAAATATTTATTGCATTTGGAGAGACACAGAGGCGTTCTTATCCAAACGTTTGATTTTCTAGTCTTTAGTTAAATATCGAAAGATAATACACGTTAACCGTTATAATGAGAGAGAGAGAGAGAGAGAGAGAGAGAGAGAGAGAGAGAGAGAGAGAGAGAGAGATTAAACATATAAACGAACATGCATGTGACTGTCAGTGATGTAGGAACTACGCGTTCCAATTAAATTATATATTTTCATGTCTCTGCTTAAGATAGATGTATAGTAGGATTTTTATGTTAATTTTTTTCCTCAAGTATTTTCACATCGAATATGGCATCTCTAGGGAAAGTGGAAGTTGTTGCGCACACAAACACATAAAAAATCAGTTGAGTTACTGAAAATGCTGATAAGAATTATTTTTGTGGGAACACATTTTACGTGATAAGAAGATGAAATACTCCGAATTTAAAGTTTGTTTGACTGAACAATCTAGATACCCATTACACAAGAAGGCAATACAAGATTTATATGCGGAAGGGTCCATGTTAGTCACTCATACAGAAGGATCTATGTGAGTCACTCATACAGAAGGGTCCATGTTATTCACTCATACAGAAGGGTCCATGTTAGTCACTCATACAGAAGGATCTATGTTAGTCACTCATACAGAAGGGTCCATGTTAGTCACTCATACAGAAGGCTCCATGTTAGTCACTCGTACAGAATGGTCCATGTTAGTCACTCATACAGAATGGTCCATGTTAGTCACTCATACAGAAGGGTCCATGTTAGTCACTCATACAGAAGGATCTATGTTAGTCACTCATACAGAAGGATCTATGTTAGTTACTCAGGAGACCAAGTTCACGCAGATATCTGAGATATTAAAACGGATGAAAATTGCAACAATAGATAGAACTTCATCTTGACAGTAATAGATGTTTTCTCAAAATACGCTTGGGCTAAAAGTGAAAACAAAAAAGTTGATGACATACGCAACGCTTTTGAAGAAATATTGTATGAGCAAAATCAGAACAAAAACGGTTAATTAAAAGTCAAAGAATTATTGGAAAAGGAAAATATTGAATACTTTTACACTTAATCAGACAAAAGAGCATCTGTAATAGATAGGTTTAATCGAACTCTTAAGATGAAAATGTTGGCATATTTCAGTGAAAATGAAGCCAGAAAAGAGATAGATATGTTGCTTAACCTTAGTGAGTGATATAATAGTAGTTATCACACATCGGCATGTGTGTCACCAATTAACATGATTGACCCAAAACATGGGTCTAAAGTATGGACTAACCTATTTGGGTACTTGACAACGGATACCTATGAAACGCCTAAATATAACATAGGTCAGAAATTTAGGATCTCAAATATAAATCTTTTTTTCTCAAAAGGCTAGCTTCTTAGTTTTACGGAAGAACTGTTTACAATCAGGCCAGTCATCTTTGGCGACCATACAGTGCTTAAATTGGAAAAACTTAAATGGAGAGAATATTAAGAGAATATTTTACGAGCAGGAATTATATGTAGAAAACAAACAAGATGACGTCTTCAAGGTTGACACAATTTAAAAAAAAACGAAAATAAAAGGAACCGCAAAAATATGCGTAAATTAAACGGAAGAGATATTAGGATTCATTTAATAGTTGGGAGCCCAATGAAAATATTGTGTCGCTAAAATAAATGAAAGATATAAATTTGTTGCTCTAAGTTTCAAAGAATCATCTCAAAATTAACTCAGACAAATCATAATGAAGGACAGTTATGGTAACAGCGTGTGTGATTAAAAAATGCCGCTTAAAACTTGTCAAAAGATGAAGTGAGACAATGTCTCCATATCATAACGTATAGATCATTGTGTAATGCAATAAATTATAGCAAAGAATCCATTAAGAATTTTTAATTATTTAGGACGGCGTTTTGTTCCAAATTTTTGGAACTGACTCTCACTTGTCACACTTGTATGTAAATTCTTAAGAAATTGTGCAAGTTTTAAAATCTTCTCAAATCTCAATCAGTGTGCTAAAAGTTATGTTCTCATTACCTCTGTAGCTTGAATCTGACATATTAAAATATTCTAAACACACACTTACCAATAGATACTATAGTAATAAAACACAGTAGCAGAACAGAGCTAACTCCAGAATGTAAGAGGTAAGATTTGTCACTTCTCACCCCACCCATTCTACCATTGAACTACTTAAACCCTGTGAAGTTTCATATAAGGTGTTTTAATTGAACTATTTTACCTGGTTATTCAGTTTCTCAATATTTACAGTGCATATATTTTCATTATTTAAATGTCATGAAAGCTGCTTGTGTTTTCTCCATGGCCTTGACAAAGTTCTTTATCAGACCCAGCTTGATGTGCAAGGGTGGTAACAAAACCTTCCTTGATTCAACAAGTGTTGGATGCTGAACACTTTTCATCCCAGGCTCCAATGACTGTCGGAGTGGCCAATCTCTCTTAATGTAGCGGGAATCTCTCGCACGACTATTCTATTCGCAGAGAAAACAGCAGTACTTTGTGTATCCAGTCTGCAGACCAAGCAAGAGAGCAAGAACCTTGAAATCGCCACAAAGCTGCCACTGATGTGGGTCATAGTTTATGCACCTCAAAAGTTGTTTCATGTTTTCATAGGTTTCCTTCATATGGACTGCATGACCAACTGGAATTGATGGCAAAACACTGCCAGTATGCAGCAAAACAGCTTTAAGACTCGTCTTCGATGAATCAATGAACAGTCTCCACTCATCTGGATCATGAACGATGTTGAGGGCTGCCATCACACCATCGATGTTGTTGCAGGTTACAAGATCACCTTCCATGAAGAAGAATGGGACAAGATCCTTTGACGGTCACGGAATATGGAAACCCTAACATCACCTGCCAGGAGATTCCACTGCTGTAGTCTGGAGCCCAACAGTTCTGCCTTACTCTTGGGTAGTTCCAAATCCCTGACAAGGTCATTCAGTTCACCTTGTGTTATGAGGTGTGGTTCAGAGGATGGGAGAACATATGGGTCATGTGACATTGATGGTTCAGGACTCGAAGTTTCATCCTCTTCCTCGTCTGACTCAAGTGAGAATGATTCTGGTGCATCAGGAACAGGCACTCCGTGGGGTACTGAGCGTATAGCTTACGGAATGTTTGGATAATGCACAGTCCACTTTTTCTTCTTTGACACACCTTTCCCAACTGGAGGCACCATGCAGAAGTAACAATTGCTGATATGATCTGTTGGCTTTCTCCAAATCATTGGCACTGCAAAAGGCATAGATTTCCTTTTCCTATTCAGACTTGAACTGCGTCCTTGACAAGTGTTAGGTATTCTAAATTTTTCAATAGAGACTTGTTAAATTTCCAGAATGTTCTGTGTTTTCTATTTTTTCTAAGAAGAAGAGTTAAATGGACTAGAGAATGGTCAAGTTCTATAACCTAGTTTTGTACAGGCATCATCTATCATTGTAAAAATGGTTTCTCAAACTAAAAAGAAATTTAACCTTGCCTGCTTGATGGGGTTGTTCTTCCTTTAAGTGTATCTTTTTGTATCCATATTTCTTTCTAACCAAATATCAATAAGACTATATTTAGCACAAATATGAATTACTGCATCTCTTAGCTTTGTTTTTTTTTAGGTAGTTGTGATTATATGTATCGCGTTCATGATTAAATTTAAGTCACCTTTAATGATTATATGCTGATTTTCTAAGTGGTCTATATTCTGCATCACTTCAGTGTAAAACTTGGAGTGTCATGATTATAACCATAAGTGTTTATAAGTATACACCTGTAATTTTGATTTGAAATATCTGAATCTATTTTAATGTCGTTAGCATCTGATTTTGCTCTATGTATAGTAAACTGAAATATATTGTTCGGTAAGATTGCAATTTTTATTGAGTTCTATGTAAAAGAATAGAATATACCTTTGCAACCCCAAGTTGATCTTATATATGTCTCCCATCTGTTTATAAAATGTGTATATTGTAACAGATAAATTGAGCATTTTTGTTTTCGTTTTTAGGTAATCAAAGCATATCTTCTTTGGCATGGGTCACTTAATCCAAGGCAATTCATTCGAGAAATTTCGATGAATCATCCATTATTGTTGTTATAAAATTATATACTTTTGACATTGATAGGTAAAATATTTATTGCATTTACAGAGACACAGAGGCGTTCTTATCCAAACGTTTGATTTTCTAGTCTTTAGTTAAATATCGAAAGATAATACACGTTAACCGTAATAATGAGAGAGAGAGAGAGAGAGAGAGAGAGAGAGAGAGAGAGAGAGATTAAACATATAAACGAACATGCATGTGACTGTCAGTGATGTAGGAACTACGCGTTCCAATTAAATTATATATTTTCATGTCTCTGCTTAAGATAGATGAATAGTAGGATTTTTATGTTAATTTTTTTCCTCAAGTATTTTCACATTGAATATGGCATCTCGAGGGAAGGTGGAAGTTGTTGCGCACACAAACACATAAAAAATCAGTTGAGTTACTGAAAATGCTGATAAGAATTATTTTTGTGGGAACATATATTACGTGATAAGAAGATGAAATACTCCGAATTTAAAGTTTGTTTGACTGAACAATCTAGATACCCATTACACAAGAAGGCAATACAAGATTTATATGCGGAAGGGTCCATGTTAGTCACTCATACAGAAGAATCTATGTGGGTCACTAATACAGAGGGGTCCATGTTATTCACTCATACAGAAGGGTCCATGTAAGTCACTCATACAGAAGGATCTATGTCAGTCATTCATACAGAAGGGTCCATGTTAGTCACTCATACAGAAGGCTCCGTGTTAGTCACTCATACAGAAGGGTCCATGTTAGTCGCTCATACAGAATGGTCCATGTTAGTCACTCATACAGAAGGGTCCATGTTAGTCACTCATACAGAAGGATCTCTGTTAGTTACTCATACAGAAGGATCTATGTTAGTTACTCAGGAGACCAAGTTCACGCAGATATCTGAGATATCAAAACGGATGAAAATTGCAACAATAGATACAACTTCATCTTGACAGTAATAGATGTTTTCTCAAAATGCACTTGGGCTAAAAGTGAAAACAAAAAGTTGCTGAGATACGCAACGCTTTTGAAGAAAAAGTATTTGAGCAAAATCAGAACAAAAACGGTTAATTAAAAGTCAAAGAATTATTGGAAAAGGAAAATATTGAATACTTTTACACTTAATCAGACAAAAGAGCATCTGTAATAGATAGGTTTAATCGAACTCTTAAGATGAAAATGTTGGCATATTTCAGTGAAAATGAAGCCAGAAAAGAGATAGATATGTTGCTTAACCTTAGTGAGTGATATAATAGTAGTTATCACACATCGGTATGTGTGTCACCAATTAACATGATTGAGCCAAAACATGGGTCTAAAGTATGGACTAACCTATTTGGGTACTTGACAACGGATACCTATGAAACGCCTAAATATAACATAGGTCAGAAATTTAGGATCTCAAATATAAATCTTTTTTTCTCAAAAGGCTAGCTTCTTAGTTTTACGGAAGAACTGTTTACAATCAGGCCAGTCATCTTTGGCGACCATACAGTGCTTAAATTGGAAAAACTTAAATGGAGAGAATATTAAGAGAATATTTTACGAGCAGGAATTATATGTATAAAACAAACAAGATGACGTCTTCAAGGTTGACACAATTTTAAAAAAAACGAAAATAAAAGGAACCGCAAAAATATGCGTAAGTTAAACGGAAGAGATATTAGGATTCATTTAATAGTTGGGAGCCCAATGAAAATATTGTGTCGCTAAAATAAATGAAAGATATAAATTTGTTGCTCTAAGTTTCAAAGAATCATCTCAAAATTAACTCAGACAAATCATAATGAAGGACAGTTATGGTAACAGCGTGTGTGATTAAAAAATGCCGCTTAAAACTTGTCAAAAGATGAAGTGAGACAATGTCTCCATATCATAACGTATAGATCATTGTGTAATGCAATAAATTATAGCAAAGAATCCATTAAGAATTTTTAATTATTTAGGACGGCGTTTTGTTCCAAATTTTTGGAACTGACTCTCACTTGTCACACTTGTATGTAAATTCTTAAGAAATTGTGCAAGTTTTAAAATCTTCTCAAATCTCAATCAGTGTGCTAAATGTTATGTTCTCATTACCTCTGTAGCTTGAATCTGACATATTAAAATATTCTAAACACACACTTACCAATAGATACTATAGTAATAAAACACAGTAGCAGAACAGAGCTAACTCCAGAATGTAAGAGGTAAGATTTGTCACTTCCCACCCCACCCATTCTACCATTGAACTACTTAAACCCTGTGAAGTTTCATATAAGGTGTTTTAATTGAACTATTTTACCTGGTTATTCAGTTTCTCAATATTTACAGTGCATATATTTTCATTATTTAAATGTCATGAAAGCTGCTTGTGTTTTCTCCATGGCCTTGACAAAGTTCTTTATCAGACCCAGCTTGATGTGCAAGGGTGGTAACAAAACCTTCCTTGATTCAACAAGTGGTGGATGCTGAACACTTTTCATCCCAGGCTCCAATGACTGTCGGAGTGGCCAATCTCTCTTAATGTAGAGGGAATCTCTCGCGAGACTATTCTATTCGCAGAGAAAACAGCAGTACTTTGTGTATCCAGTCTGCAGACCAAGCAAGAGAGCAAGAACCTTGAAATCGAAACAAAGCTGCCAATGATGTGGGTCATAGTTTATGCACCTCAAAAGTTGTTTCATGTTTTCATAGGTCTCATTGATATGGACAGCATGACCAACTGGAATTGATGGCAAAACACTGCCAGTATGCAGCAAAACAGCTTTAAGACTCGTCTTCGATGAATCAATGAACAGTCTCCACTCATCTGGATCATGAACGATGTTGAGGGCTGCCATCACACCATCGATGTTGTTGCAGGTTACAAGATCACCTTCCATGAAGAAGAATGGGACAAGATCCTTTGACGGTCACGGAATATGGAAACCCTAACATCACCTGCCAGGAGATTCCACTGCTGTAGTCTGGAGCCCAACAGTTCTGCCTTACTCTTGGGTAGTTCCAAATCCCTGACAAGGTCATTCAGTTCACCTTGTGTTATGAGGTGTGGTTCAGAGGATGGGAGAACATATGGGTCATGTGACATTGATGGTTCAGGACTCGAAGTTTCATCCTCTTCCTCGTCTGACTCAAGTGAGAATGATTCTGGTGCATCAGGAACAGGCACTCCGTGGGGTACTGAGCGTATAGCTTACGGAATGTTTGGATAATGCACAGTCCACTTTTTCTTCTTTGACACACCTTTCCCAACTGGAGGCACCATGCAGAAGTAACAATTGCTGATATGATCTGTTGGCTTTCTCCAAATCATTGGCACTGCAAAAGGCATAGATTTCCTTTTCCTATTCAGACTTGAACTGCGTCCTTGACAAGTGTTAGGTATTCTAAATTTTTCAATAGAGACTTGTTAAATTTCCAGAATGTTCTGTGTTTTCTATTTTTTCTAAGAAGAAGAGTTAAATGGACTAGAGAATGGTCAAGTTCTATAACCTAGTTTTGTACAGGCATCATCTATCATTGTAAAAATGGTTTCTCAAACTAAAAAGAAATTTAACCTTGCCTGCTTGATGGGGTTGTTCTTCCTTTAAGTGTATCTTTTTGTATCCATATTTCTTTCTAACCAAATATCAATAAGACTATATTTAGCACAAATATGAATTACTGCATCTCTTAGCTTTGTTTTTTTTTAGGTAGTTGTGATTATATGTATCGCGTTCATGATTAAATTTAAGTCACCTTTAATGATTATATGCTGATTTTCTAAGTGGTCTATATTCTGCATCACTTCAGTGTAAAACTTGGAGTGTCATGATTATAACCATAAGTGTTTATAAGTACACACCTGTAATTTTGATTTGAACTATCTGAATCTATTTTAATGTCGTTAGCATCTGATTTTGCTCTATGTTTAGTAAACTGAAATATATTGTTCGGTAAGATTGCAATTTTTATTGAGTTCTATGTAAAAGAATAGAATATACCTTTCCAACCCCAAGTTGATCTTATATATGTCTCCCATCTGTTTATAAAATGTGTATATTGTAACAGATAAATTGAGCATTTTTGTTTTCGTTTTTAGGTAATAGAAGCATATCTTCTTTGGCATGGGTCACTTAATCCAAGGCAATTCATTCGAGAAATTTCGATGAATCATCCATTATTGTTCTTATAAAATTATATACTTTTGACATTGATAGGTAAAATATTTATTGCATTTACAGAGACACAGAGGAGTGCGTATCCAAACGTTTGATTTTCTAGTCTTTAGTTAAATATCGAAAGATAATACACGTTAACCGTAATAATGAGAGAGAGAGAGAGAGAGATAGAGAGAGAGATTAAACATATAAACGAACATGCATGTGACTGTCAGTGATGTAGGAACTACGCGTTCCAATTAAATTATATATTTTCAGGTCTCTGCTTAAGATAGATGTATAGTAGGATTTTTATGTTAATTTTTTTCCTCAAGTATTTTCACATCGAATATGGCATCTCTAGGGAAAGTGGAAGTTGTTGCGCACACAAACACATAAAAAATCAGTTCAGTTACTGAAAATGCTGATAAGAATTATTTTTGTGGGAACACATTTTACGTGATAAGAAGATGAAATACTCCGAATTTAAAGTTTGTTTGACCGCACAATCTAGATACCCATTACACAAGAAGGCAATACAAGATTTATATGCAGAAGGGTCCATGTTAGTCACTCATACAGAAGGATCTATGTGAGTCACTCATACAGAAGGGTCCATGTTATTCACTCATACAGAAGGGTCCGTGTTAGTCACTCATACAGAAGGATCTATGTCAGTCACTCATACAGAAGGGTCCATGTTAGTCGCTCATACAGAAGGGTCCATGTTAGTCACTCATACAGAAGGATCTATGTTAGTCACTCATACAGAAGGATCTATGTTAGTTACTCAGGAGACCAAGTTCACGCAGATATCTGAGATATTAAAACGGATGAAAATTGCAACAATAGATACAACTTCATCTTGACAGTAATAGATGTTTTCTCAAAATACGCTTGGGCTAAAGGTGAAAACAAAAAAGTTGATGACATACGCAACGCTTTTGAAAAAATATTGTATGAGCAAAATCAGAACAAAAACGGTTAATTAAAAGTCAAAGAATTATTGAAAAAGGAAAATATTGAATACTTTTACACTTAATCAGACAAAAGAGCATCTGTAATAGATAGGTTTAATCGAACTCTTAAGATGAAAATGTTGGCATATTTCGGTGAAAATGAAGCCAGAAAAGAGATAGATATGTTGCTTAACCTTAGTGAGTGATATAATAGTAGTTATCACACATCGGTATGTGTGTCACCAATTAACATGATTGACCCAAAACATGGGTCTAAAGTATGGACTAACCTATTTGGGTACTTGACAACGGATACCTATGAAACGCCTAAATATAACATAGGTCAGAAATTTAGGATCTCAAATATAAATCTTTTTTTCTCAAAAGGCTAGCTTCTTAGTTTTACGGAAGAACTGTTTACAATCAGGCCAGTCATCTTTGGCGACCATACAGTGCTTAAATTAGAAAAACTTAAATGGAGAGAATATTAAGAGAATATTTTACGAGCAGGAATTATATGTATAAAACAAACAAGATGACGTCTTCAAAGTTGACACAATTTAATAAAAACGAAAATAAAAGGAACCGCAAAAATATGCGTAAATTAAACGGAAGAGATATTAGGATTCATTTAATAGTTGGGAGCCCAATGAAAATATTGTGTCGCTAAAATAAATGAAAGATATAAATTTGTTGCTCTAAGTTTCAAAGAATCATCTCAAAATTAACTCAGACAAATCATAATGAAGGACAGTTATGGTAACAGCGTGTGTGATTAAAAAATGCCGCTTAAAACTTGTCAAAAGATGAAGTGAGACAATGTCTCCATATCATAACGTATAGATCATTGTGTAATGCAATAAATTATAGCAAAGAATCCATTAAGAATTTTTAATTATTTAGGACGGCGTTTTGTTCCAAATTTATCGAACTGACTCTCACTTGTCACACTTGTATGTAAATTCTTAAGAAATTGTGCAAGTTTTAAAATCTTCTCAAATCTCAATCAGTGTACTAAAAGTTATTTTCTCAATACCTCTGTAGCTTGAATCTGACATTAAAATATTCTAAACACACACTAACCAATAGATACTATAGTAATGAAACACAGTAGCAGAACAGAGCTAACTCCAGAATGTAAGAGGTAAGATTTGTCACTTCTCACCCCACCCATTCTACCATTGAACTACTTAAACCTTGTGAAGTTTCATATAAGGTGTTTTAATTGAACTATTTTACCTGGTTATTCAGTTTTTCAATATTTACAGTGCATATATTTTCATTATTTAAATGTCATGAAAGCTGCTTGTGTTTTTTCCATGGCCTTGACAAAGTTCTTTATCAGACCCAGCTTGATGTGCAAGGGTGGTAACAAAACCTTCCTTGATTCAACAAGTGGTGGATGCTGAACACTTTTCATCCCAGGCTCCAATGACTGTCGGAGTGGCCAATCTCTCTTAATGTAGCGGGAATCTCTCGCGAGACTATTCTATTCGCAGAGAAAACAGCAGTACTTTGTGTATCCAGTCTGCAGACCAAGCAAGAGAGCAAGAACCTTGAAATCTCCACAAAGCTGCCACTGATGTGGGTCATAGTTTATGCACCTCAAAAGTTGTTTCATGTTTTCATAGGTTTCCTTGATATGGACAGCATGACCAACTGGAATTGATGGCAAAACACTGCCAGTATGCAGCAAAACAGCTTTAAGACTCGTCTTCGATGAATCAATGAACAGTCTCCACTCATCTGGATCATGAACGATGTTGAGGGCTGCCATCACACCATCGATGTTGTTGCAGGTTACAAGATCACCTTCCATGAAGAAGAATGGGACAAGATCCTTTGACGGTCACGGAATATGGAAACCCTAACATCACCTGCCAGGAGATTCCACTGCTGTAGTCTGGAGCCCAACAGTTCTGCCTTACTCTTGGGTAGTTCCAAATCCCTGACAAGGTCATTCAGTTCACCTTGTGTTATGAGGTGTGGTTCAGAGGATGGGAGAACATATGGGTCATGTGACATTGATGGTTCAGGACTCGAAGTTTCATCCTCTTCCTCGTCTGACTCAAGTGAGAATGATTCTGGTGCATCAGGAACAGGCACTCCGTGGGGTACTGAGCGTATAGCTTACGGAATGTTTGGATAATGCACAGTCCACTTTTTCTTCTTTGACACACCTTTCCCAACTGGAGGCACCATGCAGAAGTAACAATTGCTGATATGATCTGTTGGCTTTCTCCAAATCATTGGCACTGCAAAAGGCATAGATTTCCTTTTCCTATTCAGACTTGAACTGCGTCCTTGACAAGTGTTAGGTATTCTAAATTTTTCAATAGAGACTTGTTAAATTTCCAGAATGTTCTGTGTTTTCTATTTTTTCTAAGAAGAAGAGTTAAATGGACTAGAGAATGGTCAAGTTCTATAACCTAGTTTTGTACAGGCATCATCTATCATTGTAAAAATGGTTTCTCAAACTAAAAAGAAATTTAACCTTGCCTGCTTGATGGGGTTGTTCTTCCTTTAAGTGTATCTTTTTGTATCCATATTTCTTTCTAACCAAATATCAATAAGACTATATTTAGCACAAATATGAATTACTGCATCTCTTATCTTTGTTTTTGTTAGGTAGTTGTGATTATATGTATCGCGTTCATGATTAAATTTAAGTCACCTTTAATGATTATATGCTGATTTTCTAAGTGGTCTATATTCTGCATCACTTCAGTGTACAACTTGGAGTGTCATGATTATAACCATAAGTGTTTATAAGTATACACCTGTAATTTTGATTTGAAATATCTGAATCTATTTTAATGTCGTTAGCATCTGATTTTGCTCTATGTATAGTAAACTGAAATATATTGTTCGGTAAGATTGCAATTTTTATTGAGTTCTATGTAAAAGAATAGAATATACCTTTGCAACCCCAAGTTGATCTTATATATGTCTCCCATCTGTTTATAAAATGTGTATATTGTAACAGATAAATTGAGCATTTTTGTTTTCGTTTTTAGGTAATCAAAGCATATCTTCTTTGGCATGGGTCACTTAATCCAAGGCAATTCATTCGAGAAATTTCGATGAATCATCCATTATTGTCGTTATAAAATTATATACTTTTGACATTGATAGGTAAAATATTTATTGCATTTACAGAGACACAGAGCCGTTCTTATCTAAACGTTTGATTTTCTAGTCTTTAGTTAAATATCGAAAGATAATACACGTTAACCGTAATAAGGAGAGAGAGAGAGAGAGAGAGAGAGATTAAACATATAAACGAACATGCATGTGACTGTCAGTGATGTAGGAACTACGCGTTCCAAATAAATTATATATTTTCATGTCTCTGCTTAGAGTAGATGTATAGTAGGATTTTTACGTTAATTTTTTTCCTTAGTTATTTCAACATCGAATATGGCATCTCTAGGGAAAGTGGAAGTTGTTGCGCACACAAACACATAAAAATTCAGTTGAGTTACTGAAAATGCTGATAAGAATTATTTTTGTGGGAACACATTTTACGTGCTAAGAACATGAAATACTCCGAATTTAAAGTTTGTTTGACTGAACAATCTAGATACCCATTACACAAGGCAATACAAGATTTATATGCAGAAGGGTCCATGTTAGTCACTCATACAGAAGGATCTATGTGAGTCACTCATACAGAAGGGTCCATGTTCCTCACTCACATAGAAGGGTCCATGTTAGTCACTCATACAGAAGGATCTATGTTAGTCACTCATACAGAAGGGTCCATGTTAGTCACTCATACAGAAGGGTCCATGTTAGTCACTCATACAGAAGGGTCCATGTTAGTCACTTTTACAGAAGGGTCCATGATAGTCACTCATACAGAATGGACCATGTTAGTCACTCATTCAGAAGGGTCCATGTTAGTCACTCATACAGAAGGATCTATGTTAGTCACTCATACAGAAGGATCTATGTTAGTTACTCAGGAGACCAAGTTCACGCAGATATCTGAGATATTAAAACGGATGAAAATTGCAACAATAGATAGAACTTCATCTTGACGGTAATAGATTTTTTCTCAAAATACGCTTGGGCTAAAAGTGAAAACAAAAAAGTTGATGACATACGCAACTCTTTTGAAGAAATATTGTATGAGCAAAATCAGAACAAAAACGGTTAATTAAAAGTCAAAGAATTATTGGAAAAGGAAAATATTGAATACTTTTACACTTAATCAGAGAAAAGAGCATCTGTAATAGATAGGTTTAATCGAACTCTTAAGATGAAAATGTTGGCATATTTCAGTGAAAATGAAGCCAGAAAAGAGATATATTGTTTAACCTTAGCGAGTGATATAATAGTAGTTATCACACATCGGTATGTGTGTCACCAATTAACATGATTGACCCAAAACATGGGTCTAAAGTATGGACTAACCTATTTGGGTACTTGAAAACGGATACCTATGAAACGACTAAATATAACATAGGTCAGAAATTTAGGATCTCAAATATAAATCTTTTTTTTTTTCTCAAAAGGCTAGCTTCTTAGTTTTACGGAAAAACTGTTTACAATCAGGCCAGTCATCTTTGGCGACCAGTTTATAACATACATTATAACGCAACGTCCCTAATTTACGCAAACTCGAACTTTTTCACCGAAATAACGGCTCTCATGTGCTGCATACTGTCAGAACTTGGCGAGCCGCGACGGAAGAAATGCCTCTTTTTTCGTAACTTACTGAGAAGTAAAAATCAGAAAATATGGATTAACCGATCAATCTAGTTTCTCCCGGGAAGTAGCATCAAAATGTTTGCAAGTCAAAACATTGTAAATTGCTGTCCAATCTTAATACAGGAAATCAGGTAGTCACACATGCTTCTGAAGCCCTAGTAGTTATTTAGACTTTGATTCAGTTGCTTAAGTTCTCTTTGCGAGTAATACAATGTTATAAGATACAACCTATAAACGCTGAGATTGTGCTGATTTACTGCACAGTATCATAATAATTCTTCCCAAAAATGCGCATCGTTTGAATTTCTATTGTTTAGTTTACATGTTTAAGCCATCAGTCTCACTTGAGTCAGACGAGGAAGAGGATGAAACTTCGAGTCCTGAACCATCAATGTCACATGACCCATATGTTCTCCCATCCTCTTCCTCGTCTGACTCAAGTGAGAATGATTCTGGTGCATCAGGAACAGGCACTCCGTGGGGTACTGAGCGTATAGCTTACGGAATGTTTGGATAATGCACAGTCCACTTTTTCTTCTTTGACACACCTTTCGCAACTGGAGGCACAATGCAGAAGTAACAATTGCTGATATGATCTGTTGGCTTTCTCCAAATCATTGGCACTGCAAAGGCACAGATTTCCTTTTCCTATTCAGACTTGAACTGCGTCCTTGACAAGTGTTAGGTATTCTAAATTTTTCAATAGAGACTTGTTAAATTTCCAGAATGTTCTGTGTTTTCTATTTTTTCTAAGAAGAAGAGTTAAATGGACTAGAGAATGGTCAAGTTCTATAACCTAGTTTTGTACAGGCATCATCTATCATTGTAAAAATGGTTTCTCAAACTAAAAAGAAATTTAACCTTGCCTGCTTGATGGGGTTGTTCTTCCTTTAAGTGTATCTTTTTGTATCCATATTTCTTTCTAACCAAATATCAATAAGACTATATTTAGCACAAATATGAATTACTGCATCTCTTATCTTTGTTTTTTTTAGGTAGTTGTGATTATATGTATCGCGTTCATGATTAAATTTAAGTCACCTTTAATGATTATATGCTGATTTTCTAAGTGGTCTATATTCTGCATCACTTCAGTGTAAAACTTGGAGTGTCGTGATTATAACCATAAGTGTTTATACGTATACACCTGTAATTTTGATTTGAAATATCTGAATCTATTTTAATGTCGTTAGCATCTGATTTTGCTCTATGTATAGTAAACTGAAATATATTGTTCGGTAAGATTGCAATTTTTATTGAGTTCTATGTAAAAGAATAGAATATACCTTTGCAACCCCAAGTTGATCTTATATATGTCTCCCATCTGTTTAAAAAATGTGTATATTGTAACAGATACATTGAGCATTTTTGTTTTCGTTTTTAGGTAATCAAAGCATATCTTCTTTGGCATGGGTCACTTAATCCAAGGCAATTCATTCGAGAAATTTCGATGAATCATCCATTATTGTCGTTATAAAATTATATACTTTTGACATTGATAGGTAAAATATTTATTGCATTTACAGAGCCGTTCTTATCTAAACGTTTGATTTTCTAGTCTTTAGTTAAATATCGAAAGATAATACACGTTAACCGTAATGAAGAAAGAGAGAGACATTGAGAGAGAGAGAGAGAGAGAGAGAGAGATTAAACATATAAACGAACATGCATGTGACTGTCAGTGATGTAGGAACTACGCGTTCAAATTAAATTATATATTTTCATGTCTCTGCTTAAGATAGATGTATAGTAGGATTTTTATGTTAATTTTTTTCCGAAAGTATTTTCACACCGAATATGGCATCTCTAGGGAAAGTGGAAGTTGTTGCGCACACAAACACATAAAAAATCAGTTGAGTTACTGAAAATGCTGATAAGAATTATTTTTGTGGGAACACATTTTACGTGATAAGAAGATGAAATACTCCGAATTTAAAGTTTGTTTGACTGAACAATCTAGATACCCATTACACAAGAAGGCAATACAAGATTTATATGCAAAAGGGTCCATGTTAGTCACTCACACAGAAGGATCTATGTGAGTCACTCGTACAGAAGGGGCCATGTTATTCACTCATACAGAAGGGTCCATGTAAGTCACTCATACAGAAGGATCTATGTTAGTCACTCGTACAGAAGGCTCCATGTTAGTCACTCATACAGAAGGCTCCATGTTAGTCACTCATACAGAATGGTCCATGTTAGTCACTCATACAGAAGTGTCCATGTTAGTCACTCATACAGAAGGGTCCATGTTAGTCACTCATACAGAAGGATCTATGTTAGTCACTCATACAGAAGGATCTATGTTAGTTACTCAGGAGACCAAGTTCACGCAGATATCTGAGATATTAAAACGGATGAAAATTGCAACAATAGATGCAACTTCATCTTGACAGTAATAGATGTTTTCTCAAAATACGATTGGGCTAAAAGTGAAAACAAAAAAGTTGAGGACATACGCAACGCTTTTGAAGAAATATTGTATGAGCAAAATCAGAACAAAAACGGTTAATTAAAAGTCAAAGAATTATTGGAAAAGGAAAATATTGAATACTTTTACACTTAACCAGACAAAAGAGCATCTATAATAGATAGGTTTAATCGAACTCTTAAGATGAAAATGTTGGCATGTTTCAGTGAAAATGAAGCCAGAAAAGAGATAGATATATTGGTTAACCTTAGCGAGTGATATAATAGTAGTTATCACACATCGGCATGTGTGTCACCAATTAACATGATTGACCCAAAACATGGGTCTAAAGTATGGACTAACCTATTTGGGTACTTGACAACGGATACCTATGAAACGCCTAAATATAACATAGGTCAGAAATTTAGGATCTCAAATATAAATCTTTTTTTTCTCAAAAGGTTAGCTTCTTAGTTTTACGGAAGAACTGTTTACAATCAGGCCAGTCATCTTTGGCGACCAGTTTATAACGTACATTATAACGCAACGTCCCTAATTTACGCAAACTCGAACTTTTTCACCGAAATAACGGCTCTCATGTGCTGCATACTGTCAGAACTTGGCGTGCCGCGACGGAAGAAATGCCTCTTTTTTCGTAACTTACTGAGAAGTAAAAATCAGAAAATATGGATTAACCGATCAATCTAGTTTCTCCCGGGAAGTAGCATCAAAATGTTTGCAAGTCAAAACATTGTAAATTGCTGTCCAATCTTAATACAGGAAATCAGGTAGTCACACATGCTTCTGAAGCCCTAGTAGTTATTTAGACTTTGATTCAGTTGCTTAAGTTCTCTTTGCGAGTAATACAATGTTATAAGATACAACCTATAAACGCTGAGATTGTGCTGATTTACTGCACAGTATCATAATAATTCTTCCCAAAAATGCGCATCGTTTGAATTTCTATAGTTTAGTTTACATTTTTAAGCCATCAGTCTCACTTGAGTCAGACGAGGAAGAGGATGAAACTTCGAGTCCTGAACCATCAATGTCACATGACCCATATGTTCTCCCATCCTCTTCCTCGTCTGACTCAAGTGAGAATGATTCTGGTGCATCAGGAACAGGCACTCCGTGGGATACTGAGCGTATAGCTTACGGAATGTTTGGATAATCCACAGTCCACTTTTTCTTCTTTGACACACCTTTCCCAACTGGAGGCACCACGCAGAAGTAACAATTGCTGCTATGATCTGTTGGCTTTCTCCAAATCATTGGCACTGCAAAAGGCATAGATTTCCTTTCCCTATTCAGACTTGAACTGCGTCCTTGACAAGTGTTAGGTATTCTAAATTTTTCAATAGAGACTTGTTAAATTTCCAGAATGTTCTGTGTTTTCTATTTTTTCTAAGAAGAAGAGTTTAATGGACTAGAGAATGGTCAAGTTCTATAACCTAGTTTTGTACAGGCATCATCTATCATTGTAAAAATGGTTTCTCAAACTAAAAAGAAATTTAACCTTGCCTGCTTGATGGGGTTGTTCTTCCTTTAAGTGTATCTTTTTGTATCCATATTTCTTTCTAACGAAATATCAATAAGACTATATTTAGCACAAATATGAATTACTGCATCTCTTATCTTTGTTTTTTTTTAGGTAGTTGTGATTATATGTATCGCGTTCATGATTAAATTGAAGTCACCTTTAATGATTATATGCTGATTTTCTAAGTGGTCTATATTCTGCATCACTTCAGTGTAAAACTTGGAGTGTCATGATTATAACCATAAGTGTTTATAAGTATACACCTGTAATTTTGATTTGAAATATCTGAATCTATTTTAATGTCGTTAGCATCTGATTTTGCTCTATGTATAGTAAACTGAAATATATTGTTCGGTAAGATTGCAATTTTTATTGAGTTCTATGTAAAAGAATAGAATATACCTTTGCAACCCCAAGTTGATCTTATATATATCTCCCATCTGTTTATAAAATGTGTATATTGTAACAGATAAATTGAGCATTTTTGTTTTCGTTTTTAGGTAATCAAAGCATATCTTCTTTGGCATGGGTCACTTAATCCAAGGCAATTCATTCGAGAAATTTCGATGAATCACCCCTTATTGTCGTTATAAAATTATATACTTTTGACATTGATAGGTAAAATATTTATTGCATTTACAGAGACACAGAGCCGTTCTTATGTAAACGTTTGATTTTCTAGTCTTTAGTTAAATATGGAAAGATAATACACATTAACCGTAATGAAGAGAGAGAGAGAGAGAGAGAGAGAGAGAGAGAGAGAGAGAGAGAGAGAGAGAGATAGAGAGAGAGATTAAACATATAAACGAACATGCATGTGACTGTCAGTGATGTAGGAACTACGCGTTCAAATTAAATTATATATTTTCATGTCATTCCTTAAGATAGATGTATAGTAGGATTTTTATGTTAATTTTTTTCCTAAAGTATTTTCACACCGAATATGGCATCTCTAGGGAAAGTGTAAGTTGTTGCGCACACAAACATAAAAAATCAGTTGAGTTACTGAAAATGCTGATGAGAATTATTTTTGTGGGAACACATATTACGTGATAAGAAGATGAAATACTCCGAATTTAAAGTTTGTTTGACTGAACAATCTAGATACCCATTACACAAGAAGGCAATACAAGATTTATATGCAGAAGGGTCCATGTTAGTCACTCATACAGAAGGATCTATGTGAGTCAGACGTACAGAAGGGGCCATGTTATTCACTCATACAGAAGGCTCCATGTTAGTCACTCATATAGAAGGCTCCATGTTAGTCACTCATACATAAGGCTCCATGTTAGTCACTCATACAGAAGGCTCCATGTTAGTCACTCGTACAGAATGGTCCATGTTAGTCACTCATACAGAATGGTCCATGTTAGTCACTCATACAGAAGGATCTATGTTAGTCACTCATACAGAAGGATCTATGTTAGTTACTCGGAGGCCAAGTTCGCGCAGATATCTGAGATATTAAAACGGATGAAAATTGCAACAATAGATACAACTTCATCTTGACAGTAATAGATGTTTTCTCAAAATACGCTTGGGCTAAAAGTGAAAACAAAAAAGTTGAGGACATACGCAACGCTTTTGAAGAAATATTGTATGAGCAAAATCAGAAATTAAAAGTCAAAGAATTATTGGAAAAGGAAAATATTGAATACTTTTACACTAAATCAGACAAAAGAGCATCTGTAATAGATAGGTTTAATCGAACTCTTAAGATGAAAATGTTGGCATATTTCAGTGAAAATGAAGCCAGAAAAGAGATAGATATATTGTTTCACCTTAGCGAGTGATATAATACTAGTTATCACACATCGGCATGTGTGTCACCAATTAACATGATTGACCTAAAACATGGGTCTAAAGTATGGACTAACCTATTTGGGTACTTGACAACGGATACCTATGAAACGCCTAAATATAACATAGGTCAGAAATTTAGGATCTCAAATATAAATCTTTTTTTTTCTCAAAAGGCTAGCTTCTTAGTTTTACGGAAGAACTGTTTACAATCAGGCCAGTCATCTTTGGCGACCATACAGTGCTTAAATTGGAAAAACTTAAATGAAGAGAATATTAAGAGAATATTTTACGAGCAGGAATTATATGTAGAAAACAAAGAAGATGACGTATTCAAGGTTGACACAATGTAAAAAAAACGAAAATAAATGGAACCGCACAAATATGCGTAAATTAAACGGAAGAGATATTAGGATTCATTTAATAGTTGGTAGCCCAATGAAAATATTGTGTCGCTAAAATAAATGAAAGATATAAATTTGTTGCTCTAAGTTTCAAAGAAGCATCTCAAAATTAACTCAGACAAATCATAATGAAGGACAGTTATGGTAACAGCGTGTGTGATTAAAAAATCCCGCTTAAAACTTGTCAAAAGATGAAGTGAGACAATGTCTCCGTATCATAACGTATGGATCATTGTGTAATGCAATAAATTATAGCAAAGAATCCATTAAGAATTTTTAATTATTTAGGACGGCGTTTTGTTCCGAATTTTTCGAACTGACTCACTTGTCACACTTTTATGTAAATTCTTAAGAAATTGTGCAAGTTTTAAAATCTTCTCAAATCTCAATCAATGTGCTAAAAGTTATTTTCTCATTACCTCTGTAGCTTGAATCTGACATATTAAACTATTATAAACACACACTTACCAATAGATACTATAGTAATATAACACAGAAGCAGAACAGAGCTAACTACAGAATGTAAGAGGTAAGATTTGTCACTTCTCACCCCACCCATTCAACCATTGAACTACTTAAACCCTGTGAAGTTTCATATAAGGTGTTTTAATTGAACTATTTTACCTGGTTATTCAGTTTCTCAATATTTACAGTGCATATATTTTCATTATTTAAATGTCATGAAAGCTGCTTGTGTTTTCTCCATGGCCTTGACAAAGTTCTTTATCAGACCCAGCTTGATGTGCAAGGGTGGTAACACAATCTTCCTTGATTCAACAAGTGGTGGATGCTGAACACTTTTCATAGCAAAGCAAAAAAAAACGCCTTCAAAATTAACAAAAGGAACACACCAAATGGTACATGATTGGCCTAAGAAATGTTTAAAAGCAAAATATGAAGCCTAATTTCGATGAACGACATAGCATGTGTACTACGCACAGTCCAAGGGAAAAAAGAGGAAGACATCTGGACTATGACCATGGAGACAGACTAGGATCTCATTGTTTTTAATTCTGGCCCTCCAATGACAACTGTAGGACTTGGATCATATTGTTTTTAATTCTGGTCCTCCAATGACAACTGTAGGAAGGAATATGCTTGGATGGGGGACCAGCAGTCCAGAAAAAAAAGCAATGACATAGTAGCAGATATTCTTCTATTACTACTATTAACATACAGTTTCTGCTATCTGTTTCATTCCATGCATTATCTTGCTTCTATGCCACATGACAAAACCTATGTATAATCTACACATATTGTGTACATTTATGCCACTTTATGCCAGCTCCTGTGTTTCAAAACAAAAGTACAATAGATGCTACATGTTTGCATTTAAATTCCATCAAATGACACAATGGTAAGATAAATCTATTACAGGCTATCAAAGTTTGTTTTTAAAACTTTTAGGAATTATTGCACTAAAGCTAAAAACATTTCGGATATATAACTAGTTAAAACAAGTAGTAGCCCGTTCCAATCCGACCTAGTTGTGGATAAATAAAGCAATCCCATCCCATATGTTTGAAGATTTTAAAATACCTAGGGAGATTATTTCATACCCTGTGTTCTAATGATTGCAAGTTATGTTCGTGATGTTTGTTTCACAGCGTTCACATATCAAGAACATGATAAAACGTATTCAGCGGAGCAACAGTTGCGTGTGCCTAAGAACAAAGAAAAACGGCAACTTGTAACCTGACACCGATTGCTGAATCTGTATTGTGTAATCTACTGACCTTGCATCATATTCAGCGCCACATTTTCAAACACAATCTTACGACAAACTTTTATCCCGGATAAAATATTTCAAAAACTTGATGTTATGGGCCCAACCGGCTTCTAGATTAGGCTGGAATGAATGTACCACTTGAAAAGAAAAAGTCAAACAGGTTCAAGTATGAAAATTCGCTACATATACTGCTAATATTTTGTTCTATATTAACATGTATGTATCCGCTTAGATTTCTGTATTGAGTGTCAAATAAAGTCAAACGTTTGTGTTAGAAGTTGTACACACAAATACAAGATAAAAATAGTTTATTTTTTAATCTTAGTTAACAATAGACCTAAGTGACTATGATATTATTGAAATAGTAATATTACCTACATATCTTTCAATCGCTTGAAAATTTTCAAAGTCCTACTTACTTATTTGGATTAAACTCGCGTGCGACCAATCTGGTCATGTGCGAGGATTTCAAAGTCCAAAACCTGCACGGCTATTATAGTAATATTAGGTATCTATCATGTCATCGCTTGAAAATATTCTAAGTCCAAAACCTGCACGGCTTTGATATTATTGAAATAGTAATATTACCTACGTATCATTCAATCGCTTGAAAATTTTCTAAGTCCAAATCTAATGGCATGTTACCTTCCTTGACAAGTACCTACTTAGCTGTATGATATTGACATTACAGGTAGTACAATACAGGTAGTTCGGTACCGATAAGCGGTGAAATTATTCCAGGTAGAACTAATAATATCCTACCTCCCCTTGACCAGGTAAAACCCCTTACTATAATAGTCACAAGGAACTGGGCTTCACGCAATCTCGGAAATGTCGACTTTTCCCGACATTTCCGACATTCATATAGCGGAACAATTCTTTCACTGCTTTTTTGACAATATTGTCACTAAATGTATTTAGATTTAATATCGCAACCCACCCACGGGAAGGTCTTTACATTGCGAGTATCGACACCAACTAACATATCCTATCTATTGAAATACTCCTATGAGGACTATCTGACTAAGTCCGACAGCGGGCTTCACATATATGACCAAAATCGCCACTGTATTTGTTGTCAATATTTTCACTAAATATGTATATATTTTTGAATCCAACACACCCTGGTGTAGGTGTCTCAGTTGCGCGTATAATAATATCAACTAGCACATTGTATCTATTTAAATACTTTTTTGTTTAAGTCAAAAATCAGCACGGTTATAATACTAATATCCGAGTTATATTATCTAGATATCATTGACTCGCTTGAAAATTTTCAAAGTCCCAAATCAGCACGGCTATACTAGTAACATTAGATATCTATCATGTCATCGCTTGAAAATATTCTAAGACAAAAAACCTCAATGGCTATGATATTATTGAAATAGTAATATTACCTACATATCTTTCAATCGCTTGAAAATTTTCAAAGTCCTACTTACTTATTTGGATTAAACTCGCGTGCGACCAATCTGGTCATGTGCGAGGATTTCAAAGTCCAAAACCTGCACGGCTATTATAGTAATATTAGGTATCTATCATGTCATCGCTTGAAAATATTCCAAGTCCAAAACCTGCACGGCTTTGATATTATTGAAATAGTAATATTACCTACGTATCATTCAATCGCTTGAAAATTTTCTAAGTCCAAATCTAATGGCATGTTACCTTTCTTGACAAGTACCTACTTAGCTGTATGATATTGACATTACAGGTAGTACAATACAGGTAGTTCGGTACCGATAAGCGGTGAAATTATTCCAGGTAGAACTAATAATATGCTACCTCCCCTTGACCAGGTAAAACCCCTTACTATAATAGTCACAAGGAACTGGGCTTCACGCAATCTCGGAAATGTCGACTTTTCCCGACATTTCCGACATTCATATAGCGGAGCAATTCTTTCACTGCTTTTTTGACAATATTGTCACTAAATGTATTTAGATTTAATATCGCAACCCACCCACGGGAAGGTCTTTACATTGCGCGTATAATGACACCAACTAACACATCCTATCTATTGAAATACTCCTATGAGGACTATCTGACTAAGTCCGACAGCGGGCTTCACATATATGTCCAAAATCTCCACTGTATTTTTTGTCAATATTTTCACTAAATATGTATATATTTTTGAATCCAACACACCCTGGTGTAGGTGTCTCAATTGCGCGTATAATAATACCAACTAGCACATCGTATCTATTCAAAATACTTTTTTCCTTAAGTCAAAAATTAGCACGGTTATAATACTAATATCCGAGTTATATTATCTAGATATCATTGACTCGCTTGAAAATTTTCAAAGTCCCAAATCAGCACGGCTATACTAGTAACATTAGATATCTATCATGTCATCGCTTGAAAATATTCTAAGACAAAAACCTCCACGGCTATGATATTATTGAAATGGTAATATTACCTACATATCTTTCAATCGCTTGAAAATTTTCAAAGTCCAAAACCTGCACGGCTATTATAGTAATATTAGGTATTTATCATGTCATCGCTTGAAAATATTCTAAGTCCAAAACCTTCACTGCTATGATATTATTGAAATAGTAATATTACCTACGTATCATTCAATCGCTTGAAAGAACCCCTTACTATAATAGTCACAAGGAACCGGGCTTCACGCAATCTCGGAAATGTCGACTTTTCCCGACATTTCCGACATTCATATAGCCGAGCAATTCTTTCACTGCTTTTTTGACAATATTGTCACTAAATGTATTTAGATTTAATATCGCAACCCACCCACGGGAAGGTCTTTACATTGCGCGTATAGTGACACCAACTTGACCCAAAACATGGGTCTAAAGTATGGACTAACCTATTTGGGTACTTGACAACGGATACCTATGAAAGGCCTAAATATAACATAGGTCAGAAATTTAGGATCTCAAATATAAATCTTTTTTTCTCAAAAGGCTAGCTTCTTAGTTTTACGGAAGAACTGTTTACAATCAGGCCAGTCATCTTTGGCGACCATACAGTGCTTAAATTGGAAAAACTTAAATGGAGAGAATATTAAGAGAATATTTTACGAGCAGGAATTATATGTATAAAACAAACAAGATGACGTCTTCAAGGTTGACACAATTTAAAAAAAACGAAAATAAAAGGAACCGCAAAAATATGCGTAAATTAAACGGAAGAGATATTAGGTTTCATTTAATAGTTGGGAGCCCAATGAAAATATTGTGTCGCTAAAATAAATGAAAAATATAAATTTGTTGCTCTAAGTTTCAAAGAAGCATCTCAAAATTAACTCAGACAAATCATAATGAAGGACAGTTATGGTAACAGCGTGTGTGATTAAAAAATGCCGCTTAAAACTTGTCAAAAGATGAAGTGAGACAATGTCTCCATATCATAACGTATAGATCATTGTGTAATGCAATAAATTATAGCAAAGAATCCATTAAGAATTTTTAATTATTTAGGACAGCGTTTTGTTCCGAATTTTTGGAACTGACTCTCACTTGTCACACTTGTATGTAAATTCTTAAGAAATTGTGCAAGTTTTAAAATCTTCTCAAATCTCAATCAGTGTACTAAAAGTTATTTTCTCATTACCTCTGTAGCTTGAATCTGACATTAAAATATTCTAAACACACACTGACCAATAGATACTATAGTAATAAAACACAGTAGCAGAACAGAGCTAACTCCAGAATGTAAGAGGTAAGATTTGTCACTTCTCACCCCACCCATTCTACCATTGAACTACTTAAACCCTGTGAAGTTTCATATAAGGTGTTTTAATTGAACTATTTTACCTGGTTATTCAGTTTCTCAATATTTACAGTGCATATATTTTCATTATTTAAATGTCATGAAAGCTGCTTGTGTTTTCTATGGTTCTTCTTCCACCAGATATACTGGCCGCCATGCATAGCCTATCATGTGCTGAAAAATTGCGTTAAACCCCACAAAACACAAACACAAAACCTTGAAGCAAAGTCATCTATAATACATGTCTCTGCTGGTATGAATACATGTTTACTTTTATTTGGAAGGGTTTATCTTCCAAAGTTTCGTAAAAAATTTGCATTGCTTTTTAAAACTAAACTTTGAATCGGCACTATATAGCCAGGATTGTGTTGACGTACCATACATACATACATACATACATACATACATACCTCCTCCACAGCTACCGCAAAAATGCTTCTATGTGTTATGCTAGTCCGAGCTTGTATGACATGCAATATTTAGTTCACGGTAAAAATGGTCGTATATTAGAAATCGAAAGAAAAAGATGTGGAAAATCCAATATGCTTGCATACATTGTGAATTAATTGTTACTTCGTCACTTTACGCTAACTTTGCTGTACATGACCTTATATCACTACATGCACAGTTCTTTAGATGAAAAGTCATTATTGTACTATCTTACCGCTATTTCTGTACTTGTTCCCACTTTCCACCTTTTTCTTCAGCTGGTGTCCACCTCGTCGCAAACCGCTATGTGTACATGAACGATCATTTCCAAAAATAGTAGTCATAAACATTGCCAATTTACTTCCCGGTCGCACTACACATACTGTCAAGGGCACTGTAACCGTAAGTTTCCAAACGTTCTCTTTTTTTGTGCCTAGTAAACATTGTAACTCTATTCTTGGGTTAAGGGTTATTTTTTGCTTTCAATTTTTGGTTCAAGACGTCTAAACCCAGTGCTAATAAGTATTCCAATCCCTGATACTATCAACAAAAGTGGATTTAGTGAACCACCTGCTGAAATAATTCCACTGGTTGTTATTAACAGCGGAGTATAAAATATTAATTTGTGGATTTTGTTGTAATACTTGTATGCTTGTTTAACGCAGTATGCTTTTTTTGTGGTAAGTATTAAAGTATGATATTAGCTGAATTTGATCATCTGAGGGGATTGTTTTAGAAATATGATTAAAATCAATGATATACCTTTTTTCTTTCATTGGTTATATAATAGAAACAACACATTATTTTTAGTGTGTTACTTTCTGTTACGTAATTGATCCTCTTGTTGGTCGTCGTAATCTAACATTGATTTGTGATCAAGTGTATTTGAAACTGTTACAATATCATTTATTTCTCCAATAGTTTTTTCATGTGCATCAATAAATTCGATTGCTCCTTTGACTAGGTCCATGTTGATGTTGCTAGGAATGAAATATTGAAACAGGATTACATATGCTGTTGCAAATCTTTCTTTTATATTTAATGATGGAGCATCGCTTTGTTGATCTTGTTTTAGTTCTGTTATATTTATAAGTTGTATCATGAAGGTATGTATATAGTTAATTATATTAATTCTAATCTCTGGAGGGATATTTAAAAATATTGAATCGGCATTTTTAATATCATCTTCTGTTGGAGCGTTTTCTGTTAATATGGCATAATTGAAAAAAAGCTGATTTTTTAAGATACAATGCTTTTACTTTTTGAAATTTATGAGATATTATTAAATTTAATTTGCTTATGATTTCTTTATTATTAATTATGTATTTTACAGATTTATTAAAGCTTTCTTCAATAAATTTCAACAAAATATTATCATTTTTGAAAAGATCAAACAGAATATCTTTATTAGCAAAAGATTTATGTTTATTTTTTATTGTTAAATAAAACCAAAAGGTAAACAATACGTCTGCATAATTATGTGAATCTCTATACACCTCAGAAGTTTCGTCAAGTTTTTTAAATTCTGGTCGTTCTGGTGCGTTGGTTACTGAAATTAATCCTTTAAAATGTACAAAACTATCATTGACAAATTCTTTATACTTGTAAAATACGTATTCAGCTTTGTTTTTTAATTCTTTTTCTTCAATTTCAGTGTATTGTTTTGGTATCGGTATTCAATTTTGTCAGGCATATTAATTTTGTTTAGTAAATCAGGGTTTTCATTAATGTCTATAAACTCAGTAGCTGATATTACTAATTCTAATGATATTTTTACACCTTGAGTATACTTATGTAGAATTGCATGCGCAGCTGCAAAATCATTTGCCATATCATCAAATGACAAAAGTTCGTTTACTTTTAGTTTAATTTTTATTTTATCATGTAGGTTATTATACAATGGCTCTTTAAAAAGCTGGCAAGTATTTTACTATCATTTTTGTTTTTTACTATTTCATTGTATGTTAGTTGTGCAGGATCCAATTTCCATTGTATATTTTCTGATATTTCATCAAGCGCATTTAATTCAGCATAAAATGCTTCGCTTTCAACTGCTGGTAAAGATTTTTTTTTCAATTGGTTCAACAATATTAAATGCAGATGGTATATCATATGAATCATACTTATTTTTGTAGTTGTTAGTTTTTGATGATACTAAAATTAGATAACCAGTAGCAAGTGCATGAGCATCATCAGGTTTACCATTGACAGAAAAAATTATTTCAGGATCGTTGTAATCTAATCCTATTTCCTTTAAAAATCTTCGCTTGGAAAAATTGTTTTGTAATCTTGTATTTCTACTAAGAGTAAACTTTTTCATTGCAAAGATATTTTCGAGGCAATCTGAGTTGTTTTTATGCTCCTCACCTTTTCCTTTAGCAAATTTTCGTCTTTTTATTAATTTGTTCGCAGGATCATATAAACATTGTCTCGTGACAGTTCTAGAATTATGTCATGCAGAAGATTTTTGATTTGGTTTTCTAAGTTTTCTATTTCATGTACTGTACAAAATTTTACAAACATATCATACTTGTCTAAGATTTATTTTACTTGAATTTTTCGCATTGCAATAACAGACTTTAAGTTTAAATCATTCTCAGTGCTACCATGAACGTGTAACATAAAATTTAATTCTCGAATTGCTTCCTGCTATGGTTTTGGTAGTGTGAGAAATTCAGGTTTGGTTAACGAGGATCGGTCAAATGCTAAAACACTATTGTAAAACTCGCGACATACATCAACTATATCGCTCATTGTATATTAATATATTTTAGACAATATCATCCATGGTAAATATTTGAAACAATGTCAATCCTGGATTTGTTGTTTCAGCATTGTTTACTAACAACCTAAGCAACCAGTACTTGCTGACGTTGCTAGCTGTGGGAATCAAAAACGTTTGTACAGAATTTGATATATAGTAGTTTGTTGTTGAATATAAAGTTGTCCAATTGACATCATCCGTAGACCCCTGAAAGTTCCAGTTGTATATTCGTTCTATACCGCTTGCTCGTCCACGAAGTTGAAACTTCCATATTGCTACAGTTGCTGAACATTCGATTTTGATCCAGAAGTTTGATGACACACCATTAGTCGCCCACTCGTTTGTATTTATTGATGATTGCTGATCGTAAGCAAATGCATTAAATGGATTGTATCCGGGGTATGATGACGATGCCGTAACAATAAACCCAGTACGATTTCCAGTATTTCCTGACAACGCTGGAATAAAACCAACATTGTTTTTTATTCGAAATGATCCTAATAATTTACCGTCAACATAAGCTTTGTTTGTGAGATCGTCCTCGGTTGTTGGCGCTGTTGCTGCTTTTACCTTACATCCTATCATTGTAAGGTCGCCAGTCATTGTGTCACCAACTCGCTTAACCGCTGCGTTACTTAAGTTGACCAATGACGAATAAGGAACTGCATCTCCGGGATTAACAGGCAGTGCCAAGTTTATCAACGACTTGTTGTTCACGTCAAGTGTACCTGTCATTGTTCCACCAGCCGCTGAAATTGAATTTGACACTGTAGAATAAGGAACAGCATCACCTGGATTAATCGGTGCCGGAACATTTATGATTTTGTAGTTGTTCATGTTAATATTTCCTGCCATTGTTCCTCCGGATTTTAGTAGCGCTTGATCGTTCAAGTATTTGACACTGACGGCATAATCGTTTGCTGGAAGTGGATCCGTATTAAGTCCACTTAAAACAAAGCCGCCCATGTTTAGCGACCCAAGCATTGTACTTCCGAGTCGCGGCACATATTCTGAAACCTTTGTATTTAGTTGTGTGTAACTTACAGCATCAGTGGCGCCAGGTGGATATGTTGTTGGAAGTCCCGTCACCTTAGAGCTGTTTGACATTGTTAACGTGCCGGTCATTGTGTCGCCTGTTTTTAACACATGAGCGTTATTTGATATTGTTAACTGGTTAAGACTGACCTCTTGTGTTGGATCAATGTCCGATGGAGGATACTTTGTCACAAGTCCGGTTATTTTACTGCCTGACATATTTAGCACTCCAGTCATTGTGTCGCCGGATTTGTTAACTTTGGCGGAATTAATTGTTTCAAGTTGACCAAAACTTGCTGCTTGTGATAGGACGGCGTTCACAGGTGGATAAATTGTTTCGAATCCAATGATTCGATTTGCGTTCATGTTTAGCATGCCTGTCATTGTATCTCCGGATTTGTTAACTCGGGATGATTGTGCTGTTTCTAACTGACTAAAACTTACCGCTTGTGTATTATTAACATTTATTGGCGGATATGTTGTTTCTAAATTATGTATGCGGTTACCTGTGATATCTAGGTTTCCTTTCATTGAATCACCAGATCGTTTAACGAGATTGGTTGTATCAACAACTGCAGTAGACTTGTCGTTGCTTGTTCCTGTTATTAATGTTTGAAAATTTGTATAGTATGACATTATTATTTTACAGTTACATAAATTTGTTAGCAACAGATCAATGATTGGTCAACGACAAATTTAATTTTATATTACACACAAAGTATAACAACAATGTCAATAATAAACTTTGATGATCCATCGCAAAGTATTAAAACAAAACACAATTTTACACTTCCTGATACTCATTATTTAATTGTTGGACGAACTGGATCTTGAAAAACTAACTTGCTAATTAACTTACTTATAAATAAAATATTGATTTATGATGAGGTAAATATATATACTATTAATCCACAACAACAGAAATATAATTTATTAAAAAAGTATAATGATCAGGTTTTAAAACTTATATCTAACAATGATATAATTACAATTCAGTCTCCAGATGATATTGTTCCGGTGGCTGAACTAGATTCTGACAATCATAAAGTTGTTGTGTTTGATGATATACCTGCTACAAAAAAAGATACAAAGTCGGATGAATCATATTTTGCTTTGTCTAGAAACAAATGCTGCAATTCTATTTATCTTGCGCAAGGTTATTTTACAGTACCAAAACCAATTCGAAGAAATACGGGGTGTTTTATTTTGTTTGGAGGATTTGATTATAGTGATGTGGGTCGAGTTGCTAATGATTTTTGTGGTGCTGATGTAAGTAAAGATAAATTTATTAATTTATATAGATTTACTACGCAAGGAGCTCATGATTTTTTTTATATGATAAGTACGCGACCGACCACAATAAAATGTTTAGAAAAAATCTGGATCAATTTATTAGATAAAAACATCTAACGATTTAAATAGCATGGAAAGATATTATCTCGAGCAAGTAAATAATAGCTCTCAGGAAAGAATAAATAATTTGAGAAAACTTGCTGAAGCAAAGTATATTAATCAGCGAATATTTCAGTCAGCCCGACAAGGTGAGATAGAACAAGAAGAATCACTTTTACGTTTTTTAAAACCTGTTAGGAAATTTTTTATTGGCACATTTAAAGACGAGCAAGGTACCGAGCATGAAATGGATTTAGCAGCAGCAATTGCTCGAGGGCATATACCAACACAAGCTATACTTGAAGCTTTGCGACGGAGCTAGATCAACGTGGCGAAGCACAAACAAGACAAATAGAAGACCTAAATTTAAGTCTTATTCAACGCGGCGAAAATAGATTCGGGGAATTGTTTGGTGATGATGATTTGTCATTTAGTAGTGCAGTTACACCACAACAATTACAAGTAGAACAGCTGAAAAAACTAGGACAAGTACCGCCGTTATCAGAAGATCGGCTTACACAGCGTCCAATGCTAAGTGACCCAACAGAACAACAAGAACTTAGTTTACCTCGACCACTAAAATCTTCTTCAACTCCTGGAATGTTGTTAGATAAATCTCAATTTGCATTTCCTGATCCAGATTTTTATTCAGCTGCGGTATTAAAAAATAGAAGTCAAGATGACCTAAAGCAAATGTATTTGAAAGTCAGAAAAGAACAATCTACCTTGCTTGATATTATGCTGGAAGATGATTCTCATAACACAAAAAGATTTTTTCAATCTTATACTAGTTTAGGAAACAGGATTCTTAATGAATATTTGCAAAAACAACTACAATCACAACCATTGCCGCCAGAACCTACTAAAATACCATCGGCACCAGCGGCCACTAAAATACCATCACCAAAGACCACTAAAATACCATCACCGCTGAAGACCACTAAAATACCATTACCACCAGCGCCCACTGAAATACCATCACCACCAGCGCCCACTAAAGTATTATCACCGAAGACCACTAAAATACCATTGCCGCTGAAGACCACTAAAGTATTATTACCGCCTGAATTTGTTGAAGTACCATCACCAAAGACAACTAAATTACCATCACCAAAGATAACTAAATTACCATCACCAAAGACAACTAAAGTATTAGCACCGCCTGTATCTGCTGAAGTACTAACCGAGGCTGTGGTTGGCCAGGTACCTTTATAAGATATTTTAATGTTTAACAAAAAAGATTTAAAGAGTTTAGAGACGAAAAACTTAAAAGTCATTATATTGATTTTGGAAAAAAATATATTAGTATTTTGAAAGGACTAGTTCTTTATGACACTGATAAAGCAATAAAAGACTATTATAAAACAATGACAAATGAATTAAAAACCCGCGGATCAAAAGTTCCCAAATTAGGTCGGGGTATTACACCGAAAAAAACTTTTACGACCAGCCACATTAAAACGTTTAGAACAAATCTGGATCAATTTATTAGATAAAAACGTCTAACGATTTAAATAGCATGGACAGATATTATATCAAGCAAGTAAATAATGGTTCCCAGGAAAGAATAAATAATTTGAGAAAACTTGCCACGGCCAAGTATATCAATCAGAGAATATTTCAGTCAGCCAGTAAAGGTGAGATAGAACAAAAAGAATCACTTTTACGTTTTTTAAAACCTGTTAGGAAATTTTTTATTGGTACGTTTAAAGAGGAGCAAGGTAACGAGCATGAGATGGATTTAGCAACAGCAATTGCCCGTGGACATAAACCAACACAAACCACTCTTGAAGCTTTGCGACGCGAGCTATATCAACGTGGTGCAGCACAAGCACGACAAATAGGAGACATAAATTTAAGTCTTATTCCTGGAGATGAATATAGACTAAGGCAATTGTATGACAATGGCGGTACGCCTGCTGGTAGTGAGGTTGATACTTGGTCGCTTGGTACTGGAAAAAGTACACCACAATTACAAGTAGAACAGCTTATGGAAAAACTAGTACAAGTACCGCCATTATCAGAAGATCGGCCTACACAACGTTCAATGCTGCGAAAACAACGTCAACAACAAGTCCAACAACAACAACAGCAACAAGAACTTAGTTTACCTCGACCACTAAAATCCCCTAGCACGCTAGATAAATCTAAATTTTCATTTTCTAATCCAAATTATTATCGAGATGATGTATTAAAAGGTATAGATTACGATGAACTCGTTAGTATGTATAATACGGTCGACAAAGAAAAACAGCTGATAACAAACCAAGCTCATATTTTGAATTTGGTTCAAGTTCTATTGCAGGATAATATTATACTCTCAAATTTGTGCTGTTCTGTGAGGTTACAGATGAATCTAATAGTAAAGTTACCGCAGACATTATCTATGATATTATTTTGGACAAAAATAAACGCGTTGAACAACAGCAACACTGACCGCTGGCGGTTACTGCGATTGCTTAAGTTTAACAAACCATTCGTCTCGCATTGCTTGTTCAACTCGCTTTTTGTCGGCTTCCCTTTGTGATATTTTACGTTTTAAACTCTCAAGGTCATACCAGTAGTCTTTTGGTTGTTTTCTTGCAAAACCATCATCAGCTGCATATTTTTTAGATTTTCTTGTTCAAGCATGTGAATCGCCAATAGTCTTCGATTATCTTCGTCTTCGCTGTCCACGTAATAACTTGGATATCCAAAATGAGGTATTATAACAGGTCCAACTTCTAATGTAGTAGGTTCAATTACAGACTTGCTGGATACTTTTCTTAACTTTGGTCGGTTAACAGCATTAATCGTCTCAACAGGAGCTGGTTGCTGCTGCTTACGTCTAAATTAATCCTGGCGCTTATAACATCGAAGACATAAACAAATTCCTAAAAAATAAGATAGCTGAACTTGGATTTAACAAAGATAATTTTACGTTGGAAGCTAATTATAATACACTACGATCTACTATAACGCTGCTAGGTAATTATCAAGTTGATTTAAGCATGTTTGACTCGATTGCTTCTGTGGTAGGATTTAAAAAACAAATTTATGGGTCTTTAACCAGCGCGAGTGTTTCTTACCAGGGAGAAACCTCTGTAAATATCACAGATGTAACTTCTATTTTAATCAATTGCTCAATTGTGTACGGATCTCATGATACCCGAGGAGGACGTGGACAAACTATTTATTCGTTTAGTCCTAATGTTCCTTCGTTTAGTCCTAATGTTCCTTCAGGATCATTGCTTCAGATAGAACCAAAACAAATCATTAATATAAAATTAATATAATAAAATGCAAGCAATCAAAATAATAAGAAACAGACCGCGACAGCGACAAGGAGGATTTATAGGGCCACTGCTAGCAGGAATAGCAGGCTCACTTTTACCAAATTTATTAGGAATCGGACGAGGAGTTGGAAAAAAAAGACGACCAGGTCGGCCAAGAACAAGACGAGCAGGATACGGAGTAACTCTTCCAGGAACAAGATGAGCAGGATACCGAATACGGCGAAGACGGCGTTAAGTAATTTTCAAATTATGAACTCGCTGGCTTGCGTTAAAAATTTTAATGGAGTTTTTTCCAAAGATGAGCTTAAATTTGTCAAAGGCAAAAGTTCCAAACTGCATCATCAACATACAAAATTTTAGTGACGGCGTTGGAACACATTGGGTTGCTTTACACAACAACAATTATTTTGATTCTTATGGTCTGCCTCCAAGTGACGCCGTCAAAAGATATGTGCAGAGTTTTCCTAAATATAAAGATACTCCGGTAAATTATTCATCAAATCAGATTCAACCAACAGGAACAACCGCATGTGGATACTACTGCGTTATGTTTATAAAACAAATGAGCGGATCTCCTCCGGTCAAAGACCGATCAAGTAAATCATTTCTAGATTTTATTACACAGTTTGAACCAAGACCTAGTTTAAATAATGACGCTAAAGCAATAAATTTGTATCAACATAAATAATATCTAAACTTTAGTATAAAAACTATAATGTCATACTGCGTACGATGTAAGGAAAAAACAGAAAATTCAGAAGAGCAAACTATTACATCCAAAAATAATAGATTAATGTTAAAAGGTATATGCGCTATTTGAGGACGAAAGAAAAGCTCCTTTGTTAAATCACCAACAACTCCAATTAAAAAACTTATAAACGTAGAAAACACATTAAATGATCTGATCTCTTAAATTAAAACTGTAAAGCAGTTTTATCAAAGCTTAAATAATAATTATGAATTGTAACTGCGACGCCCCCGGTTGTATTTGTGTAGAAAGAAATACTTTGTACGTTATTGCAGCAGATGTAAACGTGGTAAAATTGTTGGTGGCGCAATTGATATACATAATATTGGAAAATTACCTAGGCCAAAAGGCGGTTGGACACTGCCAAATCACAAGTATACCGGTCCTTGGAATCCACTAGAAAATCAACTAGATGAAAACGACCAGCCACTACCAGGACAAGAACCTTGCAATAAAGTTGATGCAGTAGCAATGATACACGATATTTGTTATCGTGATAATTTGGCAGATAAGCATAGTTGCGACCGTAAAATGTTAGACGAACTTGGAGTCTTAAAACCCAATAACATTCGAGAGCGCGTTGACAGACGTTTTGTTGAGGGAATAATCAGGGCAAAGTATAAACTCGGATTGAATCTACCAAAACCGCAAGCGGTTTCACAGGTAGATTTAGGTTCCACCAAAACTCGATCAACTCCACTTACCACACTTGCCGCTGAGCTAGACAAACCAACAAAAAAAAGTTTCAACGAAGACGTGTCATTGTAAATGCTGTAGATGATATTTGGGCAGTTGATCTAGCTGATATGTCTGCACTTGCAGAGGACAACGACAACAACAAATTGTTATTAAATGTCATTGACATACAAAGTCGTTTCGCTTTTAGTGTACCAATAAAAAGTAAAATTATATCTGATAGCGCTAAATCTTCCGAAGGAAGATCGAGACAACCAAATAAAATCTGGACAGATCATGGAGTAGAATTTTATAATAAACAATTCGAGCAATGGTTAAACCAGCACAACATAACAAAATACGTAACAGGCAAGGAAGGTAAAAGCGTTATTGTCGAACGATTTAATCGCACTCTCAAAGAAAAAATCTACAGGTTGATGACAGCAAATAACACAAATCGCTACGTAGATAATTTACCTCAAATTGTTTCCGACTATAATAATACTAAACACAAGTCCATAGGAATGATACCTGCAGAAGCTTTATTAAACCCGATATTAGCAAATGAAAATTTGTATCGCAAACATAAATTTAATGTCAATGACAGGGTCAGAATTTCGCTTGTTAGAAAACCTTTTGAAAAAGGATTTACTCGTAACTGGAGCGAAGAAGTATTTCTCGTAAGTAAAGTTTTAACTACAATTCCAGTAACATACAAACTTAAAGATCTTTCTGGATCTACAGGTAGATCCGGGGAAGAGCTGGTCGGAAGTTTCTACGAGCAAGAACTACAAAAAACTCAGCAAGATGTTTTTGTTATTCAAAAAACAATAGCAACTCGAGGTAATAAATCTCTTGTTTCGTGGCGGGGATACAGCAATAAATTTAACAGATGGATTCAAACTCCTTCAATCATTGATCAGTCAAAGACTAATTGAGACTGATCAGCCAAAATCTGTTGATATATCTGATCATATTTTTGTAAAATAGACTTACATTTGACAGGTTTACAAAGATTAATTAATTCGCTTCGCCGTTGATCAGTAATATCAAGTAAATAAAAATTCCTAATAAAAATATAATCAAATTTAATGTTTTTTTACGACCGGGAATTTTAACATTTAAAAATCGTTTTAGTTTATTTTGAAACTGCTCATTTTCTTTCGAGATAAAATTAAAGTTTCTTAATTTTGTAGCTACATGATACTTCGCATTATAAAAGCTTAATTTTGTAATATAGTATGGCCGTTTATCAACTACTGTCTGTATAACATTGTCGTAGTTATCCACGATTTCGCCAGGCTCTGGTTCGTATAGTGTTGTATAATAAGCAACATCTTCGACGCGTTTATCAACGCCGACGTGGTTATCAACTCGATTTTGACATGTTAAAGCGTGTTGTTTTTGTGTGGGAGCAAATAAGTCTTCGGTATCAACCATCTCAGCAAGTAATTTTAGTCGCGCTAACATTATAATTTTAACTAATATCTAAATGACTAATAATAATGTCGGAAAGATTTGCAATATATGGATATGTAATAAATACACCAAATTTAACACAAACAATAATAAACTGTTTCAAAACAAAAACTAAAATGATATTAGAGGTATTTAAATTTCCGGTTAATAATGTTCCCTGTAACTTGTATAAAGTTGTAATGACTGACGAACAATTAAATGTTTTTAATACTACAGGAAATGTTTATTTGGATTATAACCAGGGAGGCACTAACAGAGCATTGCAGGTTATGTATGACCTTCCCCGAGATCTGCATAATCCTAAAAAATATATAAAACTAAATAATAAAAATGACAATAAGATATCATAGTCAGGGATATATAGAAAATATCAAGGATCTGGAAGCGGCAATACGATATTGTTTTGCTAATACAGATTCCAAAGGAAATGTCACGCTTGTAATTAACAAATCTGGATTCGGGGCAGAAAAAAAGAACGTGCTTTTACACCTGAAGAACTAAAGTCGTTCAACGAGCATGGAAAAATAATAGTAACTTGGGACATAGAAATTATAATGCTTTACTGTCATAATTGTATTAAAATTGGAGAACTTATTCGAATACTTAAGACCGATTAAATATATTCAAATTTTATTTTACGTCCGAGTCGCTTCGAGTAAGCAGATTTTGTTATACCTTTTGCGACTCTCTGTATAGATGGTTGACAAATATTAAAGTATTTACCCGCGGCACTTTCAGAACTAAATCTTAGTTGAATTTTGTTTGTAAGGTCTGTAGATATTACTGGTCTAGCAGTTCCAAAATTATTACCACTAACATTTCTTCCTCGTCGTGTATTTTATCTCGGAGTAACCAGATCTAGATTTTCAAGTTTGTTGTCCGTCTTAATATTGTTTATCCCGTAAAAAACTTAAAAAACAAAGCGGTGGTATCTTATATTTTTATGCTTGCCGTCGTCACGAACATCAACTCTCAAATATTCAAATTTATCCATGATACCTAACACTTTTTTTAGTTTTCTGTGTCTGATTAGTCCTCGATCATTTGCTTCATAATTTGAGTAAACGGGATGAGGTTGAAACTCGTCTTGCAGTCCCAAATTTTCTACGTGATTGCCTGTTATACTTCCATTAACATAATAAACTCGCTGGCCTGTAGGGATAAAACCAACAAAGCAAGTATAAATAAAATCTTTTACAAACATTTCTTTGCCATCACTTGATATCTTGTAACCGGCTGGAGTTTTATAACTTCCATGTCAACTCCGTAGTCACATGAAACTTTTCCTGTCCATGTTCCATAAAATCCATCATAATCTGGATGAGCGTGAGATATATTAAGTTCTACGTACTCTGGTATATTTTCCATTGTTATACTATAGGGTTTTTTAAATATCTAATTATCAGGTATGCCTGATTGATAAATTACATAGCAATCAATTAAAAAAACAAAGGTAAAATATATAATGGCAATGCGGAAATCAGCACATAGGAAAAAGATTGCGTTGGCATTTGCGGGTTTTGATACTTCTTGGCAAGTTTATCTACCTGATCAAACAGTAACATTAACTCCAGCAGAATTACACAATATAATATCCACAACTGTAAACAGCGAACGAGCAAAACACTACGGAGTTAAAATCTTAGTGCAATGCAAAGTTATATTTACAAAACTACAAGTTAACACTGACGTTGACCAGCAACCAATTCAAGCTTATATTTCATCAAAGTCAAAAATAGTTCTTGTTGGTTCTGACCTAAACAAAATAACAAAGTTAATTCACGGCGAGCTAGATCATAAAATAGCTGAATATGTTTCATCAGGTTCAGCTTGGATATTACAAAAAATACAATCTGTGTTATTTCATACGCATAAATATACTCCGCTGCGAGGTAGCTCATATGTAGAACTCCCAGAACATATAAACAATAGCAGATGTGTTATCAATGTTAAAAACAGTGACAACAAGTGTTTCATGTGGGCGGTGCTGACTGCGTAATACACACCAGACAAAAATCCAAATAGAGTATCTCAATATAAAAAGTATCAAGATAAACTAAATTTTACTGGAATTAAATTTCCTGTTGCAGAAACTCAAATACCAAAGTTTGAAAAACTTAATAACATCAGTATAAATGTCTTTGGTGTTACCGAAGACAACCAAAAAATAAAATATTATCCTAGAATGATAAGTAGCAGTGCAACACAAAATACGGTTAATCTACTGTTTTACAACGAGCATTATTGTTATATAAAAACTTAAATATGCTAGTTGCAGCTCAGTACAACAAACATAAAAGTAAAATGTTCTTTTGTTATCGCTGCTTGCATGGCTGTAAAACACAAGAGACTCTTGACAAACATCACGAGTACTGTGTCGAGATTCCAAAAGTAACACTGCCTAAAAAAGGAAAAAAGACATTAAAGTTCACGCACTACAACAACCAACTTAAAATACCATTTGTTATTTACGCATACTTTGAGTCGCTGCTTGAGCCAGTTGCAACTGTAGTTAATAATCCAAAAATATCGTCGTTGACAGAAGTACAACAACACGTTCCATGCGGAGTTGCATACAAAGTAGTCTGCGTAGATCCAAGTTTGTCAAAAGATATTAAGTTGTATCGCGGTAAGGATCCAGCAAAGTGGCTTTTAGAAAACTTAATTTCCGAGGCAGATGAAATCCAAAGGACGTACAAGTATCCTAAAAAAACTAAACCCAATGTCTGATCAGCAAAAACACAAGTTCAAAACAACAAAAATCTGTCATATTTGTAATCAAACAATATTATCAGATAAAGTTATTGATCATTGCCACATCACAGGAGACTATCGCGGACCAGCTCATGACAAATGTAACTTACATTTCAAATACCCTAAGTTTGTTCCTGTGATCCTGCATAACTTACGAGGCTGTGACTCACATATAATTGTTAAGGCGTTTGATAATCCTGATTTACGTAACAAAAGAATAGACTGTATTGCAAATAGCGACGAAAAGTATATGTCAGTGACAATAGGTAATATAAGATTCATTGACAGTCTGCAGTTTAAACCGGCGGCGCTTGAAACATTAGCTTTGGGTTGTAGTAATTTTCATTATCTCAAAGAGTACAGTGGCCTGCTAACACAAAAAGGCATTTATCCTTACGAATATATGGACAACTGGGACAAATTTAACCAGACAATGTTACCCGACCGTGCAGCATTTTATTCTAAACTAAAGCTCGAAGATTTATCAGACGGAGACTACAATCACGCGCAAAAGATTTGGAGTGTATTTGGTTGTAAAACACTCGGAGACTATGACGATCTCTATTTGAGGACCGACGTGCTATTGTTAGCAGATATTTTCGAAGAGTTTAGATCTACTTACTTGAACTATTATAAACTTGATCCTTGCTGGTATTACTCGTCTCCAGGTTTGTCCTGGGACGCTGCTCTAAAACTAACACAAGTCGAACTAAAATTACTAACAGATCCTGACATGTTTTACTTCATAGAAAAGTCAATACGAGGCGGCATTAGTGTTATAACCAAGAAACATGCAATCGCAAACAACAAATATATTCAATACGATCCTAATAAGCCTTCAAGTTATATTATTTATCTTGACTCTATAATCTTTAAGGTTGGGCAATGTCTCAGCCAATGCCAGTAGACGGATTTCATTGGATCACTGGAGAGCAATACCTAAAAGAAACAAGTAAAACAGTACCTGATGATGCAGGATATTTCGTTGAGGTAGACCTGATATATCCAGAGCATCTGCACAAACTACACAACGACTATCCTTTCTGCGCAGAGCAATTACTTATAACCGACGACATGATTTCTTCAGAACAAGTCAATTTAAAAAAGCAATACGGTCTTGGAAAAAATGTGATGAAAAAACTTGTTCCAAATCTTATGAACAAAAAAAGATATGTCATTCACCATTGCGCGTTAAAGCATACACAGATAGAATGGGGAGCCCCAAAAAATAGATATACTATTATATTTTAACCAACAACCAAGCATTTTTAAGGAACGCTTAATAAAACATTATGCAAATGTAATATAATATAATCACATAGTAAGCGAAGTCATATTGTGCCTAAAGTGCAAAAACAAGCTGATACAAAAGGTGAGGTTATTAGACAGACAAACAATAATGAAAGAGTTATGAGGGGACATGTTCGATATGTAGAACAAGAAAACAATATAACATAATTATATAATTAAATCATATTAACTAAAGTGTAAAACTCAAATTGACACAAATAATATAGCTTTTAATAATAATAATAATAATAATAAAACCAACAACAAAGTATTATCAGCTAAAAGCGGGGGTAATATAGATGTACAATCCACGTTCTTAGCTTTATTACCAAGGCAAGGATTAACATTGCCTTGTGTTACCGTTATTGTGGCACTGGCAATCCCTTCCCAAATGGTCCACCACTTAATAATTTAGATGCCACATGTGAAAAACTTCATTGTTGTTATAGGAGTCGTACATCTAAATCACAATGTGATAAGGTAGTGCTTGATGAATTAGAAAACCATACTTTTAAAACAATATCAGAAAAAGCAGCATAAGAAGATTAGTTGCCAAACGAATCAAACAAATAAACATAAATTAGATTTAGGAAAAAAGTATAAAAAGCGGAATAAGGCGCTGAAGTGGACAACACAATTAGCTGAGGAATTACGTAAAGCTAAAACAAATACATTTCACTCAGCGCCATATAATTACAGATAAAATAGATTCGATATGGTCGGCTGATTTGCTTTATTTGCAGCATTTTAGTAAATATAATAAGGATATAAAATATTTATTAACTGTAATTAATACATTCAGTAAATATGCTTGGCAATACCACTCCAAAATAAGACTGGAATTAGTATAGCGACCGCTTTAAAAGAAATTATCAAAAACAAGAAAAACAGAAAAGCTTTAGGTTAATCAGTGAGCATAATTTAAAAATACAATTTTAAGAAATGGTTGGATGATAAAAATATTGAAATGTATCATACGTTTAATGATGGTAAAGGTGCAATTGTTGAACGTTTTAACAGAAATCGTAAAAGCATAATTTGCAAATATTTTACGGCAAACAATACATATAAATATTTAGATACTTTAACAAAATGATAGATAAATATAATCATACAAAGCATAGAAGTATGAACATTACCCCTGTGCACACTAGCCAACCTGAAAATGAATCAACTGTTTACATGAATCTTTATGATGATTATGATTTATCTGTGGAAAAAATCTCTGAATTTAAAATAGGTCATATGGTTAGAATATCTAAGATTCTAAGATAAAGCATACATTTAAAAAGGTTATACTGTAAATCAGACAGAAGAAATTTTTTAAATAATCAATATCAGATATACCAACCCAATTGTTTATGGATTAGAAGATTTACAAGGTGAAAAAAATTGATGGTAGAGTTTATGAGCAGGAATGACAAAAAAAAAAAAAAAAAACCAACTCAAGAAGTCTCCAGAATTGAAAAAGGAATAAAACGTGATCATAAGATAAACCAAGCCCTTGTTAAATCGAAGGGTTATAGACCAAAATTTAACTCATGGTACCATTTTCTTATATACAAGATATTTTTAATCATTTTCAAAATTTACAAATATATAGTTTTCAAAAAATTATATATAGTTTTAAAAATTTAGAGGGGCAGCACATAAAAAGTTACAACTTAAATTATCTCGATATAAAACAAAAATAAAAGTGGTCTTCCATAATTTACTGGAGTATGATAGTCATTTGATTATATAATAAATTTGTTTAAAAAAAAACTTCAACGAAAAATTTGTGTGATTCCAAATACAATTGAAAAATATGAGTTTTGGCGCCAGACAATTCCAGTTCATCGATTCTCTCCAGTTTATGAAAAATAAACATATCTCAGATGAAGATTATGAACATGCTAAATCAGTTTTGGAAAATATTAAGATTAACAATCTGGGGCAATATCATGATTTATACCTCCAAACTGATGTGCACTTACTGGCTGATGTGTTTACAACTTTCCGCAATATGAGTACACAAAATTATTGATTAGATGCTGCAATTATTTGAACAACCCAGGTATGAGCTGCGAAACTCTTTTAAAAACAACATAAATTGAATTAGAGCTCGTAACTGATATTGATATGAGTCTGTTTATTGAAAAAGGGTTGAGACGTGGAATTAGTACCGTGGATGAATGTAGATATGCAAAGGCGAATAACCCAAAATGTAGCAATTATAACCCTGATGAACAAATAACATGGTTAATTATGTATTATTAATCTTTATGGTTAGGCTATGATGTAGGAAATGCCCGTTGGAAGTTTAAATGGCTTGATAATTTACCAGATAATATTGAAAATATATCTGATGATATTAAAAAGGGTTATACAGTATTATTGAATGTGAGTATCCACAGAATTACATGATGCACGTAACTTTTATCCATTAGCCCCCGAAAACATTACCATTATTTAAAATCAAATGTCTGATTACCAAAGAAATCTTGAGAAAGATTTAAATTGAAATTACACAAATTGTGTGAAATTAATACCTAATTTAATGAATAAAAAAATATGTGGCACATTACTGAAATTTAAAACCTTATATAAAATTACGTTTAAAAATAACCAAGATACAGTATGTGTTGGAGATTAATCAGTCGGCTTGGATGAAACCTTATATTGAATTAAACACTAATTTAAGAAGTAAAGTAAAAAGTGATTTGGAAAAAGATTTGTGAAAAATTGATGAATAATTCAGTATTTTGTAATTGACAGTCATCTGAAATGATACGTCGGTATCTCTTCGCCTGGCTAAAAGGTATACCTTTTTGTTTATACCGACGTATAGCTAGTTGTTTATTGTTGGAGAAATATTTCAAATATAATGAAGGAATACTTTTTATTTATATCTTAAAGTTTCAAAAGAGGTAACACTGGAAGATATAAAGCGGTCCGTTCATTACTTGGATAGACAGAAAAGAGAAATGAGAAATTAACAGGGCAGCACCCACTTATGTTAAGGACTTACTGATCAAACTAAATTTCTCTTGCTCAGAGTAAAATATGTAAATATAAGAGCAACTCGTGAATAAAATTCAACTTTCATTCCTGTCACAATTTAATAAGAATGACTACAATCCCTGTGTGTTGGTACCTTGTAGTGATGGGGAGGCTTGCGTGCTCCAAAGATCCTGAAAGCTATACCGGCGGGGGTTCAACCAAGCCGGGCAGGTTATGGGGGAGGGACCTGACGAAGCCCAGCATCTGTCCCTCCAGGTTAGGGGTTGGGCGTGGTACCAACATTTCCATCCCATAAAAAACAAAAAACCGTTACAGAAACTGCAATACGGATACCTAAGGTAGCTCTCAGATGGACACCAGCGGGGATGCGTAAGTGTGGCCTCCCAAAGACAACCTGGCGAAGGACAATGATGACATGACGGATCTGGAAGAGATGGGACTTTCCTGGGGCGAAGCACAAGCCATTGCTCAGGACCGACCCAGATGGCGGAAGATGATTGCAGCCTTATGTCCCAGTTGCAATGAAAAGGACCCTTAATTAATAAAAAAAAAAAAAAAACAATCAGAACTACAAATACTGCTACTACTATAATAAACAAAAATATTACCCCCCCCCCCCCCCAATCTCACCTGTTGGTAACTAGGTAGATCTGAACCAAACTTTAGGAATATGGAAAACTTACTATACGATCCCGCAATGTCCACCCAAGGGTATAAAGTCTTCCATTCAGTGGTAAACCCCGTCCTTTGGGTCTAAATGTCTTTCTTTGGGGAAATCAAGCTATCGGAATAGGAATCACTGAAACTATTGGTGACACCAGTCTCTGATCTTCGTAACTACGCCAACATGCGGGTAGCTGGGCGCTGCTTAATTTTACGTTTTTTTGAAGGTGGTGTGTTCATTTTTCAAAATCATTTTTTAACTTAAAATGTAATATGTGTAACTACTTTGGCTGGTAATGGAAATGACTGGAATAGTTATAACACAAACTACGAGTAGACTACATCATCTCTGGACAATCATGTGACTATGTCAGTGCAAACGAAACCCGCATCAAACCAGGTACAAAAGATAACGGTTAAGTGAGTGAGTAATTATCCTGGATTATTTTAATCAAATACCCAAGAAGAGGTACGAACAGGTGTAATTTGAGTAATAGGGCTTTGAATTAGGTGACAAGATGTTTATTTAACAGATTAATTTTATAAGGGTAGTGGGAAACATTAAAGCGCAGCGGCACAAGCTCATAGCATAGCAGCGGGTTCTAAAGCGTCGGGAATTAAAATGATAGCGTAGTGGGACCGCTACGGTAAAAGGCCCTGAGGAAAACACTGATAGGCCTTACAATTAATAAATATTGGAGTCTCCTCAACTTATCAAATAAAAACAGTGTAAAAACACTTTACAAAAGTAAGCCGATTCTAGGTTATAGAAGACCTAGGAATTTGCAAAATCTTTTGATCAGAACTAAACCGACAGAAAATATAAAAAGATGTTTTTCATCATCTAAATGTAACATAGGTTGGTGCTGTCAATGTACAAATATTACAGAAAGTACCTATTTTAGTAGCTCCAGTACAAAAGAATTGTTTTCTTTACGTTATAACACTGACTGCATATCAACTGATGTAATTTATTTGATAACCTGTAAAAGACGTAACATACAATATGCTGGACAAACACTACAACAAGTTTCTAAGAGAATGAATAATCACCGCTTTCATATAAAAAGGGTATGGATCCTCAATTCTCTTCTAATATTTCAAAAATTCCCAGAACTTGCGTTTATATAACTACTAATGTATAACCACCATTATCATCTATGCTGTTATCATGTGAACTCCTTAAATCAAGCCAGATACAAGGATTATCAGAATTCAAATAGTGATAACACTTATGTTGCAACTTTTTGTGTACTTTGTTCATTGTCAAATAAATAATTTCTGGCCTCTGTAAGTTGATACGTCAATTGGAAATACGGCGGAAAAAAGAAACAACCCATGTCTGGAAGACTTTCTATAGTCACTGAGACCTTTATGTCTTTGCCAATTACGAATTGTGTAATTGAGCTCGAAGTAATGTTATCATATTCGGACAAATCTTTTTCAATTCGTAATTATCGTTTACAAATTCCTATCACTTTTCACTTCAGAGGTTTTTGAAGCGTTATGTTAATTCTGATATCCGGCGAAGGAGGACGGAGACACAGTGTACACTGATCTGTCAGAATCTGAAAGTTTAATGGTATCCTGAATTTTTTTCTCTCTCGAAATGCAGCAAAGTTTATAGTCTCTATACCAGTATTTTGTGCATTACCAGACCCTGATCGTAACTTTTTTCGACTAACTTTTATAATGCCTTGTTCAATCCTATTTGTTTTTACCGTATCACGTAAATGCAAATGTTTGCATATCATGAAACTGTTTAAGTCATTCAACATAAAAAGATCATCCCTTCCGTGATCTCTTACAAGCATTCTACTAATATCGTTTACCACTGCATTATTATCATCTCCTCTTCCTTCATTTCAAACGGCTGTAAAGAAACTATCTGGTACAATCAATATATTCAGGCTTAGCCTCAGAATTGCATTCTGTAAATTTTGTAGCCCTGCGTGTATGTGATACAATTATCTGTTAAATTGAGGTATCGAATTCTTTGTGGTATATTTTCCAAATATTTACCGTACGTCGACATGACTATTTCACAGTTTATAACCATATTATGATTGATGTCGTGCTGCACTGATTCCTCGTTCAAGTCAAGGCTGCATAACCCACGAGTCTTGGTCAAAATAGCAGAAGCAGTAACTAACTGATCCCTCTTTACATCTGCTTGAATCTGTTTCGTCCCAAGATAGTTCGCTAATCTAGATGTGACAGATATGCAAGTAAAACATACATTTTGGATCAGATACGGACACTTGTACCTTTGATTTGCCCCGCTTGTACTAACTATCTTTATGGCACTGTTACGTGCATAAATGCAACTTGGAAATCTTTGAACTCAAGCTTCTCGTACATTGTTATAATAAATGCTTTAGAATTTCTGCGTTACCAAAAACGAAAGCGGGAGGGGGAAAAAAAAGATAATTTGTCAGATTTAAAGTACCCTGGACTGACTTAATAAAAGCATTTCATCCAATGAACGTCAAGGCGTGAATATCGGCTAAACTTTGTACCTATCAAAACAAGACCTGTCGATATCCCTGTACTTGCACTCCGCCGCAGCTGACACCCCCACCCACCCCGCAGCGCTCCCACATTATATTGCAAAAACCGTTGAACCGTCAATCTCGTGTTGTCTGATATTTTGGACTCCACTTATGAATCTTATGAACCATCTATAAATGTTTGTATTATATTATCTCAAATCGTCGTGTTGATTCACTTTATCTCCTTGAACGTATACTTATCGTTGAATTGAAATACCATTCAACAACTTTCCAAAAATTAGAAACACGCTTTCAAATAGAAATCTATCATTAAAGATCAATGAATGGAGTTTTCAGCCAATGGAAAGTTTATTGTGCTTCTGTGGCGATTCAACAATGGCTGGCAACTTGTTCTGAAAAACTTGTCTGTTGCCTGTTTGAGAATATATTTATAAATTTCATGGAATCTACACCCCCCGATTTTGTTCACATTTTCCTCAGTTGCAAACTCCGCTAAACATTCGTAGTAGATGGTAGTTTGGGATGGATATCAAAGGGAGAGGCTTTCATTGGTGTTACTTGAATGGTATTTGGTACTCCTGTACATTCTAAATATAATGCGATGGTCTTCATTCATTTCAATGGTAATGCAGTTTTTGTTGGGGTTGGTTACAATTTTATCTCAGCTTTCAAGAAGAACTCAAAGAATGACATTAAAATTTCGTATCTGATGGGTTTGGCTACCGCTCGTTTCACACAGTAAGGGTTAGAATATTGTTATGCTTTATTTTACGATGATGACACAAACGGACCAATAGCCTCCGGGACTACCTTTATTTTCTCATTCTTTTAATAAATCCTTTAAATATTGAGTCGCCAAATCTTGTTTTCTCCATCTTTCATTCAAGTAATCCAGTGTCTTAATTCTGCTTTCATTTCACTATGCAGGTTTTCTCTGTAATTCCTCATGGGTTTATCATGTTCAATTCTTTTTTGTAAAAAAATCCATCTGAATCCAATAACTGAATCAGTTGCTTCCGCCAATTAATAGCCCGTTAGCTACTGCTCCGCGAGCCAATATTATTTATTTAGCGCAAAGTTATACTTTTTCCAACCATCATATTCATAATTAATAAATTTCGATACCGCTGCCAGTTTTTGTTACATCCTGGTTTATTAGGTCCTTTTCTGTGTTTCAATCCAATTATTAAAACATTGTTCTCCTCTAGATAGTACGTAAGTAATTCTTTTATACTATACATATTAGTTTTATATTCTTTTTACAATTTAATGAGTGAACGACACATTTGTTGTTTACCTCTAATACGGTGAAAAAATCAACAGAAAAACCAAAACGTTTTGAAGGTTCAAAATATATAAGTTTTAAAAATTTATAAGCTTGATTTTTTATTTTAATGAATCTATTCTACTGTATTTTATCTCTTTAAATTATATTCAACAAATATACTTAAATCATAACTGTTAACAAATGTCGGGAGTGTAGATTCAGATTTTTTGAACCCTGATTTTGTTGTGTAACGTATAGCGACTGCGAGAGGCCTTTGTACATATTTAGCAGGTGAAACTACATCTCTTAGATGCACACATACATCAATACCATCCTCATAGTCCACACTTCGAGCAGTGAGAAAAATGTAAAGTAATATACATTCCAGGAAGTTTAGTATTGTTTCATCCAACTACTGTTTGTTATTATCGATCACCTTTATGCATTGACTTTAGCGCCCATTGAAAGACTCGTTATACCTATTTCCGTGTTCAAGTCAGTCTTGTGTGTATTTTAGTCTATTTCGGTTTAAACTGTATGAATGCTACCAATTAATACTAGAGTCCTTTTAATCTATTTTAGTTTTAAATAATTTTGCTTCTGTTGTAAACTCTTGTTTTAGATCAGTTAAATCTTATTCTCACGTTCTATTTTTTTGTCTCAAAACTACTTTGAACCACAACGTTAGTAATAGCCACTTAATGATCAACGTATTCGTTTATATCTGTTTTTGATTATTTAATCTCAGCATATAATTTGTTGTTTATATTTATTTCGGTGTTTTTCTTTGTTGTCACTTTCTTGCTATACCAGTTAAATCATGCTTCTCTGTATCTCTATCTGTATTATTGCTAGAAGTTACCTTGTTGTTCAAGTCACTACCTTGTGCGCTAAAATCTTCCATTAAATAGTTACGGTTCTGTTGGATTTTAATATTAAAATCTTTCTGTACTTGTTCCAACTGTGTTTGTAATTTCTATAGTCTTCCAGAGATCACTCTTCCAAATAGTCATTACCTTCTCCATGTCACTTTATTGTTCGGAGGGACGAGAACCTTAGGACTGCATTTCAAACATTTGACAAACTTTTAACATCTATACTTTCTTCGTTGTCATTATTAGCAGTTATTCCCTGTTTTAATTTTCTTATGGACATTTCAAAGTTGTAAACATCATCGGATATTAAAACGTTATTTTTTATATTAGTTTCCTTATATATTAATATATATTGTTTTCAGTTCGTCGAAAATAGTGTGATACCCGACAATCTATTTTTTTGTTGTTGTTTGTTTTGGTTTTTTTTGTTGCTTTTTTTTTTTGCAATGAACTATGTAGTTTATCATTTCGATTGTGAATTAGATTTGTAAAATATATATCTTTTTAAGGGAGATTATCGATTGTATAGGACTATCATTTGTATAGGAAAAATTTAAACAGCCAATACTTGTGTCGTTGTATCTCATGAATATCTATCCGTGTCTTCTGCACATTTGCTTTAGCACACTTCCTGCGACGAAGACACAGACTCCCGCCGTTACAGATTTAGGTAGTTAGGTAGGCAATTGTGAACTGACCAAATTAAACTATAATAATTAGTTTGAGAACTTCTTGAATATCCATGTTTGACCGTGGACCAGTTACAGACCTCATTAGGTTTCTCAAAAGCATGTTGCCTACAACAGCAATACCAGGGTTCAATGTTACACTATACATTGTGTTGATAGTTGTTTTTGTTTCCGTCGACATTTGTCCGTAGGTAAAAAATATGCTTTTTATTAGCATAAAAAGCGAAAGCATTATGCAATATTAGCTTGATTTTATCTTTGTACAATGCTAACAATTTTGTATGATAAAAGACCACGTTTTACTAGATAGTCGAATGCCAAATGACTAAGCAAATATGGAATAATTAGTTTTACACTGCTTTATCAATGTTTGATCGTGATCCTATTGACATGTTAGGCAATTTATTCAAAAGCATGCTGTATGCAAATATAAGTGCAGATTTGTGTTCATATTTTTTGTTTCACTCGATATTGGTCTGTAGGTAAAGGCTATGCTATACATTACATGAAAAGTTAAATCATCTTCGGGATTAGGCTGTAGTATACTATATAGGCATTTTGTTTTATTTCATGCTGTGACTTAGTTGACTAATCATTATTCAAGGCGTTCAACATTTACACCTTGTACAGCTACAACAGGGTGTGATGTAAAATTAATTTTACTTTAGGACCAAATGAAAATAACACCCCAAACAGTTACGGTACCACCTACCAAATAACATAGTCTATTTAAACTTTGCAAAAATGTATCTTTCCTTTCCACTTGTGTTGTTTAAGACTATTTTTGGTATTGCTATAATCTCGTAGCTTTCACTGATTTAAATTATTGACAATGTTTTCTAAGTTGCCTGTCAAGTTCATTCATTTCTGCGTGGGCCTTTTGACTTGTGTGAAGTTATTTGTTCTGGTGATTTGTCAATCTTAGATTCATCGTGTATTTCTATCATCCCTTTTTTACCGATATTGAAAAGGTTATATGTAAGTCATCTTTCAATCTTACTTTGAGTTGTGAAAAATAAGTTGAAATTAAATTGGGTAAATAAAACCAATGGATACAAAGATAAATCCTAAATGTGAACAACATAAACATATTGCTGAATTCTACAAAACTGACACTTTCTATAAACCTTGTAAAAAAGCATGCAACGAAAAACGGAATAACGAAAATAAATTATACTTTTAATAAAGTATAAAAACAGAGATCTAGTAGACAATTATAACAAGCACAAATATCACAGCGATGCAAATATTAGAATAATTCACAATACCAAAATTAAAAGTTAAAATCATCGAAACCAAAATTAAATTTCAGACACCACATTCACCATGTTTCGTGTTCTATCAAATGACTAATCTTCACTAAACGGCTTGACCTGCTACTGATCATGATACAGACATTATATATATATATATATATATATATATATATATATATATATATAAATACATATATATATATATATATATATATAATATAAAAAATAGCGACGCTCCTCGCCGTAAACTACTTAAAACAATGAACTATTGAACCTCTTGCAACCATTAGCATCAAAATAAATGATTGTTGGTTTATTTCATGATGACCATCGGTTATGATGTTTCTAAATTGTCGTGTATAATCTGAAGGTCTGAAAACTGGATTGCATTACCAGATCTGAAAGTAGGGCTGTCCTTTTTCTCTATAGACTTATAAATCATTGTTATCTTCCTTTTGGACCTCTTCTTATCGTACTGTCACATATTGTTTATCAGACTTTGGCATGCCGTTCTTGACCTCATTAGTAATTAGAAAGTAGGTGCTGCTTGAGACAAAACAATTCCTATATATCTTTTTCATATAAACATTTCCATTGATTCGTTTACATCAAATACCTTTTTGAATTTTATTAAATACCACTTTTACATTTAAAGCATGCGATACGAGGTAATTATTCTATTCTTTTTACAATATAATTTTACCGTGTCACACACACCAAAAAGGACTTACATAAAATATGTGATACAATATAATACTTGTAAAAAATAATATGTTTACATCCATTGATCTTCTAGTTTCGGACAGCTCTTGCAGAAAGCCAAAAGATTTGGGGAATGCGGCCCAAATTGACCTTTGGAGATTGTTTTGTAAATCGTTTGATCCATTGAAGGACCATGGGGTGCAAAATGGGGAAAGCTGATGAAGAAAACATAAATGAAGATTAAGGAGATAATTGAAGTGAAAACTAGCAAATGTCTTTTGTCATAATTATTTTATTTGTGCATTTAAGAAGTAAGACAATTTCAAGCTTGCAGTATTCATAGTATAGTTTCTTTGTAAATACACTAGATAGAAATGCAAAAATAACTCACTTGACTTTAAAGAATAATTCCTTTCTGAGCTCATCATACATGAGCCTGCAATGAGCACTTTACGTATGTTTCTCATGCGGTTCACAAGCGTCTTATGAGGTTCACATGTGTCTCATGCAGTTCATACATGAGCCTGCATAGGGTACTTAACGCATGTTTCTCATTTCGTTCAAATGCATGTGTCTCATGCAGTTCACATGCATGTGCCTATCTCGCACGTGAACATTTACCGTATGTATCACATATGTGTCTCCTATGGAATGGTTTTCATTCGTGTCTCGTATGTGCTATTTTTACCTGTGATTATATTGTAATGAAAAGCAAAAATTAAATGGCACCTTAATTACAACTAAGGTGATTATATACTTGTATAAAATATGGCAAATATTCATTCAGCTCTATCTACAATGATTCATTTTTCTAGAAATTACATGCTTACTATCCTCTGAAATATTCCCGGTAAAGGGACAATCCCAAGAAATGATAAAGTCATTCTGAAGAACAAAATATAAAGGAACTATGCATGTCTGCTGCTGGGAAATTGCTGTTGGACTCGAAAGCTAAATATCCTTTATGAAGTTCAAATGTAACAATACATTTGTTCCCATCAGTTTTCCATCAAAACCCGAATACTCCGTATTTAAAAAGAAATCGATACTTCAACAGTTCATATGAACCGCATATACCTAACATCACCAAGGTAGTGAAAGATATGATGGAACAGTAGGTATTGCCGCCAGTATCTTGAGTGTAGATGGCACTGCTAGACAAAAATATAAACATTTAAAAGTCTTTCTTTTAAGTTGGCGAAATATTTCGTTGCCATAAAAATATAAGCTTGACAGCGTATATTTTCCAACGATATACAATGCCAAATCATGGTATAACCCAGACAGATGCCAAAACTTCGTCAGTGTTGATCCACTAAAGTGATAAAAATGGAAGGAAAAAAAAGAAGGGTTAATATATATATTGACAAAATATAAGGCATTCATGTATGAATTATTCAACTTATCCTGGCTGATTTTTCAAAACTTAGTCTATATGTAATAATTACGTGAAGCCAAAGACAATTTTTTTTCAAACATAACCGATCTTTTCTCCAAAATCCAATTTCCATCACTTATTACAATTAATTCTTTAACCTTTATGACAAGATTTAAATAAGTACCATTGTTAGAGATCATTTCGACCCGAATTACATCATTGGTTGTTGCTGACAGCTAATGATTACAAATCAAAGTTGTATTCATATATATATATATATATATATATATATATATATATATATATATATATATATATATATATATATATATATACATGACTTACATGTTCGTTCCTAATTTTGGTTACCGTTTCTGTATTAGAAAAAAGTGACACTCTGACAAAATGTTTGCTGTGCCATGACTCACTGAGCAAGATCAATACCTCTTAACCTCGTAATATGGCGTGCAGATTTGCATTGCGTCGTTACACCAAGGCACAATCATCAATAATCTTCTTTACATCGATCGATCAATTTGGTCAATAAATAAATCAATTTTGTACATTTTAAATATTCGATGGACAAAAATCTTGAAACGTTGGAGCAAATAATTCCCTAAACATGCCTCCCGAATAGAGTCCATATGGAATCAGATCTACTCACTAATTACATTAATTACCTTATATTTGAATATATTCATTTATTGTAGGTAGGTACTCTATTAAACAAAGATGTTTATCCAAGAATGAATTAAATTTATAATATTATAAAGGATTTTTGCATTTAAAAATAAAAAAATAGTCTGTCCAATGGGTAAAGAGTACATGTACTAAAGAATGTATGTAAATCGTATAATTTACACACATATACTTATCTATATAGTATGCAATAAGGCGTCTGGATCACTCACAAGTGTAAAAATACGCTGGGACAAGATACTAAAATGATGTAAAATATTAACTGATTAGCAATATAATAATTCTCTTTTGTAGACGGGTCAGTTGGTCACGTGTCCCCTGTGATTATCGATAAACAGATTCACATTTGTTGATAGGTCAGTTGGTCCATGGTGGATACTAATTTACAATGTGTTCACTAATATCACGAGTACAGGCTACAGTCAAGATGAAAGTGATGGAAAGATAATGAGCTGTGCTGAAATAAACGCGTGTTACATTATACTACTAAATAATTCTGGTCTATATCCATCAGATAAAATAACAACAGTCACATAAACCCATTTTTAATGATAAAAAAGAACTAAATTCCACTTTGTGATGAAAATAAAAAGTCATAGACGTGATGTCACATCTGTGCATTGTTACGCATTCGTCTCACCGAGGAAATTAAAAGAAGCTCGTGTTTGTTTGCCTGTTTTCTCCTCCACTACATCAACGCCCAGCTCCGTGCCACCAAATATCATCTTGACAAGTACAGGTCTGTCCTTTCCACCCGTGAGATCCTGGTATTCAACAGTAAGTTCTCCAAGCTTTTCGCAACCCCTATCGTCGACGTATCTCGGTTGATTGTCAGTTGACGTGTAGACGGCAATTTTCACCACAGGCGTCCGACTGTCCAGAGGATAATATCTGCGTTCTTCAAACATTCCACTAGATGGTATGGGCTGGCCAATTTCTACATGCTTGTCGAAAACCAAACATACATTCTCTCCGTAACGTTCTTCTCTTCTGTTCTCTTCATGCACATTCGGCAAGAATGATTTGTAGACATCGACCCCGTAGGTGAATCTGCTGACCCTCTGCATAACAATGGCAGGCTTGTGCCCGAAGATGACGGCTCCTTTCAGTACAGACAGACCTGCTTCGTTTGGAATTACTACTTTCTTGTCTGGAAAGTTTTCTTTTATGGCCTGCCGCAACATTGGAGATTCGGAAAAACCCCCAACCATCAGGATGGTGTCTGTGCCTCTTACAGATCGCTCCTCAAATATTTGTCGGAGATGACCAACAATGCTAGAGCAGGTATCACTAAAAAGATCTTTCATAATCTCTGGATCGAGGCGAAGTTTGTCGCCAGCGAAGGTCAGCTTCCCATTGAGCTCTTGACGCTAATGAGAGAAATAAAATACACTTTGATACAACTTACGCTCTTTATCACGTATATGGAAAATTCTTTGGTATTTATTAAAACAAAATGTTATTACTCTAACAAATACCATATTAAGGATGCTCTGTCACACATCTTCCTATAAGGCTCGGGGATAGTTTTTATATAAATAGCATTTGTATCATCTATGGCATTGGAAGTGATTTTAATTAGTTGATATCTTAATCTTAAGTCCTGTTTCAGTCGTGATATTTCCTTTCCCTTTTTAACAGGAAGAAATAAATCTTGATTTTCGTGCTGGTCGATAAAAAATGAAAACCAATCAACTAAACAAAACTTTGAAAGTAGATCAAATTCAGTGGCTCACCATCGTAAATCCCCACGCTTTCTACCGCATATTCTACCATCACCCCTCCAACCTCAACATCCTCACCTGGTACTGGACCGCAACCAAAGACAGTGACCCAGGGGTCATAATGCAAATTCCATAATATATATCATGTGTCTTCCTGCTATAGCTGCATATATAAAGTTTGGTAAGAAAATATTTGAAAATATTCATCGTAATTTTGTGAAGACCAGACGTTTAACCCTCTCCCAGGGACCCCCCAGTGGTAAAGAGTCAAGGATGACAGCCCTCTTGCAAATGGTTTCCTCAAGGGACGCATAACTACACACTTGCATGAATTTCCGCTTAGCAGTCTAGAAGGAGATGCGGTTAGGGACATACAGACGGAGAACATACAGAAGATATCACAATATCCCGAGACTTTTTACCTAAAAACGTACTTATAGAAATACAAAAATAAGCACGTTTTCTTACCATCAACATACTCTTGCGAAAATCTTCTCCGCGGTGGTGAACAAACTCGTCATGAAGTGACAATGGAAGCTTGATTGTGATTCTCTGGTCCATCTCAGGGGTGATGGTTCTTTTCTTCAGTTCAAACTCACGGAAAAGGTCAAGGTAATCATCTCTATGTTTCGAGTAAAAAGCATCCATGACGTCCACACCCGCTATGTCCACCAACAATTGCTGAAAGGCTTCATCAACCTTTGTTCCTCCCCAATGCCCGCCGTTAGCCTTGTACAGCTCTTTCAGACGGCCATCCGCATGGACTTCGTGTACTGTGATGTCAATAGTACCACCTAGAAAAAGACAAACGACGCAAATCTGAAGTCATTTCCTATTAAAAATAACGCTTTCAGAAAAAAATTAACTTTTTGCATCAAAAACAAAAACTAAAAGTAATTACGATTCAATGAGAGCAGAATGAATTTAGAAAATAAAATCATTAACTACTGTCCGATTGAAAGCTACAGTTTTTTTCCCCAGAACAATTACCATCTTTACATATGGAAAATGCAGCGTTAGCTATGTAAAGTTACTCTAAAAAGTGGATTCAATATAAGACACGAACATTAAGATTAGATTTGGAACGCCATACAGAGCAGGATGTTAAAGTATATAGCAGATCTTTCCTTATCGGCTGAATCCCATGTTGAATGTTTTTATCGTCAGTGAAAGATTACACATCACCAACAGCGTATTGGAAGATGTTTTCTATAGGGATCTTTTGAAAAGTATAGTTCAACAAGGATGTGGAACGATGTGGATCGATGATTCTATGTTAGCGAAGACGACTACTACCTTTAATACAGAACTATCGATAGATCACAAATAGCTCTTGTCGTTTCAAGATCTAATCCTTTTGCAAACTTATATGATTTCAGTGTAACGGTTCACATTCAGAAACGGATTCGTCTGGTCTGTTTATCTACATTACTTTGCCTGTGTGTACTTGTGAAAACAATGTTAAAATCGTTTTAATTTAAAATCAGGACATATACAAACGTATGAAAACTGATCGCGCCAATATACTATAATTATTATTTGATTGATGATATTTTAATAATAAATGACGATTAAATAATGTTTTTATTCCATAATTCATGAGGGATGCGGTGTATTGAGCGCATGTCAATGAAGTATTCACTGTCACTTATTAAAATTTGGCCTGGGGGGGGGGGCAGGTGGTTGGGCGGAGGGGGCACAATACACTGGCCAGAGCGTGATATGTAATTATTAAAAATGCTATGAAGAGTATATTTACCTCCTGCATCAAGAACAAGGTATCTTGAAGCCGGCCGGAAACAAGCAACAGCCCCTTCACCGGAGATCCTCTCAACTGGAAGATACTTACAATAAAATGACGCAGCTTCCGGTTCTAGAGCAATTGACAGGTTGCTACCGTTGATACCAGCCTATTTAATATTAAAGTTAACAAAATCATCATTTATATCATTTATAATAGACGTATAAAGATATTTCAATATGTTTCAAGTTATAATCTTCAACTTCACTACATAGTAGACGGAGCATAGTAGATAGGTAAATTACCACGTAAGCATCATTGATTGGTAGATCTGAGACCGAAATGCTTCAGTCTAAGGAGAAAGCCGGCGACGGTTAATGAATGAAATAACAGGCAAAAGTAATTAGTATGTAGTAGATGTATCTGAAATTAATCAAAATCATCAAGAAGTACACCTTGACTGCGGCTTCTCTCATGAACTGTTTAGCGGCATCGCTCCAGATGGCTGGCACGGTGAGGACCCAATGGATCTCCTCGCTAGTCAAGCCGTACATCTTATCCTCTCCAGCCCGCAACATGTGCTCCCGGAGGTACCGGATTGAAGCCGAGAACACGTCCATGGCTCGCATCATTTTCCCGTCCGCATCCTCGATCTCGAGATCTCGAGAGAGTTCCTACGAGAATACGGAAGAGTTAAAAAAAAAAGATCTGGTTTAGTTACGTGACTCACAAGGTAATTTTTATCCGCTCCTCGTCAGGACCTTGTGGGAAATGGAAAAACATTTCTTAAAATAATTTAAACAATATGACACACAGGTTTCAAATCCTGCCTAACTTGTTATTTTAATGGCCATGGGCACTTAGACGAAAATACAATATCCAGTGTGTATGATTTTGACATAATGTGATACTTATCTCATACCATGAAACAGTATCCGCCCAATAGCTCAACAAATGCAAAAAATGTTTCAATATGAAGGAAAATTTAATTTCCTTGTTCCTTCTCTTTCCCATCATCATCATCATTATCATCGTATTCTTCTTCAAAATTTGTCATATTTTTCTTTTATCTTACGATTGGTACAACGAAGCTTTCAATTTAACTGATGAAATACAATCTTGCAAGATTCGTTTCATCATCAATTTATTTCAGAAGATCGCTTTAGTCTGAATTATATATATATATATATATATATATATATATATATATATATATATATATATATAACAACTAAAATGTTAGATGCGTTTGCACATATTAGGTAATATTTTGATACTTCTTCATGTGAATGAGAGAGAGAGAGAGAGAGAGAGAGAGAGTCAGAGAGAGAGAGAGAGAATTACCTGTTTATCATATAACACCATCTTGAATCTGCGAAAGTAGTACCAATCGCTGTGCTGCTCCTCCAGGGCCAATTCACTGTATTTGTCCTCCGCATCAAAGCCAAAGGAGTGGAACTCTTTGTTTGGTTTGAACAGGACGCAAGTGGATGTTTTTTGTGACACGTTTGAGCCTGAACCTGTTGCCCATTGATTGGCATGGATTTTGAGAGGATCTTTCTCAAAATCGCTGCGGAAGGAGAAGGCATAACCCGAAAAAGTAGTCCCAAAATCTATGGCTGCCACTAGCAATCGGTTTTGGTCAATGAACGCCATTCTGTCCGGTTTCTATAAACAAACAAAAGCAAAGGTTTATACCGTGGTAAGATATTGTTATAATTTTGGCAGTAGGCATAGCTTTTTCCTAACGTTTAACACTCATAATTTTATATAAGATATCTTTTTTCACAATAACACTATAAGACATCTTGACTTGAAAGGAATTACCCCAGTGTACAATTAATTATACGAAGCTAAGAAGAAAAAGACAAAAATGCAAAAGTTTGCCACTTCGATTGTGTTCTGATAACTATGCACTTTTGCAAGGATTCAAATGTTTGCCTTTCTTAGACTGTGACATTATCTAATGTTTTCTTACTTAAACGAAGGTCTAATTGGTTACAACGTAATTTCTCGAGACATGTAATTTACTTCCTACGTGTTCATAAACAGGAATGGAACAAACATTCGATATTTCTGATAACACAAATTAACATCACCACCAGACACTACTATTAACACGCTTAGTAGGACTGCAACGGATTTTACCCTTACATTTTGCTGAAGGATGTTAGGTATTTTGCTTTCTTTCTTTTTTTGTGTTTGTCTTGGATATACAATATTTTTTTAAACAAAATTATTACCAGCCATCAATTTGTTTCCCTGAATTGCCGCCTAGGATAAAAGGAGAATGCTGCGGTTACTCATGGGCAAATCTATTTCTTAAAATCCAGCACTTTAATTTCTGAAACTGTTCAAGTGGTTCAAACAGGATTCACAAGTATATAATTAAAATGTTTTGAAATTGAACGAAAATTGTAGATTTTTTGTCAAGAGTTGAAATAGCACAGGTTTAATTGTTAATTCTACCTAGGTGGTTCTCTCTTTGTTAGGCACTCTCACCCTATAATTTGATGATCCGCACCTAGCAGGTGTTTGAATTGGTCGTCTGTCCTTTAGAATCTCTGTTGTGAAATGGTTGAATGACAGATGTCATCCGCAGCCGAGGGGTCAGTTAAAGTAGCCAATCACAATCTACAAGAGAAAGGAAGAAAACTGTAAAATAATTATATCTAGACAAACAAATGTCCAGCACTAGTTTTACATTGTTATTTTTAAAATAATAAATTTTTATTGAATATTTAAAAAGTGATATGGTATTAAAAAAACAAAACAATGGACCACATTTGATTTTAATTCAGTAAAGATGGTTTTGTCCAATTTTGTGACGCTGCATTGTGCTCACATTGGATTTATTGATTATGTATTACCTAATTAGTTATACTGTAGATATTACATAGAAAAATAAAAGATCATATTTCAGAAAATTGCAGCATGAATATAAGACATTTATTTGCCTTTCCAGGTTGGGTGAATTCCTTTCTTTTTAAGGATAATGAATCGGTATATTTAATACTTTTATTTCAAAGTAGATAGTAGTGGCTCACAGGATGACGTCATCCTGTAAGAAACTAGGCAACCTCACCCCATGAGCTACTAAGCAACTTCACCCTATGAACCACTAGATGATGTAATAAAAACAATTTTAATGAACTTAGTTCCTAATGGTTAAATCATTTTGTTTTTTTTTATGAACCCCTCTAGATTATCTATAAAGAGTGTTTGAACTGTAAACTACTCCCGTTTAGATCTGCGGAAATTTATATTCAAAATTTACAAAAAGAGGATTTTTGGGGTAAAAACCAAGTGTAATCCATGCAGGCACATTATCACGGTAAGGGTGTTTGCGCAAGTTGAAGTTCTTTGTCCATGGATTCATTGGAACAGGATTGTAAAGTACGGACAAGATCTTATACCGTTGTTTTCTTATTCGTGATCGAGAACCATAATTCCAGTTGTGAAACAAATTGTACAAACCATGTTTTGTATTTTATAATATAATGACCACTATAAGAGATCGTACCCATAATCAGAATAAGATAATTCTGCGAAATGATTTGGATGTACGAAGATTTTCCATGGATTCCGGTTCAAAATTGGCGGACAGTTCAGAAAATACTTTCTTTTTGTGGTACAAAAGAACACACTTTGCAGTTCAACATGGATGCTATCTGTCATCAGTGTTTATCTCGTAAGAAACGTAGCTTAATCTTCACAAGACTAGTTTGTTTTTCTTCAAGTTATTAAATTTGTAATTTTGATTGTATAGCTGATTCTATTCAGGTATGTTGTGTTTACTACTCAAAGATGCACACTTATCCGGGTAAAACGACTGTATTACATTATTCCCGCCAACTATAAATTGTATTCTTTTAATCAAATATCTCCTATTATTGAAATGACTCTAATTCCTTTGGCATATCGTGTTAAAAAAGACTAAATAATTACCAATCGCAATCCAAACTATCATTTACATAGAATGCATGTTTGCAACCAAAGGAAAGCAAATCTCTTTTTCAAAACCATCCACATCACTGAGAGTAATTAATATTATTTCTCATCTGCAACAGTTTTCCCAAACGTTATACAAACGAAACTGGACGAATGGACGGGTTTTGGTGGTCAAACAGTCGTTTCACATCGTTATGAGCTACAAAGAACACGCTCAGTATATTAGCTTAAAATGTTCGTATTACAGTAATTATCAATGATAGATCCCGATCGGATTAAAATCAAGGTCTACTGATAATAAGTACATCTGATGGGCAACGAAACGAGTTCACGCTCTAATGATCTTGTGATTAACCAATCAAATCACAACTTTCAAATTTCTGAAAGTGAAAAACGTCATTCGGAATATATCATTAGAAACGATAACAGTCCCAACACGAACTGCAACGCATTATCTGAGCGGCGAATAATAATATGTGAACCGAGAATTCCACAGTTACCCGAATATGAATTTTATCAGTGTTTGTTAGATCTAAGTATATCCGAAATCTCGATTTTAATCAGATTGTGATAGATCCTTGTTACACTGCAGTTCCTTCCTATGATTCTAACGTATACGAATGATTTCTGACCGAGTGAACTGACCACAATTTTCTGTAAGACGAATATCTGCATAATGTTAATACAGATGACGACAGAAATATTAACTACTATAGTGGTATAAGTTCTCTAACACTCTGTTTTATAGGGGAGCTAATTTAGAGGTTTTAGGTGTTATCGAAATTCAGAATGGAGAGAAAGGTATGACTGAAAAATACGTACATAAATATATATTGTAAGACAACAGAGAAACCATTATACAGAGAGAGAGAGAGAGAGAGAGAGGAACAAACACGACAAAGCACCATGCATCTAAATTGAAATAAAAATAAAAAAATATAATGATAATATATCCTATTAGGATTATATTCTTTAATTTTGGTTTCAGATACAACGGTTTGTAAGTAGATATTTTATTTACGTTTTTGTGTCTGAAATTGTTATTTGTTTGTGTCTTCCGTCTAGAAAAATGGATCCATATCTCTCGAAAGGGCCTGGCCAGTTTCATAGAATAGCTGTACCTAGCTTTGCCGTGTTCATGTTTATTTCCTTTACAATATTTCCTTGATAAAACGAGCTCTCAAAGATATATTTACACACACAGATATATATAATTTATTAAAGTATTACTCTTCCTTAATTTATAAATGCAATCTATTCTTCAATGTAAAACAGCTGTTAGTAAATATGTATAATTTGAAGAGGTTTAATCAAATATTTGTTTTTTTCTTAGAGCAAAAACGAATATCAGAACATTGGAATTAGAAGACTTTGTTCCAAATATTCGAATATAAAATTGGTATTTGAACATACATTTATTTCTCCCAGAGAGTTTGGCAGCATTTTGTAAAAGAAACGAACAAGGCGATATATAAACTACGCAACGCTGAATTCATTAGTTTACAAGGGACTTCCGACTCACAAGAAAATCATAATGTCAAAATTCTCAATAGTCACATTGCTCCCATCATTGATATTTCTATTCATTATACTCTTGAAAAGATGACGTGTAATACGGCCAGCTGATAAAGAACATGGTATAGAATAGGGGTCATATCAAAGTCAACAAAACCATTACGTATTAATCAACCAGAGCTCCGAAAAATGTGTGAACTGTTGTCGGACATTCGTTCTCTCTGGATCAGTTATTGTCAATCCCGCAAACCTTTGACCACAGCCCACCCCACCCACCCCTGATCATCGTACCTTAGAAAATTAACTATAATATGGTTCCGCATTTGGTTATTTTTATTCAAGTTTTGTAGTAATTACACAGCTATCGAATTACGAATATGCTAAAAAGCTGACACTATCCTTTTATTTCCTTAAAAGTCCGTAATGCAAATGTCAGCTTCGTATCAATGAGATGTACATGGGCCAGTTGATATGACTTTGGAACAGAATCAATTCCTTTGTAGGGGTCGAGAGTTTGCTGTTACAATGAAGCTTGCTGCTCTCTGCTTTTGCTGTGTATTAGCACAAAGCTATAGTTATCAGCGTATATTGCAATTTGTGCAAGGATCATTTCACTGTGCCTTTCTTGTGCCTTGTTGAAAATGACTTTACTGTTTCTTGTGCTTTCTTCAAAATGACTAAACTGTTTCCTGTGCCCTGTTGAAAATGACTTTACTGTTTCTTGTGCCTTCTTCAAAATGACTTAACTGTTTCCTGTGCCTTGTTGAAAATGTCTTAGCGGTTTTCTCTGCATTGTTGAAAATGACTTAACTGTTTCCTGTGCCTTCTGTGCCTGTGCCTTCTTGAAAATGGCTTAACTGTTTCCTGTGCCCTGTTGAAAATGACTTTACTGTTTCCTGTGCCTTGTTGAAAACGACTTAACTGTTTCCTGTGCCTTGTTATAAATGACTTAACTGTTTCCTGTGCCTTGTTATAAATGACTTAACTGTTTGCATTGCCTTGTTGAAAATGACTTAGCGGTTTTCTGTGCCCTGTTGAAAATGACTGAACTGTTTCCTGTGCCGTCTGTGCCGGTGCCTTCTTGAAAATGGCTTAACTGTTTCCTGTGCCCTGTTGAAAGTAAGCTGACTGTTCCCGTGCCTTGTTGAAAATGACTTAACTGTTTCCTGTGCCTTGTTGAAAATGACTTAACTGTTTCCTGTGCCTTGTTGAAAATGGCTGTTAGGCGTTGAAATATTAGTCTACTGACATTTTTTTACTTCGATGCAGAGAGAGAGAGAGAGAGAAGAACTTAGTAATACTGATTAAAGTCCAACTAAGTAGATGCGAAAACCACGGTCAGGTACGGCGACTTCCAATGAGACTTTATTCAACTTTGAGGATTAATGAGGAAAAAATATATTAAAAGTACTTAATATAGATAATGAGTTTTCTACTAAAAAAATATGTAAAAGATTTTAGATTGTAAAAGCTATTAAAATTTAATGCATTTAAATGACCTTCTAATGTGTATTTATGAGCTCAATTTCACAGTCAACGATGTTCTTTAATGCATATCCTTCTTTGATTCTATCCCGCTTGAAAAATTATCTAACAAATTTATAAGTGTGTTTTCTACCCTAGGACCTGTTTTCATTTCACAAATTATTTGCGTGGATTAGAATTCTTGTTATATGTGCATGCATTGTAAAGTATTATATATTTCGTATGTCTACGTGAGCAAACACTCGTAAGAATAGGGAAAAATACCAGAATATTAAGGACTATTATCCAAACCACCGGTCACATGACGCATTGACGTCAGAGAAGGGGATCAGTACAAAATTCTATTGGAACACTAACACTACATGTACATCCGTGTTACGTTTTCTTGAAGTATATGAACTATCGAATGTATCACTATAATCTGATCGTCTAGCAACCTAGACATCAGTGCGTTTTTTGTTGTTGTTGTTGTTGTTGAGATAGTTGATACTGATGTGTAAAGTATAGTATGCATTATGTAAAACTTATATGGTAACTATGTATAGCCGTGGTTCCCAAACTTTTTTTGATCGCGACCCTAAATACCATCTTTTTTCGACCCAAAATGCAGTACCGGTATAGGGTTATTTGGGTCGCGACCCGGGGTTTGGAAACCACTGACGCATATACCACTTTGAGTGTGGTAATTCTTGCTCTTTATCTTGCAAACATTGTAATCGTATCAATTTTAAAGTTCCTAATGTGATTGGCACAAACATTTCAAGTTTTACTTGGAATTTTTTTTTTTTATATTACGAAATAATAATAATAATAATAATAATAATAATAATAACGACGACGATAGTGATTATGATGACGTCGGTAATTACAATTATACAATGATGGTACTTCTTAATGATGATGATAATGACAATGATCGTTACAATTATATCATTATGTTCTTCTTTTATAATAATAATAATAATAATAATATTAATAATAATAATAATAATTGTAACTATGATAATTATCATCATCATCGTCATCATCATGATGAACGTTTTTTAGCCCACACCATGCACGTTTGCTTTTACTATCCTTTTTATATTTTCAGTTGCTGTCACGTGAAGCTTGCATTTGAGCAAACATACATGTTGTTTATGGGTTTTTTTCTTCTGCTAATTGTTTCAATTGTGACTTCACCACTATGTAGTTTTCTAACTGGAATATCAGAAAGCTTTTTTCTTAACTTAGAGCTTTTCTTAGAATTAAAAGATCACCTTTACTTTGTGTTCATGTGTGTGTCTGTGTGTGTTTAGAAAATGCGGACCCCTGTGCACTAATGCCATCAGCACATGGCATGGGGGTAGGGTTCTAATTACAATAAATTAGTCATTCCCATTGTACTTAATATTATAGCTTTGTATAGGCATTTTTCTGTTACTATTTTTAGCTTGCCAAACCTATCCCATAAACGCGTCCGGTACAGTCATGCGCATTTGACGTAGGGAACTCCAGTGACCTACACGTCTTTTATGAATAGAGAATTTGTCATTATAGATCGCCGCAGGTAGTAGTAAACAGTAATATGCCAGCCCATTGTTGTTGTGTTGGTTGTAACAGCCGACAACAAAAAAGATGTGAGATAAAGTTCTTCAGGATTCCAAAGGAGGAATTGTTAAGGAATAAGTGGATTGCTGCCATCCGCAGAGAAAACTGGCTGCCCACCGATCACACCAGGATATGCAGTAAACATTTCATTAAGGGTAAGATATATATGAAAGATTTGCGTAGAAATTAAGATATATATGTGAAAACATCGCATGTCTCTGCCAATTAATTTGTTTTCTTTTTTTCTCCATCTTTTAACGATCGTTTAAACCTTTGTGCTGAAAGGCGTGAGGATGGGTGGGTGTTTTAGGGACTATGGGTTTCTTGTGTTTATTCACTTCAAAATAAATGGGCAATCCATAAATGGTTACAAGAAAAAAATGCTTAAAAAGTAAAAATGCAATTTGATTTCATACAAATTACTTTTCTGTTTTGTAGCAACCAGTTGATTTTTTTCTTTCTTTCGTACATATATATATAGGTTGTCCATCTAGAGACCCAGGAGACCCAGACTTTGTGCCAACAATATTCAGCTACACCCCTGTTGGCAAAAAGAATGACCATGTACTTCAGGCCAAAGTCGAGCGTCATCAGCGTTTGGTTGAAAGGGAGCATACGAAAAAGAAAACACTTGCAGCTGAAGCTATGCTGTGTCTGTATACTGATGCTGTTGATGAGAACAGTGTGCCTGGTACATCGACACAGACAGACAGAAGTATGTGTGATTCTTCAACACAGACAGACATTGATGTTTCACTTCTGCAAGGCATACTGGCAACGAACAGAAATTTTTAAGCCCAGCTCGATAAACTTCAGGAAGAGAAAGATGTGCTTTTGAATGATTTGGCGGCAAAGTTACATGAACTTAATGAAACACAATGCAAAAATGTTGAACTTATGAAGAAATTAAAGGATGCTGATGGAAAAAATGCCATTTTAATAGAATCGCTGAAGCAAAAGTCTATAGAATTTAATATATGCAACATAACGACAAGAAAATAAAATTCTATACAGGTCTTCCAAACTGTGACACCTTTGTGTGTTTATTTGAAGAAACGTGTACTCATGCCAAGAGACACAAAACAAAACTAAAGCACAAGGATGAAATTTTAATTACATTAATAAAGTTGAGGAGAAATCTGGCAATGGAAGATTTAGCCGATCAGTTTGATACCAGTGTGCCACAAGTAACCAAGATTTTTTACCGTTGGCTTTATGCATTGTACATTGCTGTTGGTGGACTCGTCTAGTGGCCAGAAAGTGATGAAATGGAACTCCCTGAAGTATTTCAGAATGATAAACTTAGAAAAGTTAGGTGCATTAAAGATTGTACTGAAATTTTCATTGAAAGACCGTCAGTGTTAAAGGCCAGGGCACAAACCTACTCTAATTAGAAGAGACACAACACAGTGAAGGTGCTTGTTGCCATTAGTCCCACTGGAGCAGTGGTATTCTTGTCAATATGCTGGGGCGGACGAGTCTCAGACCGAGAGATAACTCTTAAATCGGGGCTGCTGGAGAAGCTACTTCATGGGGACACTGTCCTTGCGGATCGCGGGTTCACGATGGTGGAAGAATTTTCTTTCAGGGGAGCAAAGTTGATGGTACCAGCTTTCACAAAAAAAAAGAAAACAACTATCGGCAAAAGAGGTGGAGGAATCTAGGTTTATGTCGCGTGCCAGGATACATGTTGAACGTGTTATAGGTCGGATCAAAGATTTTGAAATTCTTCAAGGAACACTTCCATTGACACTAGCCAAAAGACCTAGCTGTAATGCGGAGACAACATGTGATAAAATTCTTAAAGTAATCGGTGCTATTGTCAACATGAATGACCCACTTTTGTAAATAGCTTGTCTCTTGGACCACACACCAATATTTCTCTTAAGCTTTTTAATTACAATGTTATCTTTTTTTCTCTGGTTTGATGGTATTCATTGTATTTTCCATGGAAATGAGATATTTATGTTACCAATACTATTTTTTGTATACATTTAACCTGTAAAGAATGTTTTTGCTCTGAATTGTATTTTGGATGCCTAAGAAGTTACAAGCTCTAACATTATTCTCAAAGAAAACTAACACAGTTATAACATATTGTATGTATTTGTTATTGAACATGCATTTCTGTGATTTTTATAAGACCTGGTGTATTGAAACTAGTCACGTGCAGCTATTTTTACCCCTCCATTAGACAATAGTGAGATGATGCATAAGTATAATATCCATTATGAACAACAATGCTGTTATATTACAAATTATAAGTCTTGAAACTTGCTACAATTCTGTCACAATGAACATTAAAAAAAAACATTCTGAAGAATACATCCTTGTGCAATCAGTTATTTCTTTTCCTTTTGGATGTCTTGGAATCTTTACATTTGAAGCACACCCATTTTCCCGTAGGTGCCAATTTTAGTCCTACACATTGAACATGGTACCACTCTGTAGGACAGTCCTTGTTATCGCATGCTATCATATCATCATGTTCCTCACCAAAACCACAAAAACAGTATGTTTTTTGAATATCATGTGATTCCATTTCTGACTTGAGTTTTTGTGTCAAAAGTTCAGGAAGAACGATGTTGAGGAAATATAGTCGCAAAGTTTGTTCCATTTTCAGGAAACAATCAGAATCAGCTCGAACACGCTCAATACGCAACCCACAGGTTGTCCAACACACAAAGTCACAATAGTCTAATTTAGTAAGAGCCATTTGCCCTTGGATCTGTGTGTAATATTTGTGTGAGGGTTTCAATGATTGGGGGCACATTATGTCACTTTTGGAATGTTTTTCCAAGAAAAATGAAGGGTTCGCAACACTACAGAGATCATTCTCTCTGCGGGAGTGGGGGCATTTCACCTCGACAACTCCTTCACCACAACAGTGATATGTAATAACAGCATCAGGAGATGCAGCCAGGAACGGATAATCCTCATGCAGTCCACTGGATTGCAATTCAAAATGTACATGCAGTCCCATCATTTCACTTTTGTACTTCTTGAGAGCATCTTCTTCATGTTTAATTCCCCACCGAGTTGCAGATGTATCTGTTGCTGGGTTATACTGCATTATTTTCTTTAATAATGAGGTGCTTGATAGCTGCTCACAATTAGTACGCACGATTTCATGAAAGTTTGATGCAGTTAACCTCCCTTTCCTATACTCAAACCAGAGGGAGCATTTACTTTGTTGCTAGGACATTTTTTCCAATTTGTCTGCCTGTGCTGAAGTAATATGTAGACTGGCAAGTACTTCTTTGCACTGTGTAACTAGTTCCTCTTGCGAGAATGCCAAATTCTCCTCACTGTACAGTTTACTAAGAACTGGTGGAAGGGATGGCCCACACAACTTGGGCTGAGGTTTAGGGTTAGTAATACTAAATATCACAACATTTGGATTTGTTTTCCTCAGCTTTTGAAGAAAACTTGATGTATCAGCAAACTTGGTTGGTTCCACATTCTGCACAGTTGTTGGCATTTTGTTGTGGAAATTGTCACATCTGGGCTTGTGGAATGATATTTCTTTCAAGGTGGCCACAGAAACCTGTAAACAAATAAAAATAAAATGTGTTAGAATCTTAAATATTAAAATGGATATAATGTTAATTTATTATGTCAAGTGCTCAAAATTTGAAAAGGAACTTTATTCAAGTATGCTAGCAAATATCTGTTTTACTGGTTACATTAACTTAAATATGTGATAGTAAAAGCACCAATTATGCCTACATATATCATACCAGACAGTTGTTCCCTAATATATGTACCTTTTTTGTAAAGTTTTGATTCCACTGACATGGAATGGAAGAACAGGACACTTTGTTGAACCCCAGTCTGGTGCAGGCTTCCACTTTAAACAGCAGGACCGCAACATGTGAACAAACCTCTCCAAAACTGAAGAAAGGAAGAGAAACACATAGCTCTTTTTAATAAAATGATATATGTATTTGAGTTCACCTTTTTTATTATCAATTTCTGTTTTTTTAACAACAAATGCGTATCTATCGTTTCGTGTTTCTGCATGGTGACTCTCTCCTTAACTCTCTCTCTCTCCTGACTGCATCGTAATTAATAATCTGATAATAAGCAAGCAAACTAGCAGCTAACAATTAACACAATAATATGCACATAACACCACACACCAAACAATCAGATTTCTCAAAGTCTTGCCTGTGATTTAAACAAATTAAATGGGAATAAAAGCGAATCACAATAACTGCATATAGTACCCTGGGGCGATTGTAAGCAATTTCTCTCTCTCTCTCTCTCTCTCTCTCTCTCTCTCTCTCTCTCTCTCTCTCTCTCTCTCTCTCTCTCTCTCTCTCTCTCTCACACACACACACACACACTCTTTCTGGTCTTATTTTGCTAACTGCTTGAATAAACATGGAGAATAATGGTGATTTAACTTACCCTGCCATGCAGGTGCAATGGCCAGTTACAACTGTACCATTAGCTCTTAGTAAAGCGACCCAGACCTCGTGGGGCTTATCAGAGAGGGCTTGGGATCTGTTTACGTTGGCCTTGATGATGCTGTGTTCACCTGTGTCTTTTACGTAACAGGTGTGCACCCATCCGCTGTAAAACTGATTATATGCTTCAAGAGATATGTAAGCCTTCAAGTTTTCACGAGTATATAGTCCAGGAGAGTCAATTAAATACACGTAGATTTGTCCAAATTGTAATTCTGGCCACCTGGTAACATCATCCACCCACCCTTCTCCTTTCACCAATGGATCGTCCAACTTTGAAAGTCCTATCTGATGCAGTTTGTGTTCGTATCTACTTTTCTCTGTATTAGGAAGGTTACTGAAATATTCACTCATGATTTGTCAACACACTATTTCTGCAAATGGTGTACAGATGTCAAACCTTTACGTCTTTGTCAGAAACTTTCTACATGAACATACACGCTGTTAATGACAACCTCTGAAAAGTTGCCCTACGTTGATTGCGCATGCGTTAAATATTCGCGTGGAAAAACCCAGATTCGACTTTCGGAAAAAGGTATATACTTGAAATGCCACAGCCAGGATAAATATGTAGAAACCTCGAAAGAACCCTTTATGTATTGACAGGTTGTGTAAGGTTGTAAAGAGGCATCGGAAAATGCAAATCATCACTTGTGCATGAATATTTCCGGAGGGGGGGGGGGAGCCAAAAACAAAGGGATATATATGTCCTAAAAATATGTAACAGGAAGAAAGTGAAACCAACAATGTAAGTAAAATCAAAAAGCAATTTGATTCTCGACAATTAAACTGAAAATTCAAAAAGATTCTGACAATATTGTGAATTAAAATCCAATAATCCTAAGTGTCCAAATCACAAGTCCTAAATATAGAATGTTCCGAATGAATTCCAATAGCCTTGAATGTCCTGATATGCCAGTAGTCTTGAATGTCCTGATGTGCCAGTAGTCTTGAATGTCATGATATGCCTGAATGATGCAATCCAGTATATCTTTGAATGAATTGACACAAATCTCAAAGTCATGTATCAATCCAAAATTAGAATGAGGACTTTAGTAACACAACGAATATTTTAAAGAAATAATTCCTCTCTCTGAATTTGCTCTGAAAAAATCTGATTATTAAAATGATTCTTTATAGACTGGTCATTAGAACAAGAATGAATTATTGTTTACACAAACTTCCTATATGTAAACACAAGTCACCTAACAGAATTTTCCAGAAAATCATATGGCTTACCTGACAATATCAGTAATTCTAGTGGAAAAACCAATATAATTGTAAACAAAAGCAACCCTGCCTGACCTCGAATTCTAAGTGGAAAACTTTTTTACATCCTATAACCAAGGACAAAGTTAAATTGCCCCCCCTCCCCCCCCCCCCGCTTGCGGACGCCTATGATTCCTATCCATAGAACACATAAAACATACAAATAAGCTATGATGAAATTGGAGTTGCGGATTGTAGAGTCTACCCCTATGCATACACATTAGTTTATGTTTTCTTTGCTCGGAAATAAGTATACATCCATGGAACCGTGCATGTTCAGAAACCAAAGTAGATAAACGTAATTCAATGAAAATACTTAAGAATATGTTTACTTTGTAATTTACTTTACTAAATTAAAGAATTAAAAACAAATCAACTCCTTTTTAAATTAACAGTTTATGACAATCAAGAATTAAATATATATTACTCCGAGTCAGTCGTCGCTGCTAGAGTGTGAAGTATCAATCACGCAATCTTGTAAGGTCTTGACTCCCAGAGACCTCTTCATTTATTCGTAGTGACCGAAATAGTCGACGAAGTGCAACTCTTACAAAGAGTGATAATTTCCATGATAGTTCATTCCCTTGACTGAGGTCAATATGTACATGACGACGAACGCAAAACGTGTCGTGAAATAAACCAGAATTCGGATAAAATGCACTCATAATTACTAGTTCTGATCATACTGCATGCATGCTGGTTAATTTCTATCAATGTAAAAAATTTCCATTTTATTTTAAGTGTCGAGGATAGAGAAAACAGGCATTGTTATGTATGAACTGGGTCCAAATTTCAGCACTATACGTCCTCCCTAATAACTGACAGTTACACTTAGCGTGTCAGCGTGTATTTCGATACGTAAGTACAATCTTCTCTTCACACTACTGCTACTACTAATAATAATGCAACTACTTCAGGAAGGAATGAAAGACAGATGAATGGACAGATATACAAACAAGCAGCCAAATAAACAAACACACAAATAGATAGATCAAATAGAGAATCTATCCAACGTTGTTAAGCCCACTTATAGGGAAGCTCATTCGCGGAGGATTGGGTGTTGGGGGTGGGGAGGGTCTTTATATATATTGTTATCTGGGGAACTTCTGCCCGATTAGATGCATTTTTAATGCCTAGTGGTAGTAATAATAAATGTCTTTTCAGTACATTTCAGGTACACAACTGGGTCGTTACTTTTGCTTTTCCTTACCAGAATAAGTCCATAATTAGGAATATTAGGTTCATTACTTCGAAGAAGGTATCTTACTCCATTTAAACCCTAGGGGCAAAATCAGAGACTTTGTACATTTGCATCGACATGCATATGTTTACATAACTATTAACACTTCACGATAATGGTAAAACAAAAAAAACCCCCAAAATAAATACTCTTTATTGACATCAACAAAGCATATTATCACAAAGTCTTATAAAGGGGTTGTTTAAAGTACATTTGAGGTGCAAATATAATTACAGTATATCTCAAAGAATATACATGTACAATTTATATGTATACAAACTAACAAAAACACTGCATTTACATTTTTGAAACTTAACTTTTAATCGGGATTATATGGCCAGGATTTTTGTGCTGACGTGCCGTACATACATACATACATTTATACATACATACATTTATACATACATACATACATACATACATACATACATTCATACATACATACATACATACATACAGTGGCGGCGCGATGGTAGGGGGCGTAGAGGGTTTAGAGGAGGGGATTGGAGGTTGGCAACTGACATAAAAACTGTTCTCTGTGGCAAAGTAGGGGCGCCACTAAAGAACATTACCCTCGCGCCGCTACTGCATGCATATATACATACATACATACACACATACATACATACATACATACATACATACTCTAGAGTTACTGCAAAAATACTTCTACCTCGGACTAACATATTATGTGTTATGTTAGTCTATGACACGCAATATTTAGTTTTAGGAAAAAATGGTCGTACATTAGAAATCGAAAGAAGAAGATGTGGAAAATCCAATATGCTTGGGAATACATTGGGAATTAATTGTTACTCCGTTTTATGCCAGCTTTGCTGTACATGACCTTATTTCACGACATGTACATTTCGTTGATTAAAAGTAATTGCTGTCCTACTTACCGTTTGTCTGTATTTGTTGCCACTTATCACCTTTTTCTTCAGCTGGTGACCACCTCGCTACAAGCTGATGTGTACAGTTCAGGTAGTTTCCAAGAATACCAGTTATGTACGCACATATATATTGCCAATTTACTTCCTGGATTTGCTACACATTATGTCAGGGGTGTCCAACATACGGCCCGCCAGACTCATTATTATTTATATCAAATCTGGCCCGCCATAGCAAATGAGTTTGACACCCCTGCATTATGTCAAGGGCACAATAAATCGATATTTTACATGGGGCATAAATTATCAGTAATATCAATACTGTCTGTCATTTAAAATTACGTTCCCAAACCTTCCATTGTTTTTAGCTGAGTAAACTTTGTAACTCTATTCTTGGGTTAAGAGTTGTTTTTTTCTCTAATGTGTTTCATGCTATTCATTCACCCTGTGCTTGAGTAAGAAAGACGAAGGGTAATGCATAATGTAGAATCCTATTTATGTATAAGTCACTAATAGTTCGGTTTTTGTGATTTACTGCTAAAGTAAATATTGTTTGAATGTGTCTGAAATTAGAATTAAAGTAATGAATTATGGAAGTATACATGATTTTGAGAAGGGATTTTTGCACTATAAATTTCGTATGCAAGGGAGAGAGATCGTCTCCAGACAGACGAGAGACAAAATACTGTATAAAGACAGGTTATCTCCGGTCATTTCATGTACAGTGGCCGATCTAGGAGGGTATGGGTAGGGGTTGGGAAGCAAAGCTGGCGCCCCCCCCCCCCCCCCCTCCCTTCAATACATAAATAAATGAGCGCGAAACAACCGGAGTGTTTTCTAGCGTAAGCTTTCTTTAAAGTTAGATGGTTAAAAGTATGCCCTGGAAACGCTTAAAATGCAGTAGCTTCAGGTGACTTCGCCCCATCGGCCCCCACTGAGGGTTCCGTCCAACAGACCTCTCGTCAACTTGTTTATCCACCCAACCACCCCCCCCCCAAAAAAAAAAGATATTTCTTCTTCCGCCACTGATGTATTAAATTTGAAATACTTTCAAATATATATATATATATATATATATATATATATATATATATATATATATATATATATATATATATATATATATATATATATATATATATATATATATATATATATCTTCTTACTTGAGCCATTACATTCTAAACTAGACAGAGCGGTGTAAACATAAACATCGCTATATAAACCGACCGCCGATGTAGGTATATATTACTCTTACAGACATGTCTCTAAGAGGAACATCTGAGTTACATCCCTTGCATCTTTCTTTTATTACTTGACTGTTTCCTACGTCGTCTATGCTAAGACAAGGAGACGAAAATAACTGTATGCTTTCTTTATTGCCTTTGACCTTGTGTTGAAAATTACCGTATGCTCTCTTTCTTGCCTTTGACCTCGTGTTGAAAATTACCGTATGCTCTCTTTCTTGCCTTTGACCTCGTGTTGAAAATTACCGTATGCTTTCTTTCTTGGCTTTAACCTTGTGTTGAAAATTACCGTATGTTTTCTTTCTTGGCTTTAACCTTGTGTTGAAAATTACCGTATGTTTTCTTTCTTGCTTTTGACCTTGTGTTGAAAATTACCGTATGCTTTCTTTCTTGCCTTTGACCTTGTGTTGAAAATTACCGTATGCTTTCTTTCTTGCTTTTGACCTTGTGTTGAAAATTACCGTATGCTTTCTTTCTTGCTTTTGACCTTGTGCTTGTCTCTGTTAGTCACCGACTACTTTCCATTCAAGTCGAATTCTCTATAGCAATCATATAGAAAAATATTAGGTTACATTTAACTTATTAGAATGTGCATTTCGATGTATGTCTTCAGGTTATAATTAATAAAGAATCTGATAGCTTACAAATGTGATAGGCATATATTTGTTCTTTCTCTTATCTAATAACGTTGTGTTGTAGTTGATGAAACTTTTTCATTTCTATTAACGTTGTGTTATAGTTAATGAGATTGTTTTCTCTTTACATTTAGCCATTTCAATCTTTCAATGCGCTAGGACAGTAGCGACTGCGCGCCATTAATTTTACTGAAGGTTGAAGATCTACCGTGAGAAAATTTGAAATTCAGCAAATAAATCAGAATAAGAGAATAATAGTTGTGATGTAAAGAGTTAGAGTCTTGTCCTTATGTCTCTGCGGGTGTTCGACTGTATCCAATATATATATATATATATATATATATATATATATATATATATATATATATATACTGGTATATATAAACTCGAGTTGTAGAAGAACTGCCAGAAAAGTATATTATTCGGAAATAAATAGCTCTTATGTCGGAAATTTTATAATATATTTTATTAAGTTTTATTGTTCTTTGTCTCCTTCAAAAAAGTTTCATGCATAATTTTTGGGAAATATTCCATCTGTTTGCTGGATTGGCACTATTGTATGTTTGTATGTTTGTTTATTTGTTGTTTTTTTTATCCCCTAAAGTTTACCTGATGGTGATCATAACCATGCTACCGTGCAAGTTCTACCAAATCATATTTCTTTGAACCGTACAGTGACAAATGTTTAAATTAACGGTAGCATTGTTTTTCTCGATAACTTACACACAAGAGCGCCATTTTCTTTTCTGAAAGAATGGAAATACCAACAATGTATGGAACTTGAGAGATGTATTTGTTAGTAAGTGTGTGTGTGGGGGGGGGGATAAAGGGGGAAGTTTTAACATGCTTGAGAAGCTCAAAATCATTAATCATTTGTAAATCTAGGTATGGCAATGTTTATCGCGCTCTCTTGGTTGATCCTAGCAATGTGAATAGAGACTGCTGCAAATTACAATTATCGAGGAATGCTCACTTCCTATGTATTGTCAATGTATTCTGACAGAGGCAGGTACAAATTTATTTAAAATTTACTTTAGAAAAATCGGTTTACCAATCTGTGTTTGCAGTATGTATTCTCGTATGGGGATTTGAGTCTGTTATTTACCCGGAGAAGCTCCACGAACTAGAAAACCCGTTATGTAACAATCAAGGTACCAATAATGAGACACTCAAAATATATTGCTCGATATTCCAGTCTTGAGTTTTGTCGGACGTGGCGAAGATATTAGCCTTTTCATGAATCTCTGTTTTATATGTTTATTTACGAACTTGCAAATCTTATTTCACATTATTTGCAGACCTAAAAACTACATTACTCAGTTTTCGATTAATTTCAATATTGGTACTTCAATGGACGTAAAACATATTTTATATAAGCAATAAATGTCTAGCGAGACGTCATATTTATGGTTTTTGCACAGATTTTCGATAAAATCTGGGAACTGTACCATTACGAATTACATCGTCAGAGATTTATGACCGTATATAATCAATGTGTTGAGATCGATTGTATAGTATGAGGCCGTAACTAGACATCATCTGTTGAGACTATTTGCACTAATCTTTCTATCTGACTAGAGCTTTTTTGAAATTCCACTGAATTCAAGGAAGACGGGTGCTTTAAGCAGTAAAACAGAGGTGAGTGCTGGAGCAAGAGCTTGAAGGTAAAAAACTAGACTTGATTCTTCCAAATGATAGTTTGATAATACTTAGCATCAGCATAGACTGTGTAGTGTTTCGTGTCTAGCCCTAATTGAGGGTATCTTTATCAATCGATCATTCAAGGCTCATAATCTGAACACTGATCACCCTATCACCGTATTATCAAGCAAAAACGTACTGGATTCACCTTCACAAGCTAGTGCCCATTTGCTTTTAGAATGACCAATAACATTAAAACATTTAATAGCATTGCGGTAATTACCCTACAGAAGGAGTTTGTAGGGAAAAATAAAAAGACAAAAAACAATGTTGGTAGTTAATAAAAGTACCAACAGAGGACGCGAATGAAATTGTTACTGTTTCCCATCTACGAAATAATTCCAAATTAAAGGTTTTCTCTCCTTTCGCGCTTATACTTGATAAATATTTGAAGGTCTATGCTAAGAATGAACTAACAGGATTTTTTGGTTGAATGCCATGTCTCGCTTGCTTCTCCGGTATGACATACCGTATACTCTCGCGTATAATTCAATATCAACTGCAAACTGCATAGACCCAGATCTGCCGTGACATAATGCGCCGGCAGATCTGGGTCTATGCAGTTTGTAAGGACTAATCAATAGAACAAACAACATAGACCCTGATCTGCCGGCGCATTATGCGACGGCAGATTAGGGTCTATGTTGTTTGCATTTGGACCTGATTTATGCGAGTATATACGGTACTTCCAAAACTTAGCATAGCTACTTTAGCAAGAAAAGTAGGTCATTGCATCCCTAATTTACTTGTTATGGGTGCTATCGTAAGTACCAAAGGTCAATGCACACATCAGATTTCATGAGCATATATACAACAGTGTCTAGGAAACTGTGCTATATGTAAATGAAAAATTAAACGAAATCCATGGAGCAAGCAAAGTGCTAGTCCGAGTTTTATCTATCCTTTCCCATCTCGTTTTAGATATGTGAACTGTTATGTTGGGATACGAGGCCAGAGCGCATTCCCCATCAAAAAAATGGAATTCGCCGAAACTACGCACTTGCGGCATAGGGTAGTCGCTTTAAACACAGAAGCTAGCAAAATTAAGCGACAATGCATTGAATCCTAGCCGCCTGATATCGATAAGCAGAACTGTTATCTTCTCATTCATACATATAAAACGTATTTCGTCTCTTTAAAAGCCAACGCACTGGCACAGTCTGATTAGAATCGAGATCTACTTGTCAATAAAACAGGGTGGGCAAGATTAGAGGACACTCGGACTAGAAAAGTACATGTAGGTCACTTCAACCTATTTGCACCTTCTGCCTGTGATAATTTTAAATGTGAACAAAAGGATCAATTTAATGACTGTATATACAAAAGTGTACGTGATCACAATGACTTACTTTTGCCGATAGTTGGCATTACCATCCAAGGACAAAATACTATTTAGTGATTACTCAGTAGGACTGGCCAGAGGTCACTTGGAATTTCTCACATGCAATAGAATACAGTGCAGTCCGATGTATCTGCGCACCTGAGCGTACTTTGTCAAACTAATAATGATCGCTTTATAAATCTAACTACAGAACGTTTTAACTGTTTTGCATGCGTATCGTCCCTAAATTTAGCAGCTGTAACAAAAATTTCACAAACTAGTTTTCGAGTGCCCCACCACCACCACTTGAACAGTCAAACCATTGACGAATGTGAGCATGCCCTATAAGTCATGCCTGACTAGAGAAGCTTAAGGAGCAGATAAGATGAAAATATTTAAAGCAAATTGTTGTTATTTTCTATATAGATCACGCATTTTGTTTAAAATTGCTGTTTAGCACGATCTGGTTGATCATCTCATATCATGCAGAGAAAGCGGAAAGGCGACATGCTATAATTAATAAAATAGATACTTATCAGACACACTGTCCTCTTTACATCGTGCGTACCGGGTAAACCATTTTCCTGTTAAATAGTCAACCTTTCTCTTCAATCATATAACGTAGACAGTCCAATATTGTCGGGCACACTGGTCTATTTGCATTACGCAGCGTGCTGGGTGAACCATTCCCCTATTAGAGTTGTTACCACAGGTTTTCTTTTTTAAAGCGAAATTAAAAGAAAAAGTCCTATTTTTTCGCTGTGCCTCCTCCTCCTTCTCCTCCCCCCCCCCCTCTCTCTCTCTCTCTCTCTCTCTCTCTCGCTCTCTCTCTGCCATTAGGTGCAAAATGTCAACAATTTTATTTTAGTAGAACTCCTCCGAAGCTTTTTGAAGAGTGCCTCCAATTAGGATCGGGTTTTATTTCATTCATCACAGTATGGGTCTGTCTAGCTTTCAGGCGCAAAATATAAATAATTTTAGCGGTTCGAAACCGCAGTCAACTGAGCGTCGAGACGGCGTTGAACAAGTTGCGAGCTATTGTCGTGCAAAATATGTGTACATTTAAACTTAAAGGATTGGAATTTTAATTCTTATTCACACAGTTAAGGTACAATATAGTCTGAGGACCTATTTATATCATATTTCCCCTTTCTGGTATAGGTGACGGCTGCTTTTAGTTATTGTTGTTTTGGGCTATATTGTTTGCATATTTAATGCATATTCATTTTTTAAGAGAGGGATGTTGAAATAATCCATAAAGCTTTCAGCTATGATGATTGTAGTAATTCCGCTTCTCGCACTCCAGTGAAACAATCCGTCGTGATTTAACATTATCACACATTCAAAACCTACATATATTCCATCAACGGTCAAGCGTGGATGTACGTGTGGTTGGATATATATATATATATATATATATATATATATATATATATGTTTGTGGTCACTACGTTCTTTGATTAGATATTTAGATATAAGGAAATATTTTACGAGTGAAGTTCAAACATTGTATTGTCATGAGGGGCAAAGCTTCGAGTGACAATACAAAATGTTTCCACTTCACGAGTGAAATATTTCCTTATATGTAATCAAAAATACATAGATTTTCTTTTTTTTAAATATATATTTATAAGGCAAAAACCGTCGATTTGCATGGATTTTCTTCTCAATTCTATGCCAATGCGATTAACGACTGTATTGCTACATCGATAAATTGAAGTTCCGAAATTTTACAATAATTCTAGGATAGCGACTTTGAAAAAATTTAGCTTGTACAAATAATGCTTAAAAATGTGTATTTTGTCAAATGAATGACTGTTTTCATATGAAAATGACGAGACTTTTATTTTCGTTACCACATTTCCTGCGCGGATTGATACGGTGAACAATGTTGAGGTGTGGCATTGTAGAAACAATACAGAGCGGTCGTATCCGACAGACTTCAGAGCCTAACACCTATCAACAAAAGATGTTATTGATTGTGAGTTTACTTGTCATGATTTGGGTTCTTTATTTTGTTAATTTCTGCAAAAACGAAAATAGCTCGGTTTTTCAAAGCTTAATTTTCCATCATCACCGTAATTTGAAGAGCTTTAAGATGTCTGCAAAATTACAGTTCAAACGTTTCTTATCACGAAACCTCATGAGATATTTCAATCTGGGTATTAACAGTGTCGGAAGTGCTGAATTTTAAATTGTCTTTGCTTTGTTTAACATTTACTGGATTAAAGCAATCTATTTTCGAGAAATTAAACCGACGATATCATCTTTTTCTATTCTTAATGATAATTGGAAGTTAAGACCAAGTCCGTTCCAAAAACAATAAAACAACTAAATTAGAGAAACTAAGTGAAAAAGTGCAATTTTAACATATATAGACACACACGTGACCCAGGGATCCTTTGTTGAAATACATTACATATACTACATGTGTTCCTGCTTTGACTGCATATACAAAGTTCAGTCGAAAAATACTTTTGAACAATGTTTCTAGCTCTAATTAAGCATCAGTTCAACAATCGATCCTTCGAGCTCCAAACATAAAAATTGATCATCCTATCACTGTATTATCAAAATATTATATTAAAATCTCTCTCTCTCTCTCTTTCTCTCTCTCTCTCTCTCTCTCGTATGCTTTAAACATTATGTACTTTTCTCAGAAACGATACCGTTTAAAAATGTATCTACTCATCCGTCTCAAACAAAACTCCAGTTTGTTTTTCTTTTTAGCAAAAGCGCATTGGAGACACCCTGACCAGTCCATTTGTTTTCATCTAGACCGACAATAATAAGACATTTAATAGCATAGTGCTAATTACGCAACAGTAGGAGTTTGATGGGGACAATTATAATGATAAAAAATAAATACAGTATTTAAGATAAGGTCTAAATTTGATGCAGCTTGACCAACTACAGAAACAGAACAATAATTTTAATCTTGGTATCAGTCTTTTAAAAATCTTTTAGACAGAAGTTTGTATTTTTTTTTTTTTCGCTGCCCTCCCCTCCCCCCCTCCCCCATTCCATTTGGTAGATGAAACATACCAACACTTTTATTTTTAGTTGAACTAATCTGTAGCTTTCTGAAGAGAATATCCAATAATAAAAATGTTTCATTTCATTTACCACATTGTACAAGCATGTTTCTCTCTAGCTTTTGGGCGAACGATGTAAATAGTTTCAAAGGGAAGAGACTATTCTACGTCGACGTCTGAGGGTCGAGAGGGAGTTGAACAGTACGACATTTTGTTGTGCCATGCACGTAAGATAAATTAGGTATAATTTCAACATAACGGTTGGAATTTTAATTCCTACTGACACAGTGAAAGGTATAATAATCCTTGCACCTATTCATATTATATTTCCCCTTTCGGGTATATGTTTTCTTTTGATAAAATGAATATATCTTTTATTCGTTTTAAGAGGGAGATGCTGCATTAATCCAGAGCTTTCTACTATAATGAATGTAGTGGTTTCGCTTCTCATACCAGTGAAACAATCCTTCGTGACGGTTTAGCTTGGTTGTAGGGATGGACACTTACAGACACAGTGAGAGAGAGAGAGAGAGAGAGAGAGAGAGAGAGAGAGAGAGAGAGAGAGAGAGAGAAACACACAATATATATATATATATATATATATATATATATATATATATATTTATATATAATATATATACATACATACATATATATACATGCACACACCATATTTACCTTTACACCACGCAAACGTCTTAAAACAACTTGAAATTTCTTAGTCATAATGTTATCAATGTCTATTGACGACCAGTGAAAAAATATGATATTTTTTTAACGCATACGAGAATTTTTTTTATATTTTTCACTATAGTGAAATATTACTATTATTTCACTCGGAAAATCCAGTAATTCACGGCCTAGCATAAAATAAATTGCTTTTCAATCCAGTAAATATAAAATAAAGCAACGGCAATCTAAAATTACAGCGCTCCAGACACCACTAATATCCAAATTGAAATATAATGAGGTTTCATGATAAGAAACGATTGAACTTTAAATATATATATATATATATATATATATATATATATATATATATATATATATATATATATATATATATATATATATATATATACACACACACACACATTTGTAAGTTCAACAGTTTATCAATTATATTAATCCTTTATTTGACATTTACTGGATTAAAGCAACATGATCATGATTATTGTCAGTATTACCTCAGTGTTTTCGGACCTGTAACAGTTATCGTCACATATGCTATGTATTAATTCAACCATATCTATATTGTGAATAAAAAATGGTGTAGAATGTTTAGAAAAATCTTGATATAAATAGCATTTTTATGAAGATTGGATCTAACGATTCTCTAACAGACGCAAAACGAAACTAGCTCAGTGTTGACAAGCTTAAGTTTCTAATATGACTGTGATTTGAAGAGGTACAAGATGTCTGCAAAATTTAAAGTTCAGTCATTTCTTATCATGAAACATCATTATATATTTCAATTTGGATATTAGTGGTGTCTGGAGCGCTGTAATTTTAGATTGCCGTTGCTTTATTTTATATTTACTGGATTGAAAAGCAATTTATTTTATGCTAGGCCGTGAATTACTGAATTTTCCGAGTGAAATAATAGTGATATTTCACTGGAGTGAAAAATATAACATTTTACCTCGTATGCTTTAAAAAAAATATTTTTTTTTCACTGGTCGTCAACAGACATTGATAACATTATGACTAAGAAATTTCAAGTTGTTTTAAGACGCTTGCGTGGTGTAAAGGTAAATACGTCCGACTTGCTAAAATAAAAAAAAAAAAAAAAAAAAAAAAAGAAAAGTACGGCCGCCTTGCACACAGACAAATCGGGTTCAAATCCAGCAACGGGCAAATATATGTGTAAGGGTGCAAATTTCTGTCGATTTCTGTAGAGCACATTTTAGTTTGACAGAGAACAATTAATTAGATTTATGAGGGAAGATACCGTATTAAATCGCTAGACTGAGATGGTTTTAATGTTCCTGTTGTGGGAGAAATTGATTCTTAATTAAGCATTCGTTTATTTAACGGCCAGACAGATTGGAAGGAAAAGGTTAACTTCGATCTTGGTATCGAAAATGTAAGAGTTGAGAGGGTACAGAAACCATTTGCTAGCTAGTTGAAGTTGCATTATCTTTTTGAAATTCTCCAGAATCGGTTGTTTGAAAATCTAGAAGGTTACGATAACAGAATTGTCGCATATTTATAAAAGGCGGTAGATCCGTTTAATCTGATTTTCTTCGCTAAATAAGGGGCGTGTTTCCCACACGAAATTTTATGGGTTTTGATATGAACCATCGCAAAATTTAGTCAGTCTAAATTCCTGTAAGAAGAAGATATTTTTTACTCCGAGATTGAATTTAGAAGAAGTTCTCTCGTAAAAACAATTATTCAAGGGACCGGATGTCTGGAAAGTTGACGGACACAATTCTGGTGGTAGAAGCGAGCGAGTCTTGAAAGCACAAGGTATTTGCATCAATCTCATGTAATTCGTTGATACCAATATAATTATTTGTTTGAATTTATTTGTTTAGATTTGCATGAATTTATTTGTTTAAATTCGTAGATCAATTTTCTTGATATGAGTATAACTATGTGCTTGAGTTCATTTGTCTGAATTCGTACAATAATCTTCTTTATATGAGTTTGACGAATTGTTTGAATTTATCGTCTTGATTGTTATAGGAATCGTGTATTCTAAGAATTTCATCCATTACTTTATTTGATACAAGTTGTCTTAGATGATTTCATGTATGATAAAGACTTGAGTAAGTATTCACTGGAATTAATGTAGTTAAGCCATGAAGTGAATTTCATTGATTTATTTGTATAATTAAGACGTGAACTGAAACTGTTATGCCTCGTGTGTTGTTAGATTGAGTCAGTGATGAAATAGCCGTTAGAAAATACATTAATCTTCTGAAACTAGGTTTGTTTATGGTCTGTCCAATTTGGCCTGACCATATATCCTTTGGTATCTGTTTGAATTACAATAGGACGATATCTAACGTAACGAGAGTGGAATAATGCTCTACTCCCAGAAGAATTTTTGACAGAAGATTTAGGTTGTTTCTCTGTTTATTTTGAAAGGGGAAATAGCTCCATCCACCCACCTACGCATCCACCCACCTACGTATCCACGTACCTACGTATCCACGTATCTACCTATCCACACAAAGTTGGCGGGCCGGAAAGAGGCGAGATAAGAGAGAGGAGAAGGGGGGAAAAAAGGAGGAGAACATCAATCTTGACTGGACAGCAGCATCGAAGTTGGAGTGAACAGCGATAAAGCAGGTTATGCAGTTGTACAGGGCAATGACTTCGATTGTTCACTCGATTTTATGATGAACTAATTCTATCGTTTAAAACAGATCGGCTATTTGCATAAGTATATTTGGGTTGAAATTCAGTAAATGATTTATTTCAAAAAGAAGTGTATCTTCCTAATGTAATGTATTATCCCAGTTTGTTTATGTAATTGATTAAATTGTTATATTTCATGTACGGGTGTTATTCTGTTGCATATATCTGCTCAGATCTCTATTTATTCCATCTATAAATTTCATAATTTATATTCTTATTTACTCGATCCGGGCAATAACACCGAGGTCGATCATCCTCTAGATAACGATAACCAACCAAATAAAGCGGACACCTTGTAACGAGGGTAGTCCGCCACAATATGTTTTTTTCTTCATTTGTTTTTATCTGCTGTTTTACCTTGAACTGGGAAAGAGAATTATGTTACTCCTGATATTTTATGAGCGAATATACACAAAACAGAGCAGAACATAAACGATAAACCGCTGACATTATCGCGCTGGATACAGTAAGAAATTTGCTACGTAAGTCTGTGATACAAAATTGCTAGACAATACCTTTGAGCATAAAATAAAAAGATAATTTGCTTGCTCCGAGTGAATCACGGATATATTTCATCTCGTGAGTGAAAAACTTAAGTATTTTCACCCACTTGATGAAATATATCCGTTATTCACTGGTTTCAATCAATAATCTTCTATATATCTTTTCGAGAGACTTTTAAGTAAATGAAACCGATGATGTAATCTTTTTTGGTACTCTTGATAATAAATTAGAAGGTATGACCAAGCTTTTCAATACATATTTCCAGAAGTAACAAAGTGCAATTTTAAGACACACACACACACGGACACACACACGCGCGCGGGCGCGCTTGATCCAGGAATCCTGATATAATAACTTGAAATACATCATATACATTATCTGTGTTCCTTCTGCGATTGCTGATAAAAGGTTTGAACGAAAAATTGTTTTGAACAATGCGGAGTAACTCTAATTGCTCATACCTTCAACAATCGATCCTTCGAGCTCTTAATCTGAAATTTGATCACCCTATTATCACGAAATTAGATGAAAATGCCCCCCCCCCACACACACACACACACAGTGCGTTAAACAGTATATACTTTTCTCAGAAAAAGAAATGGTATTAAAATGTATCCACTCGTCCTTCTCAAACAAAACTTGGGGCTTTCTTTTAGCACCAACTTACTTGATTTACTCTGACCAGCTAGTTCCCATTTATTTTAAGCTAGACCGACAATAATAATAATAACGCATCCAAACATAACATAGTGCTAATTACGTGACAGGGGGAATTTGTCCGGAATAACTAGAATGATAAAATAAATAACCATACTATTTACGATAAGGTCTCAATTTGATGCAGCTTGACCAAAGACAGAAATAAGAAAACAATAATTGTCATCTTTATTATGCACATAGTGATATAATTTTTTAAAGGGGAGATTTAAAGAATAACCGCTGTTTTTTTCGCTGTTTTTCCTCCTTGTCAATTAGTAGGTACAACAGATCAACAATTTTATTTTAAGTTGAACTACTCTTTAGCTTTCTGAAGAGAATATCCAATTAGTAAAACGTTGCATGTCATTTATCACAGTGGACCAGTATGTGTCTCTCTAGCATTCAGGGCAAAATGTAAAAAAGTTTCAAAGGTAAGAGACCTTTCTACGCCGACAACTGAGGGTCGAGAGGGAGTTGAACGAGTGCGACATTTTGCTGTGCAATCAATGTTAGATAAATTAAATTGTCAAATAACGGTTTGAATTTTAATTCTTACTGACACAGTGAAAGGTACAATAGTCCCACGACATATTTGTATTATATATCCCCTTTCTGGTATATATCTCCTTTCTAGTCACGGCCAGTGTTTTTCTTGTTGTTGTTGTTGTTGATAAAATTAATATATCTCTCATTCGTTTTAGGAGTGGATGCTGCATTAACTCGTAGAGTTTTCAACCATGATTAATATAGTGATTCCGATTCCAATTCAAGCGAAAGAATCCTTTGTGAATTTGACATAACACATTTAAAAGAACAGAAATTCAACGATTGTCTCTACACGGTAAAAATAAATTTCCATTAACGGCCTAGCTTGGTATATATATATATATATATATATATATATATATATATATATATGTTTGTAATTTTGAAAATGCAGTATAATACCAGATTCTTTGCAGCTGCTGGTGTTAATGATAATGATGATAATTACCATTATTATTGCCTCAGTATTTTTGTACCTGTAACAAGTATCGTGTATTAATTCAAACATATCTATATTGTAAAGAAAATGGTATAGAATGTTTTGAAAATCATTATATAAATAACATTTTATGTTGAAGATTTTATCTACATGCTCTCTAGCAAATTCAAAATGAAACTAGCTCGGGTTTTAGACGCTTAATTTTCCACATTCACCGTCACTTCAAGAGGTTTTTAGATGTCTGCAAAATTTAAAGTTCAGTCGTTGCCTATCGTGAAACCTCATGAGATATTTCAATTTGGGTATTAATAGTGTCTGGAGCGCTGTAATTTTAGATTGTCTTTCCTTCGCTGGGCTTTTACTGGATTGAAAAGCAATATATTTCGGGAGACGTTCAAGTAAATGAAACCAACGATGTAATCTTTTGGGTATTCTTGAAAATTATTAGAAGGTAATACCAAAGACTAAGTCCGTTACAAATAATTAAAGAAACTAAATTAGAGAAACTTTTAATGTTTGCTCATGGAGATCTCAACGCTTTCATTATATACTACCTAAAGTGCAATTAATCAGATTTATGAGAAAGGTAACGTATTAAAAAAAATCGCTAGACTGTTTTGGTTTTAATGTCCGTGTTTGGGGCTCGATTGATTCGTAATTAAGCATTCGTTGTAAAACGATCGGACAGATGTAAATGGCAAGATGAATTTGGGGTCTAGGTATAGAAAATGTAAAAGTTGAGAAGATGCAGAGACTAATTGTAAAGCCAGCTGAAGTAGTGTCATCTTTTGAAATTTTCCAGAATCGGTTATTTAAATAGCGCGCGAAATCTAGAAGGTTACGCTAACCACGATGGGCGTGTATTTATAAAAGATGGTAGATATGTTTAATCCTGATTGGCTGCGCTAAATAAGGGGTGTGTTTCCCAGACGAAATTTCATGTTTTAAATATTCCACATCGAAAAATTTAGTCAGTCCAAGGTTCCTGCGAAAGGCCGGAGGGTTCTTGACTCCTAGCAGAATAAGACGAAATTCTCTCGTATAAACAATTGTTCAAGGGACAGGTGTCTGGAAGTTGAGGGGCACGATTCTGGCGGTAGATGCGAGTGAGTCTCGAAAGCACAAGGGAAAATAGCTCCACCTACCTACCCACCCTGCCATCGATACACGTATACGTATCCAGTTAGAGGGTGGAGAGAAGAGGCATCCCAGAATAAGTTGGATGACCGAAAGGAGGCTGGATAAGAGAGAGAGAGAGAGAGAGAGAGAGAGATAAGCAAAGGGGAGAACATCAACTCTGACCTGTCAGCAACGAGGAATTGGGAGTGACCAACAACAACAAGGTTATGCAGGCATGCTGGGCAATTGATTCAATTGTTCACTCGATTCCGTGATGAAATGAGTCCTATCGATATAAACAGATCGGCTAATTACATTTGTGTTGAAATTCGGTTATTGATTTCCAAAAGAAGTGTATCTTTCAAATGTGATGTACAATTTCATTTTGTTTATGTAATTGATTAAATTGTTAAATTTCATATACGGGGGATCGTGTTATTCTGTTCTATATATCTGCTCAGATCTCTATTTATCCCATCTATAAAATTTCATATTTATTTTATGGTTAAATAATAGAAAGTATAATATTAGTGCCATTAGGAATTATATTACAACCGTCCACTTAGATCAAAACAAACAAAATTAGTTATCTGTTTCAGACAAATCGTCGGAATGACAAAATTTTAAATTGATAAAACAGTTATCCAATTGGAAGAATATTCAATCAAATGTCCTAAAAAATTTCTTACCTCTCTTGAAAGTTTGGACGACAAACCATAAATTACCTGTTGAAACTGCTCGATGGAACACAATTCCATATGAAGAAAGAAAACATTACCTCTTTGAGTGTGAATTCTTTAGGGAGGCTAGACTGAAATTAATTAAGAAATATTATTATATATGTCCAAATATTTTGAAACATCAACATTTAGTGACAAATAAAAAAAAGATATAAATTTAAGCATATTCATTAGCAAAATTATAAATGAATTAGAAACTAAATATAGATCTCGATACTTATATGCTGATTTCACCTTTCACACTGTCGCGACTCTGTCATATATGAAGTTAAACATTGATAGTTCACTGTTCTTTAGATACTCCTCGGACTTGTAATGTTTAGATAATCCATATTCTCTCTCTCTCTCTCTCTCTCTCTCTCTCTCTCTCTCTCTCTCATTTATATTACAACATGATCTCTTCTTATATAATACAACTTTGATTGTAACTGACTCATATGCCATATATATATATATATATATATATATATATATATATATATATATATATATATATATATATAATGTTTGCATTGTTCTGTACTGTTCTGTTCTTCTCTTTAAAAATCAATTCCATCAATGGTCTAACGTGGTGGGATATATATATATATATATATATATATATATATATATATATATATATATATATATATATATATATATATATATACAGTCGACTCTCGACTCTACTTATTTGCATAATTCGCTTATTTGCATAAAATCTCCCTGCACCGATTCTTTTTTCTTCATTTCAGTTAACAAATTCTTTCATTTATTTGTTTATTGTTTATTTGCATAATCCACATATATGCATATATTTTTGTCCGTAAACTGACTCATGTCGGCCTTTAATTGCATAATTAGAGACAACCAAACACTTACCTAAACAATTGACCATCACTTGGCTAGCAGACTTCACATACGCGTGGTGTAGCAGACCGGTCCGGTTATTCAACTTTGATATGTCACGACTAAAATAACACAATTGAAGAGGGTATATTAGAATGTCAAATGTCTATTAAATGACATAGATGAACTTCAATTTAATTATTTCATTATCTTCTCACGCCAAATTGCTTTCGTACCCGTATAAAATCTCAGACTGAAATGTGTCGAAACACATTTGTGCTGTGTTGTCATTGTTAGATTGTGTTTTGCTGTCATTGCTAGATTACTACCCAAACATCAGAATGATTCGTACAGTTACCGTCTAGAAGGAAAGTTCCTAAAAGACTTTTCGCATGCCACCAAAACAAGCCGCAGTAAGATATTGCATTTGGGCTTAAAGATTTGTGATATATGTTCAGTGTTGAGCGAAGGAAAAAAGAAGGATAAATGTGAGGTACTTTGAGCTTTTGATAATTTTGTTTTGTTTTGACCTTTTCATTCTTTAATTCTGACCTGTGATAGAACATTTGTACTTTTGACAGAACATTTATATCGGGATTTGGATTTGTTATCTTTTGACTATGCATATTTGAACATTTACTGAAATATTATTCGTGATGGAAAAAATGAATTCTTCTCACTATTGACATAACTTTTCAACAATTCTGACCTGACAGTTCGTCTTTAATACAATCCTAGGTTTTGAAAATACTATTTATTTAACGTGTTGTGTCTAGCACTTCAGTGTAGTAGTATAACTTAATAATAAATTCGGAAAGTTTTTTCTTGTTATGCTTGATTGAAAAAAAATCATAAAATAGAGGTAAGCAAATTTAAAGGATTTTTTTAAACACTGAAATAATAGACAAACATGGGGGAAAGATGCTACAAGCACATAGACAAATGGGAATGCCGGTACTCAACCTCTCAGAGATTCAGTAGAACGAGAGACCGAGACCAGCAGAAATTATGTCGGCCTTAATTGCAGGGGGGGGGGGGGAGGGGCACAATCGGCGAAATTAAAGCGTTACAAAATATAGGCAATATACTTTTTGTCCTCTATGCACGAGGAGACCATAACCTCCTCCCCAAGGGGACCGCTCCCCCCCCCTTAATTTAAAGGGAAATAAACAAGAAATACATCGATATATACATTACTGGAGTGCCCCTGAAGATCCCCAATGAGAAACTGGAAAACAAGATTGAAATTCATTTTCAAATAGGAGTAAGGAGCCAGAGAATGTTAGCGCATAGAGTATGTGTCAATGTGTTAACTGGAGTGAGGATCTTCATGTGTTTCTGCCTCAAAACATGGTACCACTGATGTATACAGCACAGGTCTTGCGGAAGATGTAATAAAGTAGTCCATATGTCCGGAACCTGAACGGCTGAGCCGGTTTCACCAACAACAACACAATCCAGCTATGCAGAGGTAGCAGCCCAAATCGACATTATAGGAGATGTCTTTGGCGATGATGACGGCGATGATGATGAAGTAGGGACAGGGGCGACCCCACAAGTAAAAGTGACCGAAGAATTTCATCGCGATAACCAGAGGGAATGTGATCCCACTTTGTCTGAACTTATTTTGGCAACCCGAAGAAGCTGAGATAGAAAACGAGAGTAACTCTGATCCTCTGTCTGTTAACCTGAAGAGGATTTTCTTTAGATTAAAATGGAGGAACAATCGATCAAAGAAAAGAAAGAAGCTCTTAGAGCAGAAAGAAGAGAAAGGAAAAGAAACAAAATGAAAAGGAAGCAAAGAAAGAGAGAAAGAAAAATGTATCAAACAGGGAGATGATATGGAAGAACCTAGATTTCCCGATCCAGAAATGGAACGGGAAGACAGGAATTTTCTTGATCAATAGCCCCCAACTCCTATGCCATCAGGGAGTGAGGGAGAAGGCACGCAAAGTGCACAGGAAAACTCATCTAGGCAATTTAAGAAAAGAATACGAGTACCATAGTTAAATGAGTGGTGTGTACACGAGGAAACATACAAACACTTGTCTATAAAAACCCCAGCAAGAAATCGTTCACTTTACAATAGGGATCCAGCAGAACAAACTGTGGGATTAAGGCCACCAATAAAACATAATCAAATACAAACGGAAATCCAAAATAAAGGATGGAATCGTGATTTGGAGAAAGATGTTCTATTCAGAATACTTATATTAAAATTTTTGAAAGGAAAAGTTTCATTCTCTGAACATAAATTATAATACATTGACTAAAAACAGTCATATGAAACTAGAAATCACAAACTTGAGTCATTCTAAATGGAAGGAAGCATGTTAGTAATAATCTCTATAAATATAAATGGTACTGATAAAAAAATAGATGACTTATACCAGATACAAAAGTATGATATTATCTCTTTTCATGAAACCCACAGTATAACCAAGGATGTGAAAATATATAGAGAGGTAAGCTTTAACGCAGTTCTACATAAAAATGAAAATGAAGGATATAGTAAATCAGGAGTAGGGATCGTAATAAGTAACAAATCAAGTAAATCCCAATGCCAGATGATAGAGACTGGAGAATGTTCATAAGGAAGACTAATCTATTTAAAAGTTGATAATTTCCATTTTATAAATGTGTATGCGCCATCTAAATTTGGAAACAAAAAGTTAAATATACAAAGGATCGAACTAATTACTTACAACAATATTCTATGGAAAATTTAATAATTGAGGCAATTTGATCTCTTTAGAGAAAGAAATTGATACAAATATAGGTTTCAATGAGGAAGATAAACTTCTATTAAACATGTTAAAAAAGTTAATTGATAATAAACTAATAGATTTATACCGAAGGCAAAACATAGATAAAAGAGAATACACGTATACGTACAAACAAATTGAAGGATGTCGAATTGACAAATGTTATACAACAAATATACTGTGAACACTTTACAAAAGAATGTAAAACAGGCAAAGAAAAAACAGTTGATCATAATCATATAAGCATAAAAATTAAAATACTGGAAAGACAAAAATGGGAAGCACATTTCTAAGAAAAATTTGAAAAGAATCAATACCAATTTAAGAAATAGTATACATTAATATTTTCGTAAATGGAAAAAAGCGTAATCACTATAATATACAAAGGGAAAGGTGAGAAAAAAATTGATGAGAACAATATTTCCGGGAAAATACCTGAACGACCTAGGAAAAACAACAGTGATCAATACCCCACACTATATGTGTGGTGACAACCATGTCATCTACTATCCAGCAACCCACATTATACCATCAAAACGCCATGCGTAATGACCTGCTGCCTACTAGCTATATTCATATATCGAGATTTATATATAAGGCATTACCTATACCTCAAATCATGTTGGAGATGTCATTAAATTTTGCATATATTGTACTGATATTATAAATAGCTTTAATCATGGGAACCAACTCATAATAACACTAAAATGGACGTAACTAAAGGTGGTACTAAAATTCCGAAACTGTCACGGTCTTTAGCGGAGACTGAAAAAAAAATCCGAAGAATTGTAAAACAATTAGCAGAGGCTAAAAGGAGCACTAAAAGTCCGAAACTGTGACGGACTTTAGCGGAGACTGAAAAAATCCGGAAAAAAGTAAAACATTTTGGCTTAGACTGGAAGTCTTACTAAAATTCTGAAAGTCATACGGACATTAGCAGAGACTAAACAATGTTCGGAAAAATGTTAAAATATGGTCGAGTCTAAAAGTAATACTAAAATCTCTAAACTAATACAGAATTTAGCGGAGATTAAAAAGAAAATGTTCCCAAAATGTAAAAATTGTCAAAACAATGTTTACACTTTGTAAACGAATTTAAAAGCGAAAAATGTACAAATTTACATTTTTCAGAAATTAAAAACGAATTATACCGAATTTTGCGAAAACTCAAAAATGTCCGGACAAATTAAAAAATTGCTAAATCTGTTACAAACTCTAAAATAAAATTAATGATAATAAAAAATGTACAAATTGTGAAAGATATGTATAAAAAGAAAATGTCACGCCGTTTTGAGTGACCAGCAGCCCATACTTACTAACCAACTAAAACTCAACAAAAGAGGCGCGGACGTGAAGGAAAACATTCTTGTTAGAATAAAATCAAAGATTGACAGAGATAATCTGAACGAGCATGTAAAATTTGTTTTTGTTTCTTCAAAACGAGCCAACATCATTTTTTTATGTTCTAAATCAACATTTTAAATTCAGCCCCGCTAATTTAAACATTAACAAAACCAATGAAGGGGGTATATTTGAGCTAGTCCCGTCCTCTTTATTTACAAATACCAAACGTTAAACATGAACGTATTTATATGGTTGACATCGTTGTGGAGTCAGACTAGACTTCCAATGATCTAGTACAGTGTCATTTTGCGATCGATACACACTACGTTTCTGTGCTAAATAAAATATATAACCATAATGTTAACAAAACCATCTTTCTATTTTGTCATCATTTCTAGTGAAATCAGGTTCACAATAAGTCACGAATTGTTCTAATGGGAATCCAAGACTGCGTCGATGAAGACAATATACATAATATTGTCCGTACACAATGGAATCTGATCGTGTAATCTCACATTATTGCACTTAGTGTATACAACATTTCTTCTCATAAAGTCAATAATATTGTCTTCCAGAGGAGATAATCCATAAGAATCAGAATGGTCGTTGAGAAGGTAGACGGCTACCCAAAATGGCTGTCGTCTGTGTTGATGACATAGACTTGAACGTCTTTAGGTTATCTATGAGGAAGTTCATCTTTAGCACACACCGCTTTATTCCAAGAAGCTGGGTATTAACTGTGAGTCATAAGGTAATGAAGTTCCCAGGTATTCATTCTTTTCACAGGTAATGATAAGTCATGAGTTTACACTTGACTTTTTCCTTGAAAATATTTATCAAGGAAGTCGTTGAACGGGTAGTCTCTGTACTCTGTTGCAAAAGAGCTTCGATGCGTTTCGTTTCCAAAGAAGTCAACGGAGGTAAAGAATGGTCACACAAGTCTGTATTTCACTCTTTCAAGATCTTCTCCTCTGAGATGAAGGTCCACCCGTCTTCCAACTTTTCTTCTTGAATCATCATCAAACATTTGTCGTGTTGTTTTTGACTAGGATGATCAATTTGACAAGCATACTAATGTTCTCTGGTGACGAGTGTAATTCTTTCAGACAAATGACAAGCAAAACGGGAGACTAAGTGTTGTTCTTCTTCTGCCATCTTAATATTATGAATGTCTCTTTCACTTCTTTTTCAACTTCACTTGTGGCCTGTGGCTGCTGCTGCTCTGGACAGAAAACATCGTCATCGCCTATATTCATAGATTCGTGTTCCATCTTTTTAATAGTCTAGGATCACTTCTCAAACTGTTGGTTTCCAAAGTATTGTCAAATTCTGTATACATGATGACGTTCAGTGGTTTGCCAGAGCTTGTGCAAACTTACGTTCCACACGAAGTAGGCCCGATTTTATAGGATGGAAACGTTCTTAATCGCTGCCTTGGTCTCGAGTGAAATCATATCCCAACAAAGCATATCCTCGTAAGAAAATCGTCGTACGAAATGTCGTGGTTAATGTTGGTTCCTAATTGTCTTGTGGCTTCAAACATAGTCAACTTAGATCTCAAGTAATTTTTCTGGGCCATCAGTTTTAAGATGGGTTCTCCGAACGAAATGCTGATATTAACATATCTCCTAAACCATGTCCTCTTTGTCAACTGACTCCTCAGTACACAGGATACAGCTGTTACAATTCACTTGAGAATGGTTATCGAAAATTTAGTTTCACCGTGACTTTTCCTTTCAAAAATACAACATTTTGTTCAAAATCTCGTTTTATACTAATATTACTGTCCAGATACGATTTGCTTACAGGAAGATAATGTAAGCAGCTATGGCAGAATCCACTTTGAAAGGAATGACTCTCAGCAACGGAGCGACTGTATTTCTACGACGTTGTTCTCGACGACATCAGAGTACACAAACATCAAATTCACTCCTTAGTTTAATTCGATAGGGTTGCAAAAATATTTGTTGCATCGATCATTGTTGTTAATGTCTTTTGACTGCGGTGATGTGTTCGTGTTTCCATCCAGAATAACAATTAAACCGGGAGAAAATCTGATAGACAGCATTTTGCTGTCAGAAAAATTCATTTTAAGATGATGAACAATTTTATGGTAGTCGATCAGTACACTTCAGCGAGTTTTCTCCAGTACTTTGCCAAACGGATCATTGAAATTGCTGAAATCGTATCTACGAGATGTTGAGCATTGAAATCACTTCCTGTCGGAAATCTCATGGTATAGATATTAAGTTAAGTATTAGCTGGCGATGATGTATTGGATTCGTAAATGAGAGGGTCATTTCTGTCCAAGTGTTCTTGAACTTGTTCGTTGAATATTTCGTCAAGGAAAGTGGTTTGATCTCCAACCACATTATTGACTTGAGTGGGATAAATGATTTCTACCAAACCATTTTCTAATGAACTTCTTGATCTGATTGTATAGATGGAGGGAATTTTGCTGTGAAACAGCATAATGTGTTTTTGGGAAGCACATACATAGAACTGTCACTTGGTAATATTCAATAAAATTGATAGTTCAATGGTTCTGGTCTCTGATGAGTCACTCAATGTCAAAGGATGATTTTTGTAAGAGGATTCCAGAAGAGGGCTTCTGCTGTGATTGAAAGAGGAGTTGTGACTAGTTTTGGCCATGTGTTTAATCAACCGTTTTTGTTACTACTATCGGTATATTTCAACAAAGAACTGGGAAGAAGATAGGCAATAAAACTGCCGAGTAAAATAGTCCACAGTAGTTTATCTCCTTGTTGCAAAGTCAAATTTCCAATGGCTGATGCAATGACAAAATATACCACTAAGAGTTGGCAGGAAAAGACGTTTGATTTATAGGGACACATTCTCAACACCACACCCACAGTGGCTGCTTTTGTAATTCTTGGAGAGATGAACTCTACTTCTTTTTAAAGTAAATGGCTTGTGAAGCGGCAATCCAAGAATCGAAACTGGGGGATATCCTTTCCACAGAACTTTCACTTCTTGGAGCCCACTTTACGTGTTCTTCAATCGAGAGTGCTTTCGATATTGTACTTGTCGTCTTTTTTTCTTGGTCACTCGTTGTAACTCAGGCGTAAAAAGTTCCTTTTAACACTTCTCTGCTCATATCTTCAAATTTATGGACAGGTGGATCAAGTCCACGCACTTGTTCTGTGAAATGAAACAATTCTGTCTCCCAGTTAAGTAAATAACCTTTGTCAAAAGAGCGTTTTGTATTTCCTGTGCGAATCCAATCTCCGGTGTTTAACACTTCTTTATTTGTTCTGGTCTTTGACGTTCTGAACAATCGATCAAACACAATCCTTTTGTTCTGAGCTATCACTTCTTCTGGAACACATCCGATGCTACGACGGAACGATGGATTGTAAACTTTGACTCGACGTGGTAACACGTCAATGTATTTGAGAGGATGTTGATGTGTAAAATATATCCATATACGTTCTTTCAAAGATCTTTGAAAACGTTCCACGGCACTAACTTTTGTTTAAAACTTTTCAGTGGTGAAAAAATTAATGTGTGTGTATTTCAGTTCTTTTTGAAAAGCTTGGTAGAGAAATTCGGTGCCTTTGTCTGTTTTGTCATCGTAAAGGATCTCGACCACTTTCTTTCAAGACAAGTTTTAAAGCTTGCACTAACTCTGAACTTGTTTTGGAAGTAAAAGAAGCTACCAAAGCCGATTTTTAAAACACGCCAATGACACAAAGCAAATATTTGTAACCTCGATTGTACGACGCTAAATGAGAGATATCCTCTAAATCTGCTTGCCAATTGCTGATCTATTCCAGTTACTTTCGTCTGACTTCTTTGGAATTTTCGTCTAATGGGTTTGTGCAATGTGTACGTCGATTGTTCTTGTAACCATTGTCATACATCTTGAAGACGCAAACGTTTGAGTTTGGTTGTAGCTGTACGAAGCAATTTTTGAATATCTCCGTAGCCAGAGGCATTAGGTTGTTTGTGCGGCAATTTGGTTGCTATGCTTGACGTGTCCGACGACCAATATGAATAGAAGTAGTCATGGGTTCTTTGGTCACTTTTTTCTTGATTTCTTTTTTTTTCACTTCTCTCTTCCCTTCTTTCTTTTTTTCTTCTGCTGAAGAGGGCGACGACATTATCTTTTAGACCCAAGAATGCATTTTTTCTCGTCTGAGAGTAGGGGAAGGTGTCAACAAGGTTGTCATACTAGAAGTTCGAGGAAAGCAGACGGAGTTTGAAACACTTCTCTTGCTTCTTTTTCGTCCTCCATCCCTGTTGCTGTTTCTGTCATATTTTTTGTTTATTTTTATTTTTCTTGAAACCTCTCAGAATAGGTTTACCTGTTTTGTCTAAATCTTTCTGATTAAAACAGTTGAAGACGTTGCAATAATTGTCCGTACCGATGCGGTTTTTGACAAACCTGTTCGATCCATCAGTGATTGTAATTCTTGTTGTAAGTGTGATTAGGAGGTAAATGTTGTGTCCTTTGATCGTGTCAACGATGGAGTTTTATCCATCGTTTGTGTGGAGCTAAAGCTAATTTTTGTCTTTCCATAAAATCAAAGCGCACACTCTTTCCAGAAAAATGTGTCTTTTTATCCTCTTTATTTGTTTCTGTTTCTTCTTCTTTTTCTTCTTCTACATCTCATCACTCCTCCAAACCGAGGTCCTGCAATCTATCCTAACAAAAGAGCAGCCACTTTTAACAACTGTCTTATCAGCATGGGCAGAAATCCTACTCGTTGAGCGAGAATTTTATTTTTCACTGATTGACATTTTCTTTTTTATCGTCTGACGAAGGACGTGACGATATCGTCCTATCGATGATTTCATTAGGTGCGTTTTAAATGATTTGTTTTCGTATCGAGGCAATGGATTTGGTAAGTACTGACAAGACATTCCAATGATTAGGTAAACGAGGAGGGAGTTCCTTTATTCCTGTTTTGGACGAAGGTTTCTTTGCATTATGGTGTGAACATTGTGACATCTTTGTTTCAGGAGGAAGAAACTGAAGTGAATCTGATCCAATACTCATTTTTTATACTGGAATTCGTCTCCACTGATTGTAGGGACGTCGTATCAACTTGACTTTAGGTGCTATTGTTGTTGTCATCGGACTGTGTCTTGCTAGTTTTGTTTGGACAAATCCAGTAAACGTTGTAACATACCTGTTTTGTCATGTACGTTTTCTTACACGAGCCCACTTTTTGGCTGCTGCAGCAGCAGCTAGAGCAGCAGAAGACGTCAATGGAGCAGAAGTTTAATTAGTGATGGCTTTCCATTTTCTCATTAAATTCGGAAACACTGGTCGTAAATCAGATTTGGCAGACATCATCATTATTGGAGTAGAAGTAGAAGAAGAAGTGGAAGGAGAGCGACGTTTTCTTGAGTACGTGCACATTCTAGCAGCAGTACCTCACTTTCTTGCAGGAGACGTTTACTTTTCGATTTACTTCTTCTTCTTCTTAGAGTGTGAACTTGCTGCACCAGCTCTCTTCTTTTTTGGTATGTCTTTTAGGTTGTTTGACTTTTCAAGCTTCGGCATTAGGATTCCATTTTAAAAGTGAACGAATAATGATGCCTTCTATACATCCACTTCCACATAGTTTCAAAATGCTTGTTAGATCAGCTAGTTGTGGAAAAGCTACTTTATGTTTTTTTTTCTTCCAAAAAACGTTTTGTTTGATGTGGAATGTGAATGATGCCTTGTAGTAAGTGACGTTCAGTCCAAGTTAACCATCGTAATTCTTCTTTGAGACTAGCATCTAACAAATGTGAACGAACTTGGGAATTTGTTTCGCGACTGATGGCATACAGTGCACGAATACATTTTGCAGGACGATGGGATTGAAAGGAAGTCATGTTGAATACTGTTAGAAAGATAAGAAGTGAATGATGTTTTTATAATTTTTGTTGAGACAGACGAAAACGAGGAAGGTGACGTGTAAATGACTGAACCTACTTTTTGACAACAATCGTGAAACAAGTTCGTCGAAATCTAAAAAAATCTTGAGTAGTAGGTTTTAAATCCAAGAGTAAATACGCATGTGGCGATTGAGTGGCATCGTCATAAGCATAATTAAACTAAGGTGTTCCTAACTGTTTGGCTAACACTTGAACTTGAGATTTGTCTCTTGGACTTTTAAACAAACACGACATAATGTGCAATGAGACTGATGGTGCAATGCGCTTTGCTTTGTTGAATAAATCTTGAGTAATGTAAATAATACTAGCATAACGATGATGTCATTTTGATATAAACCAAAGTTTACTTTCATCTTCGTCTTCTCCTAACATGTCATCGAAGATGACAAGATGTGTTTGACTAAAGTCAGTCTTCGCAAGGAAATCCTTCTACAGACGAAATGTATTTTCCTTGACTTTCTTTCAGTAACGTGTAAGCCATTTTTCACTCTTTGTAACACCACACGATACGTTGTGGAGGACGATTGAACGCTTTTGATTTGTGTTCAATCACACGTTTGACAACTTCGATTTTGCCTAAACCACTAGGTCGAGCAATCAACATGCTAAAGGGATGCGAAGATATAGTGCCTCTCAATCCATGACTTTTTCATTCATGTACATCCTTCCAGTCGTAATATGTTGGTGTATCCAACTGGCTATACACACTTCTTGGTAAGTATGAAAAGTTGATAGAGTACGAAGAATGTCTTCTTCACACTGCACAGAAGTCGTATTCATCACTATTTGCAATACGTTTAACACAATAAGTTCTTCGTGCACAAATCAAGTTTTAGTGGTCATGTCTTTGCATGTACTGTTCGTAAATTGACCACAACGAATCTGCTGGTAATCGAAATCCAAGAATTGAAGTCACAAACACCCACACCACACGTCGTCCAAACTTCAAAGGAATCATTTCGTCATGTGGAATCAGTTCTTTTAAAAGTATTTGGTAATCCACTAAGTATTCAACACTCTCATTGACTTCCTTTCACTGAATTTGGTGTAACACGGATGACAAAAGTCGTGGCGTGGTAAGTCTTCTCATGTCTTCGCAGTTTATCAACCATTTCAACATTTTCAAAGTAATCAGTCTACTTATACGATTCAGATACCAATGATTAAAAAGTCTATGTCATTTTTGGATGCAATTGCTCTCTGCGTTTCACTTGAATTTTGCCAAACTGTCTGTAAATGCGCTTACGCAGTTCCAGTGGTAGCTTCTGAATGTGCTCCTCTAAACTAGTCATTCGCAGGAATGTCTTATTTGAGGAAATATTTATACTTTTACAAACGAAATGTAATGGTAAATCATATCGAAAAAATACAGTCACTGCCTCACAACGCACCACACGTCGTGAAGAAGTCCTTTCTTGAGGCGATACTTCTTTTAAAATTGTCTTGTAATCCTGTAAATCTTTGTCATCTAGAATTTTTTTGTAGTATTCCAACCTTGTAGGTAGAAGTCGTAGCCTTGAAACTCTTCTTCTTTACGGGTAGTTGATCAATATCTGACCATTTGAACACCTTTAAAGTAATCAACCCTCCTATAATATTTAGATACCAATGGTTGAAACGTCTATGTCATAAAGGATGAAATTGTTCTTTGCGTTTCACCTGAATCTGTACTATGTCTCTGTAAATGCGTTCTCGGAGCTCCAACGGTAAACTACGAATTCTGTCTCTTAAAGTATCCACGAGTATAATAACCATGGTCCACCACGGGAGGGTAGTGACATAATGGAAACCACCTGGCGTGTTCTAGGAAAGCTGAATCTGTATACTCCCATTCGTGGATCTTCCCGCCACAACTGAAACACCGTACTTGGTCTCCTAGTCTCAAGTAGACACATCCTGCTCTGGTGGGTAATCCATTTAGATATTTAGGACATTTTTTCAAACGTGTTCAATCAACTTTCAAAGCCACAGCAGCCAGGCAAGGCCACAGGAAACGTTTATTCTTCTTTGATTTGTAATTTTAAATGATCTAGTTGCATCCAGAGTGGCTTGTGAGTGCACGGATGAGATCCATAGATAGGCACACGAACGGCATCGCTTTCGTTAGTAGAGCGGCAACGTTGTGCTGCATCGCTGATGTCGCAGGGTACAGCATCACTCTGGTCGCAAGGCACAGCATCGCACTCGAGTTCACTGAACTTGGAGTCAGCAGTGGATCCATCACACGGTTGCTGTGTCGAATTTATCATTCTCGGTGAATGTTTGTACTCAAAATGATCTTTCTGTCTTGGAACTCTCTCCTTTTTTATACTGGAGCTCTGTACCCGTAAGGTAACGTGTTGTGATCAGGAAGTCGCACTCGTTTGTGGTAGCCGCTCAGATATGCCTTTTCCAAGGGCCAAACTGACGATTTGGTGATCTGGCAAACGTACAATTTTGTGAGGATCAAATGTGGTGACGCCAAAGTCTTGATCTTGACACGACTTTTAGGTTTTCTTTTAAAACGTCAAAGTTGACCACTTGACTGGAACCATAGTTCAACGTCAGTCTCTTTATTCGCATTTGGTATGAATTTCTCCTTTTTTGTCTCGGTAATGGTAGCCATCATATTTAGGTTCACCACTGGCACAACTCAAAATAGTGTCATCGGGATGTTGATCAGTCCAAGCTCCTAAACGTTCGTCTTCGACATGTTGGTGATAGCTTCCAGGGCGATTGATGTACATGCAAATATCGGTGTGAAAGTAAAGAACTCGATCTCCTATAGGTTCCAAGGCAGAATACAATTTTTAACGGCTATTACGTAAGCCGCAATGATGACATTGCCAAACTCGTAGAATCGTTGTTAATCTGGACTTTAGTTTTTGCTTGGTACTGGGAAACTGATTCCCCGATATAACTGCGTCTTCCGCTGCCTCTTGGCGGTGAAACGTGTCTCCTGTGAAAAGCAGCTTTTCCATCGATCATGTCAAACTCATCGTTGGATTGTTGGACGTGTTGAATTTTGTCCAAGATTTTGGAAGAAGTTAATTCTGCAGATCTACTAAACTCGATCCATACAGGAGATTTGAAACTGTCGTGAGTGATGGATAGTCTCAAATGATCTTCATCTTAAGCTTGGCATTGTCGTTTCTATTTCCCTAACATTGACTCCAATAAATCCGTAATGAAGACATTTGTTTCTCCGCTGGAACTTGAGACTTGAACTCTTTAAATTTAACTGTGTAAGTGCAAACCATCGTTTTAAATTTTCTGGAAATCACTTGCTACCGAAAGATTTTGTTTCTTGGCTGAGCTCGGCTCTCTAGGTCATGTAGTAAAGATAAATGATATTGGCTCAGGATCACTCACGGCTTCTTCAAAATCGTTAGCGTGAACTTCTGCTAACACTTCTTGGAAAGTGGGCGACACAGAACGTTGTCCTGGCTTGGTTTCTGATTTCTCCTTGGAAATGTTCGAACGTTTCATGTTAGTAGATGATTCAAAATTAATTTGACTAGGGTCCACACTCTCTCCCTATAAATAGAGCTCCCCTTGACCTAAGAGAAAACACTCACTCAGTTTCAATCTGTAAAGATTTAAGAGTCACAGCAGATCACACTTCTCGTCAGATATTTAAAGAGTTATTCGAAAGTACACTTCAACAAGGCACCTGGCTACTTCTTGCGAGATAAAAGTCAAGATACCTGTTATGTCTGTCAGGAGAAATGACATTGGGCTCCAGAATGTCCACAAGGTCAAAGAAAAGGAACTTCTAAGACAGAGAAAAGAGAGACAAGCAAAAAAGATAAATGTTTTCAATGTCAAGAAACAGGACATTGGTCTTCAGAGTGTCCCAAGAGAAAAGAAAACAAGGAGAAGGAGCGTAAGCAAAAAACAAAGGACGAACACATTCCAGTAAGACATTCAAAAAGGCGAGACAAGCAGGAGAAATAGCAGATGAACCCATGCTAGTGAAGAAATACAGAACAGAAAGACAGTGAAAAAGAAGAAGAAAATGGACTATTGTGGTGTGTTTTGAAATTTCATTGTGATTGTTATTCACAAGAATATACCAACAAAAAAAATTAAAAAATTAAAAAAAAGACCATAAGTGTCTCTATGTCTTGATTTGTTCTTTTAGTATGGATAAGATTCTCAAACACAATTCTATGGACCAAAAATAAAATGCCGTGTTGGATAGTTAGTGTGGGGTTTTGGATAGTAAATATAGAGTCTTGGATAGTAGATGACTGAGTGTGTCACTCAACCCTCTTCGTTGGTTAGCAAGTGTGGGGTATTGGTCACTCAAAACGGGGTAAAATTTTTAATTTGTTTATACATATCTTTCATGATTTGTAAAGAAATGTATTAAAATTTTTAATTTGATTTTTACAATTTGCAAATCTTTTTTGCAATTTTTAAATTTGTCAAGACATTTTTTAGTCTTCGCTAAATTTGGTATATTGTACATAATTTTATTATTTGTAAAGTGCAAATTTGTACATTGTTTTACTTTTAACTTTTTGTTATACAACTTTGTAAAATTCTTTTGATAATTTTACATTTTTTGGGGAAATTCCTTTTTAATCTCCGCTTAATTCTGTATTATTTTAGAAATGTTATTATATAATTTTAGTCTAGACCATATTTAAAAAATTTCGGACATTTTTTAGTCTCTCCTGAAGTCCGTATGTGATTAAGATTTTTAGTATTACTTTTAGTCTATGCCAATATTTTTTAGATTTTTTTCTGGATTTCTTTCAGTTTCCGCTAAAGTCCGTGACAGTTTCGCAATTTTAGTACCACTTTCAGTTACATCCATTTTAGTGTTATTATGAGTTGGCTTCCTTGATTAAACTATTTATAACATCAGAACAATATATGCAAATTTAATGACACCTGCAACATGATGTGAGGTATAGGTAATGCTTTATATATAAATCTTGCATATATGCATATAGCCACTAGGCAGCATTTCACTGCACATGGCGTGTTGATGGTATAATGTGGGTTGTTGGATAGTAGATAACAGGGTGTTGGTCACTACACACAACGTGTTGATGGTATAGTGTGGGATATTTTTCACTATAAACGTCGTGTTGGATAGTAAGTGTGGGGTATTGGTCAGTACACACGGTCTGTTGATGGTATAGTGGGGGGTGTTGGATAGTAGATGACTGGGTATTGGTCACTGCACACGTCGTGTTGGATAGTAAGTGTACAGTATTGGTCGCCACACACGGCGTGTTTATGTTATAGTGTGAAGTGTTGAATATTAGGTGACTGGGTCGTGTTGGATAGTATTTGTGCGGTATTGGTCACTACACATATTACTAGCTGGGTCTCGATAGGCCTCCAGTGTAAACCTACAGCGTAATGTTAATTTCCGTTTGGATCTCAAGTATTGAGGTGACCAACTTGTAACAATGTATACAATAGTAACTTTATAGCCTCAATGTTAACTTCCCTTTCGGGTCTCAAGAGGCACATAATGTAAACTTACAGCGTAATGTTAATTCCCGTTTGGGTCCATATCGACCCACATTGCTACTAAGAAGTGAGGATGATGAGAGGCTCTGCTATTAAGGCGCTACGCGAGGTAGACAGACTCGCATAGGAGTCTCATAAAATAAAGGCATAACAAAAATACCTCCGAGACACAACAAGAAAACGAGGGAAAACACATAAATATACTAACAAATGTGAGTCAAATATATACATACCACACAGACACACAGTACTACAAACAACTTTTCCTTTATCTTAAATAAACTTTTGTTTTTGCTCTTATATGGTGTTTGTTAAATAAGCAACTTGTGATATATTTGATTTGAGGAAAGCCGGTCCTGACAACTGCACATATGAAGGGCTAATAGCACATGTACAACAAATACACTACAATATGCATATTCCTGGCAAGGATCACTTACATTTTTCAAACTGGGCGAGGAAAAAAGCCGAAAGGTGTAATACCTGTTTGAAATATACTTTAGGCCTGGAGATGGAAAGAATAGAAACCTGGTACAAGGAAGCTAAACAAGAACATCCCTATCAATAAAATTCGATGAACCCCATTCAAAATTACATTTTATTTTTTTCAAAATTCTGTTTGATTTATTTTTCTATATAACCCTGGTGTACACCCTAATGACCAAACATGAGAGTGAGTAAGAGGAAACGGAACGAATTATCACTTTTGGTGATAAAGCAGAACTCATTAAATTTATTAAGCAGAATATTTCACAGAGTGAAATAGCAAAGAGATTGGGGTGTTCTCTGTCTTAATTTTCTCGGATTTCAAATTTTAACAAATCTAAAATTATGTTGGAATGGCAGACAAATGCAAATAAGAATAGAAAGCAGCACCGGACTGAAAAGCTGAAGATGTGGAAAATGCTTTGAGAAAATGGTTTACAAATACTCGTGCTTGTGGTATTCCAGTATTAGGGTCAATTTTGGAAGAGAAATCACGCAGTTTGTGGATGAAATTAGTTAAAACTAATTTTAACCCCACCATGGTACGGCTATCAAGATGGAAGGATCGAAATGCAAATGTGTACAAGCGCTGTCACAGAGAAAAGAAAGATGCAGATATGCCCGCTGCGGAAAAATGGGTGACTACAGTTTTGTCAACAATTCTAAAGAACTATCAAAGTGAAAAAACTACAATTGCGACGAAACCGGAATTTACTACCATTACCTTCAATATGGATCACTAGCACTTAAAACTGCGCACCTTTCATGTGGCAAAAAGAATAAAGACAGAGTAACTTGCAACATGACCGGAACGGACAAACGTGAAATTATAGTGAGTGGGAAAAGGAAACAAGGCCGTTGTTTCCTTGGTGTAGTTTTACTCATGGATGACATGCATTACATTTGGACTCTGTGTAATTAAAATAGACGGGAAGAAGAAATGAAAGAGATGAATAATAGCCCTTATATTGCATAACTGTGCTGACGATTCCATGGATTGGAATAAAAGTTGAACAATGTGAAATCAATCTTCCTTCTAGCTAACATCACTTCATTTATCTAGCTGCTTGGCATTGTAATCATCAAGGATTTAAGGGTGATTTATCGTAGCAAAGTGGACAAGAAAATTGTTGCTGAGATCGACAACAACCACGAGCTCACAGCAAATGGTCCTGCAATGTGTTACAATATTCGATGTAATGCACATGTTTGCGAAATCATGGAAACAAGTGAAAGAAACTACAATTTGGAATTGTTTTGCAAAGGCCGGGTTCACACAAAGTAACAGTGACAACAACGACACCAAAAAAAGTGAACTCCCCAATGGAATCACACAAAGAGAAGGCTGACATATTTCTTGCATTGTGTGCCGGGGCAGAATGTTTTGGAATTGTTAGAGATGACAATATATGTGCCGCAACTTTGGATTCGCATTAAAATGTTGAGGAGACTGACGAGGACGAATCTGTTGATACAGCGACAATGCGATCTTCATCTGAGGCAATCAGTGCTTTATGATCCATAAAAAAAAAATTAGGGACAAAAGAGTATAGATTTTCATGATTTTCATTCTCCTGGTGATACTTTTATGTGATACTTTTATGTGCTATTTGATAAGTGCTTAATAACCAGCGAAAGCTTACAGATTTCTTTGGATAGAATTGAACAAGGAGTATATACAAAACTGAGGGCAAGTGAAACAAGTTTTAAAATTCAGACAAACCAATAAAGAACTTTTCATCGTCCTAAATAGTCAACAAGAATGTAAATTTCATGCCTATGAATATTTGCTGTCAAACATACAAATTTGATATAGTTATATATAAAAAAAATAATTTCAAATTCATGTTTGACTTATTTTCTCCTCTTAATATAGATATTTGTCACTGATATGACCCATCTATCTATCTATCATTTATACAAAGTCATATCGGAGGTATTCTCCCTTTTATACTGGTCGGCTTCGTTTATTTGCATAATCCGGATAATTGCATACAACTCCTTGACAAATGATCTATGCAAAAAAGCGGAATTGACTATATATATAATTTTCAAAATGCAGTATAATATACTAGATTCTTTGCAGCTACTGTTGCAGCTTGTGATGATGATAATAATGATGATTGTCATTATTATTGCTCAACATTGTCGTCATGTAAGATTTGTAGTATGAGATACAATGTATTCATTCAACCATATCTATATTGTAAATAGAAATGGTGTAGAATGTTTTGAAAAATCCTGATATAAATAGCATTTTTATGAAGATTTGATCTAACAGGTTGATTCTCCACACTTGCCGCCACTTGAAGGGTTTCAAGATGTCTGCAAAATTTAAAGTTCAAAAGTTTCTTATCGTGAAACCTCATTAGATACTCCAGTTTAGGTATTAACAGTGTCTGGAGCACTGTAATTTAGATTGTCTTTTTGATTTGTTTGACTTTTGTTTGATTGAAAAGCAAAATATTTTCGAGAGGCTTTCAAGTAAATGAAACCGACGATGTCATCTTTTTGGTATTCTTGATAATAATTAGAAGAAAATACCAAAGACCAGGTCCTTTCAAAATAATTAAAAAACTAAATTGGAGAAACTTTTCATGTTTTCCATGTGTTTATTATTGTAAAACCCCATTAGATATTTCAGTTTGGGTATTAATAGTGTCTGGAGCGCTGTAATGTTATATTCCCCTTGCTTTGCTTGATATTTACTGTATTAAAGAAATATCTTTTCTTGAAAGTTCAAAGTAAATGAAACCGACGATATCATCTTTTGGGTATTATTGATAATAATTAGAATGTAAGACCAAGTCTGTTCAAAAAAAGGAAACTGACTTAGAGCATGTTGTTAAAACTTGCCACCGCAAATCCTAACGCTTTGTAATAAAAGTTCAATTTTAACACACACACACACACACTTGCGCGCTTGATCCAGGGATCATTTGTTGAAGTACATTACATATAGTATGTGTGTTCCTTCTGCGACTGCATGTATATAGTTTGGTCGAAAAATAGTTTTTTGAACAATGTAAAGTTCAATGTCACTGATATTTTTTTTACAGTTTACCTTTGACCACCCCCCACATGTAAAATTCAACTCAGCGATTTAGGTGGATATGTGGTAACAAACAGGACGGACAGGCAGGCGGAGAGATTCACAGTATCTCAGACGCATACGTGTCGGGATTATGCCAAAAAGAAAAAAACAACAGCAGGAAAAAAAAAAAAGAAAAAAAAAAAAAACAGAAAAGGCGAAAAGCAAGAGAGCGAGGTGAAGGCAAATACGTATAGTACGATTTTTATTTCATTGTAATTACTGTTTTGTATGTACATGTATTAGGCAGTATAAACAACATCAAGATGTATGCAATGGCATGGTAATAAATCTCACTCGATCGAAAATTTTAAACTGTCATCTTTTTACCTGTTCTTGCTATGCATAATCATGGCCTTTTCTGTGCCTTTTAATAGCCAAATGATTGTAGAATATTTACCTTATGTCAAATGATCCATTTGAAATCAACGCATTGATATGTCAGCGTTATTGATAATTAAAGTTAAATCCGTTTCATGCATTTTAGCCAAGGAAGCAGTGTTGCCTTCTTCACTTGGTTATGTTTTCACTAGATAAAGCACAAGTAATAGATTCCAATAAAATAATTCTGAAATACTAAAAATGCCTGAAATAAAAAGCGAAACTTGCAAAAAGCTGATCTATGTTTCTCTGCAATTGATATCGTCTAGACATGGCAAAAACTTTCTTCAATATTTATATTTCGGCGAGAAAAGTGTCATGATAGAGAAAATCTCTGCGTTTTTAAACATTTCAAAATTCGCCAGGAAAAATCCTCATTTTTAATATATGTGTGTACAATGTTTGTTTTATACAATGTATAAAACTTTAAAGAACAAATTCCACCATTGTTATTTATCTTCAATATATACCAACATTTCCTTATTAATGTGAACAAAGGCATGATTCTTATCAATTTGTATTAAAAGTGTGGGAAGTTATAGAAAGAGCACACACATAAACTGTTGTGAACAAAAGAAGTATTTAGGTATTGCATTGACATTTTCTTTTGGAAGACATTATAAATTCCTTTTTACTCAATGCAACGGAGGCAAAGATTTAAGATACAAGATTGTGGCTGTGATAATATTTATACAGAAACTCTTTGGATAACTGCGGAATTCCATTAATAATCGTGTTTTCCAGGGGCTGCCAAAACCGTCAAAGTTAAGTTAATCACACTAAATGATCTCCAGTATCGAACCACTGAACGACTGACCAATCCATTAGGTTAATTTTCTTGTTCCATATCTCCACTCACTAAGCCATTCAGTACATTTAATTCTCTCTCTCTCTCTCTCTCTCTCTCTCTCTCTCTCTCTCTCTCTCTCTCTCTATATATATATATATATATATATATATATATATATATATATCACCAATTAAAAGGTGTCAAACCGTTTGTTGAAAACAGAAACTATACTACTATACTATCTTGGGTAAAACAGTTTAAACAAATTTTACTAAACATTTAATGGAAACTCGAGTCGTTTAATCCTAATCCGTAGCATACAGTTTCTTTACTTTGCTTTTGATATAATAGGAAATAAAACCAGTCGCCTCATCATGAAACGGTATGATGAAATAATCAAATGCTATGCAAATAAGACATCTACATGCCACGTAAGCCATCAATTCATGAAACTGTCATTCTTCTCCCAAAGTAGTGTATGTTCCGCTTTGGAGGTTTGCATTATTGCACTGAGCTCAAAATTTAAAGAAAGATGTTCTTCTGATTTTTCTCACCACTGGTAATTCTTGTTATTAAAAAAAGAAACCTGCAGATCCTAGTGGAAGTTTAAATAACCTACAATTTTCTTTATTTTGTTATCTAAATGATGGCAATCGATTTGGATTTGAGAGTACACAGCTAAGCATTGTTTATTATGTGCATTTATAGAAAATTGCTAGCTCTGCATGACTATTTTACTTCCTTATAGCCAGTTTATACAACAAAAAGCAAATGAGCCAATAGCTTTTTGTTTAGTTTCTTGATATTGTTAATTTTTATAAATGCTCTTTCAGAACACAGTAATGCCAACACTGTGAAAATTCATTTATGTATTTCAAGGACATGTCAGGTTATAACACTTTGCTTTGTTTCAATTACATTCCCTCAACAGACAGAAGCAGTCATTTTGATCATCTGTCTGCTTCAGATAGTATACGGTCTTCCTAATTATAATTTTTAAAGAAAATGTAAATCCAAGTAGATGACATACATGTACTTATAAGTTTACGTTCTATATATCGTGAGAGCTGTAGAACAAACAACTTAGCCCTTCACCTTCCCATCTTTCAGTGGTGCTCAAAAACTCCTGAGCAGAGCCACAGTTGAAAAAGGAACCACGCAATGTAACCCACCAACAAGTGGATAGCGAAATGAAACGGTGAAAGCTCAATCAAAACAAACGGATGGTTTAATAGTATACATATTGATGAACGCGCCTAGCAACACATATTACACACACACACACACACACACACACACACACACACATCATATATATATATATATATATATATATATATATATATATGTCAACAAAGAGCGGGATGGGATTATTCATTTTGACATAATTGGAGAAAAAAAATATGCGAGTTTACTGTGTATAGGAAGCAAGCAAGATCGTCGTTCATCGGTAATTACATCCCCCCCCTCCAAATGCATCCCGATTGCATAACAACGGCCAATGGGAGGTCGGCGGAGTCCAGACAACCGGAAGGAGGCGCTATTTAACCGTATTTATATTAAAATCGTAACTCTGTAACTTCCTATTCAAAGGTAGGTTGTACTGTTGGATTGCCTTTTTCCTAACTAATCTTTGTGACACATAGTTTCTTTTGGTAACAACTGGTAACAATCTGTAACAAACTTGTAAGTGAGATTCAGTGACAATTCAGTGCGGTTCTGTAGCCTTTTCACAAAATTCTCCTAATATTTATAACATAATATAATTCATGTTGCATTTTACCTATGAATGAATTTTTTTTAAAAATATTTTCCCCCACAGGTTAATTATGGATGATATTGCTAAGATACCAACTGAGACAATTGCAATTTTGTCCATATTTGGATAGACGATGTTAATTGTTTTGTGCAACCTCTCCAGTCAAGCCATTTTAGTGCATTGAAAGTATCTGTTCTTGCCCGTAACAGATACAAATTGTCCAGTCTCGCGTCTGGTTGTTCTAGTAATTTTAATTAGAATATCCTCGAATCTGACTGATCTAGTAATTATAATTCGAACAATCATGCCCTCGGGTCCAACAATTCTAGTAATTTGAATTTGTAAAAAATACCTTCGAGTCTAATTGGCCAGTAATTTCTTCTTATTTTTAATTTCTCGTATCACTATACGAGATGGTGATACAGAAAAGTATTAGTGGTTTAGTGACTTTTTATTTTAATTTTAATATTTCCACATCTCTATACGAAATAGTGATACAACAATATGAACCGTCCGCTGAATTGTAAACTTTATTTGTAGTATTCTCGTATACGACATGGTGATAGACACATATAGGAGTGGTGCAGAATTTGTTAAAATTAAATAATATCACAAATTCTAACTTGTGTGACAATTTTTAATTTGTGAAATAATATCATAGAGTCTAGCATTGGTCTAGTAATTTATAGAATGATATATATTTTGAGAGTTCTCCAGACAGAATTTCTCGATGTATTACTGTACCATTTATTGCTCTTTGGCTTTAAAGATGTACAGAATTAAATTTTACTATGGTCTTGAACACTCACAATTTAATTTCTCTTTTCATTTGTTGGCGGTGCATATTGTGTGGTCCTTTAATGGAAGAAGAGTGACGGTTTCATGAAATATATTCCATATTGATATCATGTTTACCTAATACTTGATTATTTCATCATATCGTTTCATAACGCTGAACATTTCTTTTTCTTATCATCTGTAAAAACAAAGTAATGGAACACACTTCTGTAAGGAATGATCTGTGATTAAACGACTCGAGTTTGTATTAAATGATTCTTGCGATTTGTTTAAACTATTTTATTCAAGGCAGTATATAGTTCCTGTTTTCAATAAATGGGCTGAACGTTTAATTTGCGGTATGGTTAAATGCACAGAATGGATGGGTATGTGAAGATATGGAACGAGAAAATTAACTGAAAGGATTAGTCTATCATTTAATGTTTCTATATCGAACACAGTTTGATGTGATTAATGTAAAGTTTTGATAGATTTGGCAGCCCAGAAGTAAAGAAAAGGCCATTTAAAAATGTTTGAGAGTTTTGAACATTTAACAGTTTTCAACTTTAAATTTATGCTAACACACACACACACACACACACACACACAGACACACACACACACACATATATATATATATATATGTAGAGAGAGAGATACATAGATATATAGATAGATAGATAGATAGATAGGTACAAATATACACCAGACAGAGTGGAAAGTGCTGTACATGAGGATGCGTCATAATATACAGTGAAATTATATATTGAGAGAGAATATTATCATATTATCATACAGGTTCGAGAATTTTTTAATTCGTCCCTACTGAGATTCGAACCCGGATCAGCGGGTTACGGCACCAATCACCGTGCATGCACGCACCAACTCCCATACCCTCTCTACCATGCACGCATTATATTATCAATATACATAACACCTCCCCTCATAAAGAAAAAGAAAGATTTATGCAGTAAAGCTTTCTATGACATACTTGTCAAATATGCATATGATACTATAATAATACAAATTACATATGAAGATGTCTTATGAATTACACAAAATAAAGCAATATAGTACGTCTATGCACGTGACAGTGCGTCTGCAATCACGTTATCTTTTCTCCTGATGTGTCTAATGTCAATGTTGTATTATTGCAGCATTAAACTCAACCTCATCAATCTTTGATTTTTCTTTTTCATTTTTTTCATGAAAGTAAGGGGATTGTGATCACTGAATATAACAATCGGGGAAAGAGCTGAAGTGATATATAATTCAAAATGTTGCAAAGCCAATATCAAAGCCAAACATTCCTTCTCAATTGTGGAATAATGTTTCTGGTGCTTAGTTAGTTTTTTAGAAAAATAGCACACTGGATGGTCGACAGTATTTTTATCTTCTTGAATCAATACTCCACCAATCCCTACATCACTTGCATCAACATACATTTCAAATAATTGGCTGAAATGTGATGCTGAAAAAACTGGTGCACTCTTAAGTATGGCCTTCAATTTGACAAAAGATTCTTGACATTTGTCACACCAATGAAACTTAGATTTCTTACTAAAATAAATTTATCAGAGGGTCAGCAATTATGGGAAAATCTCAGCAAAATTTCCGATAATATCCAGCCATACCCATGCTCATACACATGTAATAGCTGTTTTAGTTCATTTCTTTCCTGTTGTTGTTGATGTGAAAGCTTCTGGTCAAGAATGTTCAATATTTTGGAATTCTGAAGTTTGGTTAAACTAAAGTCACTACTGTCAGATTCCATTCCATCGTTTACATCCTCACGGTGTGGGATAGGTACATCTAAATTGATTGAGTAATTAACTGGGATATCTCTGTCAAAATACTCCTTTAACACATATATGTAACAAAGTTGTTTCTGTTTCCGTCTCCCAGGAGTGTTAATGATATAATTTAAATCGTTTACGTTCTTTTCAACGGTATAAGGACCATACAATTTAGCCCGAAGAGGATTCTGAGGTATGGGAAAGAGAGCCAGAACTGCTTCACCAGTCTTAAAACTCCTTTCCTGTGTATTTCTGTCATACCTTAATGTCATTTTTGACTGAGTAGAGTGCAGATTAAGTCTTGCTACTTCACAAGCCTTTGACTATTTATATTTTAAATCAGAGACATAGTCAAGAGGATTAATCTTTTAAGGACTAAAACCCAATGACTCTTGAACTGATTCCCTAACAACAAACAACAACAAATGAAACTCCTCATCCTCTGAGAAGCTCCTGTGTCCCTTAATATTTTAATAGGGATAGGCTTGTCAGAATCACCAATAAGTGATATAGAACCTTCCGACATAAATGGTTCATAAGTCTCTAAAACAGAATCAGACTGGGGTTTGTTTGACCCAACAAATGTATTGCTTCAATACAAGATCGTGACCTTGACCTATTTGAAATAAGAGCATTTGGAATAGCTCTGTCTTTATTCTGTTGCTTATTTTTCAACCTGTAGCAATCAGAAATTACGTGCCCTTTCTTTTTACAATAAGTGCACGTAGGAAGAGATAAGAATTTCTGATCAGTCTTATCAGATGTTTGATTTATAAAAGTTGTGCCGTATTGAAATTTGGAAGTACTCGTTTGAGACTGAGATTTCATTTTTTTTTCTACCAAAACGCTGCTGAGAGGTAGACTTACTGACAAATGAAATGTTGTGGGTTAAGGAATAATCCTCAGCCATGCGAGCAGCGTGCTCCAAAGTTTCCATTTTCTGCTCAACTCTTGACATCGCGATGGATGCACTTCTTGAACTCTTCAATTAATACGAGTTGTCTGAGATTATCGTAATCTTTATCAACCTTCTTGGCTGAGCACCACTTATCCAATAGTTGTTCTTTTTCCCTTGCAAATTTGACATAGGTTTGTCCAGTTTCCTTTCTACAATTACTAAATCCCTGTCGGTGTGCCTCAGGTACCAACTCATAACCCTTCAAAATGTACTCCTTAACCACATCATAATCAGCACTTTGTTGTACCGACAGTGAGATTTGCCAGTAAGTACACTTTGTAATAACAAAGTTCAATGCTCTCATGGCCATTTCAAGTGTTCAGCAATTTTCTCCAAGTGAAGAAAGTAATATCTACTTCGTTTTTCCTGAAAAGGGGATACTAACCTAATATATCTGGTAACATAAAAACCTAAATTGGTATGTAAAGGAGTGGGTGGGGTGGTGGTGGATTGCTCTGCTTGTCAGTTATAATTCTTTTAATCTATATTTCATTGCCCTTTCTTCTCTCTGCATCTGCATCTCCTTTTTCTCTCTTTGTCTGCTTCTCCACCCTCTCTCTCTCTCTGCTTCCTCTCTCTCTCCCTCCCTCTCTCTCTCTCTCTCTCTCTCTCTCTCTCTCTCTCTCTCTCTCTCTCTCTCTCTCTCTCTCTCCATCATCCTCTGTATTTCCCTCTCCTCTTTTTGCATTTCCTGCATGTCTTTTTGAAGCTGAAGCTTTCTTAATTCTAATTCCATCTGGGATTTATTTAGCTGTAATTCCCTTAATACAGATACAGACTTATAAATCAAACCCAAAGCACTAATATCCAAAATTCACTTTTCCACCAAGAATGGAATTAAAATATTCTTTATCTCTAGCTTTTTCAGAGATGCTTTCGCTTCAGAAAGATCATAATGTTTGGCAAGCTCAAGCAACTCTTCCTTTTTCATAGACTCTAACCCTACCTGGGTAGGACTTGAAACAAAGTTCTCAACATTAGATGACTTTGTGAATGCTTGCTGGTTTCACGAAAGATTTCTCAAATGGGTGAAATAAAAATCTTTACCAGGGACAATGAAAATTCCGAAACAAAGTCAATATAAATTGTAATTTAAAGAAATTCACATCCCAGACGAGCCCCCAATTTAAGTTACGACTGTATTTCTTACAAATAAGTAACAGGAAGAAGTGAAATAAACAATTTATACAAAGTCAACAAGCAATTTATTTACCTACAATACAAAGTGAAGATTCAAAAGACACTTACAGTTTGTGAATTAAATTCCAAATAATCTTAAATGTTATATCACAAGTCCAAAAATATAGAATGTTCCGAATGAATTCCAATGGTCTTGAATGTCCTGATATACCACGACGATACAATCTAGAATGTTTTGAATGAGTTCACAAAGTCCAAAGTAATATATTAATCCAAAAGTCAATGAGCGCTTACTAATTCCAGTGAATGTTTAAATACATAATTCATCTCGAATGATATCTGAGTTCAATGGCACAATGTAAAATCTGATTACAAATGGATTCCCACAGACTGGTCTAAAACAGGAATGAAGTTAATGCGTATCAAGTCTCTATTATATTCATATTTTCTAATAACCTACATCACAGCAGGACGTGAGTCATCCTAATGGATAAAAACTCAGTATAATTGTAAATAAGACTGGCCTTGAACTCAAATACTCAAATGCTGGTAAACATCCTGTTGACAAGTAACCGTAAAATAAAGTACAAATAAGTACAACCTTACTATAATGGACAAAGTGAAGCACACATTATAGATTCAATATATATATATATACATATATATATATATATATATATATATATATATATATAGAGAGAGAGAGAGAGAGAGAGAGAGAGAGAGAGAGAGAGAGAGAGAGATAGAGAGAGAGAGACTAAATTTCTTTGCAGATGCAAAATAAGATTGACTGGTAAAAGTTCCATTAACTCAGTGGACCGTTTTGTAAAATTATTGCTATGAATATTAAGATGCTGAGGATTATATTGCTCTAACTTTCACCATAAAGGCTTCTAGACTTGTGAAACAACGGAAAACGTCTTGATTTACATGTCCATATGCAATTGCATTTGCAAACATGCACAAATCTTTCTTCAGATTTCTTGCAGGAAAATATCAATATTACTAAACTTTATTTTTAACTCCAAGAGGGGTACTTCAGGAGACTCAAAATATAGTTTACACACGCACAAAAATATCTAACATGAAGGCACATCTAATGCTTTTACACAGCTTATTTTGCAATAACATCTTGGCACTGTACCATTAAGCATGACATAACCTCATATGTAGGACTCTATCCAAAGATATGTTAGCTATGTAACGATGTTAATGCCTGAGGTTGTAACATAGATGTCTTAAATCTTTCGAGGAGACTTAAATCTTCATAGAAGTTTATACAATTAAAGACGATTTATAATAGAATCAACCATGCACTAAAAATGGAGAATACTGATACAAAGCTTCAGTTTAAATGTCAACGAATGTCTAGCTTTTAGATGCATGGGGGTTCATTTTATTATTCTGGGTTTAATGTGTAGGGGGGCGGGGGGGGGGGAGAGAACCAAAATCCCCACCACCATGTTTTCCATTGGAGCGCACTCTTTTATGCTAGATGTTCTTTGTTTTGATTTTAAATTTCTGCACTTCATGAAATTCCCGGGCTTGATGTATGAGATGTGGCAATAATTATAATCTGTTCTTACCAGTCAAAGCAGGAAAACGATACTCCAATCAGTGACATTTCTCAATAAATTCAAGTTTAGCTACATTTTGATTGAGCCTATCGAAAGCGGTTCAGTGTCTTGCTATGCATTGTGTGTTTGGGTAGCGCTAAACAGTTTCGTATGATTGGCCATGGTTTTATGTTTTGACTGAAGAGACATAAATACTTTATCTCCATGTTTCTCCCTCGTTATTGACACTGTATGCTGCATGCACAAGGAGACGATCTTAGTCCAGAAACATATTAGTGATAGCCGGTTCACGATTATAGTTGGGCTTACCATGTGCTTGAGCAGATGGCCATTTTCTCCTACCTCTTTAGGTATGTGTTGACCATAATTTTCATACTGAGTGATTTTGTGGGAAATCGGTCCGTTCATGGTCCACTTTCCTCTTCATTAAAGTAATATCTTGAACGCAACTGCCATCGCCTTATATGTGAAATATCTCCAATTTTGTTTAGTCTAGGTTTTTGTTCTTCATTGGGGTTCAGATATTCATCCGTTGCGAGGAGGGGGGGGGGGGGGAGACTATAAGGAAGGTAATGATGGTAATCATAAAAGGATCAGCTTTGTCGCTCCAATCTTTTAACTGAATCAGTTTCTCCATTCTCTGAACAGTTAGAAAATATATACATGTTAACGTTTACGATGTTTTATTTCGATAGCGGGTGTCTTTAAAGGTGAGAGGGTACATTACCGACCCCGGCTGTAATCGAAAACTGTCATAGGTAGTAGTATTCTCACTCGCTTAGAAATTAGAAATTCTGCCACCCACTACCCGCGCAAAACGTAATTCTGGGGGTCCCATCACAATAAAAAAAAAAAAACGTTGATTGACGGGAATTATGGGCACCCACTGGGCATGGCCATTCTTTCCCTCCCCCTTCCCCCTCCCTCCGATGTTGCTACGCCACCAAGTGAAGTACGTGCAGATAACTATGAATCTCCATCTTTGACAAAAGTGCACAAAATTCGTACTTTTTAACATTGTGCAATCACGGCAATTCAGGGGAGGAGTTTCCAAACTATCCGTTATATGAATGACGTCGCTGTTGTGCAAATGACGTCGGTGACTAACCAATTGGGAGACAGAGAATTTACTAGTTACCGGCTTATGATATTGGCTTGCCAGTTTAGGCGGGTACGAACCAAAAGTATATTAAAGGATTTACCGTTTATTTTTTTAATATTTTTAAAAATGTTCATTTAAGTATGAACCGAAAGAACGCGAAGCGGATCATACTTATGTTTGCGCAGCTTTTATTCCGGTTCATACTTCAATACCCGTAAAAAATTTTTTAATAAAATGGCCAAGCCTTATTATTAAATTTTACATCTAATAATGACAATAGCTTATTAAATAGACCATTCTAATGTTGCCCAACCGTGCATGAATACATGAGAAATATAACCACTCAGGTGACGGACACCATGTGCCTTTCAGGGCACAAGCTAATCCTTCGTCATTAAATCATTATATAAGCAGCCACTATTGCACTATATAGTCAAATTAACAAACTGAAATACATGATGGAGAAATACGCATATGATTAAACTGGATAACTTCAATTTGTTTAATTACTTTTGTCCTTATTTCCCGATGTTGAAATTTGGTAATAGCGCCTTCTTATCGTACCTAGTGTACAACATTCGCTATTAAAGAAAAGAGATTATATTCCTCAGCTTTTGCAATAGGTCCTATAGTCTATAGTTTATTGAAGATAACAAATATGTCTACTTAACGCGACAAGTTTTCATAGAGGGAGAGACAGCCAGACAAACAGAATCGCCATTGTGTATGGACTCACAATTAAATCAATTTGGGCTGACAGCAAATCTTTTTTAAAGCTAACAATGCAGCTTGTGATTACTATAAATGAAGAATCTTTTCTTAAACAAAAAACGAAAGATATGTTTTGGATGTTGGCTTCCCCCCCCCCCCCCCCAAAAAAAAAAAAAAAAAAAAAAAAAAAATACATGATCCAGCATGAGTCTACCAAATGAAATGGCCGCGTAAGATTTAGATCTCTATATTCTTTTATCAATGTGCGTTTGTGTGTATGAGGCATATGTCTTTGTGTGTGTGTGTGTGTGTGTGTGTGTGTGTGAGAGAGAGAGAGAGAGAGAGAGAGAGGTTCTGACATTGCATTGCAAGACTGCAAACTCGAAAATATCATGGTTTGACGTATGTTTTGAAACATCTGGTCTTGAACTCCATAGTTCGATTCACCATTTTATGTTTAACTTCTCTGCTGTATCAGGGTCTATCCATATTAAATTCCTTCGAAATACACGCTTATTGTCTCTATAAATTCCAACACATGCTTTTGTTTAGCTCATTTTCAAAATTCAATGGGCCTGGTCAATCAGATTACTGGAAATCGTAATGAAGAAAGAAACAATTATTTATTCATAGATAGATAAACTGCTCTCCAGTGATGTAGGTTAACAACGTCACTGCTAGCACAAACCATTGGACCCGGTGGTCAGCCTAGTTTTGAGTTGTCATTGAAGTCATTTTTGCGTTGAAATTTGGCGAAAAAAGACGAAAAGTTAACAATAACAGTGCTCACTAAAGTCTCAAGATGTTTATATTTTTCGCTACTTTCTGAGAATCCCTTGAGGAAATAAAATGAGGTAAAAACAAGAGCAGGCGTTTCTGCAAGAAACTGGCAGATTTGAGAAAAACGAGAGCGCTGCATGGGGCGCAGTTCGACAAATAGACTGTCATTTTACAGCAGGTTTAAAGTCAACAATTAAACAGACAAAAATTATCTTTGCAACCTTTAAGTTGTTTAAGTTGTTGACATAAATAATAACATATAGTAACAAATGCATAAGTGGAATATATACATGTACATCAAATAAACGTCACTTTAATCAGTAAGTCATTTTACGATGTATCCTAGACTGGTCTAGCTTCTGGACTTGCATGACGCTTTGACACATTTATATTTGTAAATACACAATAAGATAAAAGTAATTTGTAAATTTGATCTCTAAGCTGATTCATTTGCTATTAAAATGCAAAACGAAATTGAAGCATGCTTCACAGTAGCTGAACCTGTGTCTCGATTTTCTTATTGCCGGTAGATCTGTACCACTTGCTGCTGATGTTAATGACAATCTGTAGGGGAAAACACACACACACACACACACACACACACGCACACGCACACACAGTCGCACAAAATTAAAGAAAATAAGACAAATCAACCGCACAGTGTACCAAAATAGAACAATATCAGGCGCACAGATTACCAGCAAAATGACACAGGCGCACAGGTTCCAGTACTATGATACTTGATATTCTAGGAATAGCGTTCCATTTTGACAATGATGGTATTAACAATTTAACCAAAACTGTTGTATTGCTTGTTGTATACTGATAATGCATTACTGACAGAGGAAGCCACGGAAGCTCTTCACAATTTCTCTGACGATTTTAAAATCAATTGAAGACAATGGACACTAAAAGCGATTATAAACGGGCAAAACTTGTTCTCTTTGGCCCCAATTAAGCTGATTTTTTTAAAACAATTTTAAAACAGAATGTTATGACATTTAAATTGTAGGCTGTTATGAATATTTTGGCTTTATTTATAAGCCAAAAATTGTTTTTGAAGGCTGTAAAACACCTGGCCGAACAAGCCAACAAATATATGTAATATACCTTTATACCTTTAGACTTACAAATTAAACTATCTGAGATTACCACTTTTCCTACTCTTTTATATCCAAAAGAAACGACAAATTTTAAAAGGTACAACCGATTTCGAAAATGTTTTAAACTTACCGTTATAAAGATATCTTGATTTTTTTTTCTTTCCTTACAGATTTATAACAGAAACTACTTCCTAGCGGTGTAAAAATGTCGCTTGAATGGTATTGTGCTTTAAAAAAGAAAACGTAACCTAGGTCAAAAAGTGAAATTAGTGACGAATTTCATGACCAAGCAATGTGTACTGATTTCATCAACCTGGACGAAAAATATATAGCAAGGTATTGTTTCACACGCACAAATGTGTTGACATATAATACGATCATAAACTCAATGTCTTAAACAAACTATCAATTACGCATACTGTTGTCATAAAACATGGATTAATATAAATATTAAATTGTACGGATTCTTTGCTGAAATATTGCATAAATGTTGATGGAACGGTAACTTTCTATTACTTATTAATGTAAAATATGTAAGTTTCCGGTCCTCCTTTGCATCACTGTAATTCTGAGTCGATTGTATTTACTCCATATACCTTTCTGATCTAGTTCTTCGCGTCTTCAATTTAGGAGACAAAAATCCTAGTTTTTTTCTACTATACTTGCTATATATGCTGCAAAATTACAGCACTCCCTCAATATAAGACCATTCATTATAACACGGTTCATGTTATAAGGTGGGTATGGTCATGGATTAAATTTCATTAAGTGGTAGTAAACTTATATGTATACTGTACTTCATTATAAGGCAGTCTTACTATAAGGTATTATATTCTTTGGCTCCTATTGATATTTTTATAATGAAGGAGTTGTGTATGTTAGGTACAGTCGCTTTTCTTGACTTTTTCTCGTATTCGCCATTCTACAGATTTTGTTGTGTTTCTTAAGCATCTTTGTTCACATATCACTATTTGTGATCAGAGTCATTGAAATAAATATTATGTTCTACTCTGTTCTGTTCTGCTGTTGTTTACCGTCACCAAGGCACTGAACTTCAATGTGTGCAGTCTGCCCAGCTGTACAATAAGGTCCAGCACCCATTAGTTGTGTGTTCTCTCTCTCTCTCTCTCTCTCTCTCTCTCTCTCTCTCTCTCTCTCTCTCTCTCTCTCTCTCTCTCTCACACACACACACACACACACACACACACACACTCACATCCTGACAAAGAGGCACCTAAAATTTCAGCAAGCAACCTTCCATGCACACGCAGATGCACTCGAAGGAAATGAAAAAGCCTTTCAACAGGACATGTATACCAAAGTAGGTTGAGAAATTTATTTTCAGTGGATATTTTGCTATAAGACTGAGCTAGATAAGATGCTGTTGTATGAGTCGTTCGCTCATTAATAAGTTGAATTCATCATCATCATCATCATCAACAACAATAACAACAAGAACTAAAAACACTCTTGAGCGTGATATGGAATAAGATCTATATCTCACCTATGACATCACGAGAATTGTCACAGTAAACCTAGTTATGACAAAGTTTTGAAAAGTAGGAATACACGATATTTTAGAAATTTCCAGTTCACTTTATGCATTTTTGTCTAGTTGGTTATTGACAAGAATTACACGTTTTTCCCAACTACTGTGTCGACGGTCAAAATTAACTCTCGGGCGAGAAATGCATGCAAAGTTTGAGGATGAGTTAGAATACCTTCATATATATCTCCTCAAATTTAGTTTCCTCTGAACATCACTTCTCCATTCACACATGAATTCCCTCGTCACTAACATGAACGTACCGTGCTCTCTCTTTATAACGCAGTACTTGTCAGTCATAAAACTGACCCGCGTTATATTTGAGGGAGCCTTATACTGAGAGATACTACAAAAAGGCTGTGTCCTGATGGTGTATGTATTAAAAGACAAAAATAGAATATTAAATTAGGTTGAAATCACATTATATTTGATTTTCATGAGCCGTGAACTGTAATAAAGCGAAATCAATGAAGTAGAATTGATTCGACAAAATTTAATCAATTTAATCGGATTCATAACCATACAAGCGTAATAAGATAATCAGCATTCCACTTGGAGGATTTATAGTGATGAAACACTGCACGTTGTGATATTTCAAAAAGGAAGATTCTGAAAAGGATTCCACACTTATCTCCTTTTCTTTTCATCTCTAATCCGTTTTCGTCATATCAATTTGATACAGCTTTTCCGGTTTTATGCTTATGCCAAGTTCAGTGGACGTAACAACCGACATCCAATGCTGGTTTCAAAATAATAATCTTGTGATCAAAGTGCCATACCTTTAGCCCCCACCCCTCCCCTCCGTTTTAGCTAAAAGTGTATTTCGATGCAAAGGTAGCAAGCATATCAAACATAAATCTCAGTGAAAGGCCAATTCATCTGCAAGGCTGACAGGATTCAGCGAAATCTATTTGTAATTATTTTGAACAAACGTTAGCCTTCATCTCGGCTCAGAACTAATTTTTACTGGATTCGACAGCAACATTAACTGAAAGCTAAAGTGATGACAACAAGCTGAACCATTTGAAAGACCGATTCTGAGGAGAAAACCCATGGGATGTTGATAGTAATTAAATCTGTTATGTAATTTGCAATACCATCAGCCTTCCAACGTCTCGGTGTATGAGCTGATTTTCTCATACATTTAACTTCAATGATATTGTCCACAAGCGGTTTTTCCCCTGAGTTATCCATGTCTAGAGCGCAATGATATATAGCAACCTCGTGCGTCAGGAAGGCAGCGATGTATCAACGACGGACTGCAGTTGTTTCTCTTTTTCTTTTTTCCTACTTGTACTCCTTTTTAAAAGTTATGTATTCCTATAGCTTCATAATTGGATCTTACCGTATTTTTATTTTAATTTCATGAACAATTGTAATAGATTGCATCACTCGGTCATTGAAATTTCTTGATTTATATATATAAACTAATATTCATGAATTCAATATTCAAGAGCAAACAAGTTTAACCTTGCTTTCCATTAACATTTGACGCGCGCGTGTGTGTGTGTGTGTGTGTGTGTGTGTGTGTGTGTGTAACTCTTGAAACATAGATTAAAACTCCAATATTCCTGTTGCATCAGCACAGTAACCCAAAACCTCAACAAACCGGGATGGGGGTGAGTGTGTGTGTGTGTTACAATCTGTGTTCTAACCGAATATGTAATATTATGTTTAACCGTCTTGTAACAATAAGCTGTGGATAGTAACAGTGTGAACTTTACTTTCAGCCTATCAGAATGAACGGATTGTTCTACTACATTATTTCTAAATTTTCAGATATATTAGAAACTTATTATACTTTCAACCTTTAACAAAATTGCGAATGTATGAGTCATACGGTAATGCTTTTTTTCCCCTCGTCACCTTGACAATATAAAGCCATAGGCAGATAGATATCTTAAATAATGACCGAATTTTATTCGTCTTCTGGAATTGAAGAAACGTTTCAAGAATTTAACATCTCTAGTAACCACCAATCACAAGAAAATAGAATGTACGTAAGCAGGGGGACGCAGGCTTTTCTTTCTTGCTTATGTCGAAGACCATTAGACTATTTGTATTGCATTATTGTAGAGACACGAAATTCATAGTCTACATTACAAATGTCAGCCTCTCCAACTAACATTAGGATCTACCCACATTTCTAGAATACAGCCAAACAGTCTGCGGTTTTCAACTCTTGAGTTGTGTTTTCATTGCAAAAAGAGTTTTTGAATACTGATGGCGTCTGTATAATTGTGGTGAGTTATACATTGACTAAACGTTCCAAATCCAAGCTTACTAATTTATGGTATCGCAGAGCCATTCGTATGATACTGGATTTAATTTGCCCAAAAATGATGGCAATTATCTATTGTAATTTACCGTTTATCATTGTAGCTATTATTGTGCTTGCATGCCCTTAAACTCGAATACATACTAATACCGTTTCATCATTTCATTTGGCTCGCTGATAGTCTTTGGAAGCCCGCAGGGAAATTTTATTTTGCAATTCTCTCATCTTATTTATGCTCCAAGTGTGTCTGGAACTTAAGTCTATTTGCTGAAATAAATTATATGCGTCGATTATCAACATTTGCACAAAGTCCAATCTCTATTATAGACTTCTTCTTCAAGATTAGATATAAACTGAGTACCATTACTATAGAGTAAATACGCTTTAATCATATATAGAATTGCATATTTGGTAAAAATATAACACTTTTCTTTTTTTTTTTGTTTTTTTAGAAGGATTATATCTTTAATCGCCTAAATCCAAAATTAATTATATCGACATGCTAAAGATAAGCTGGAATGCCAAAGCCAGATATCTAAGTTTTTGGGGCGAGAGATAATTATGTCCTGTTTTAGTTATCTTTATTAACGTCTGAAGAAGTCAGCATAGCGCTAATTCTAAAACTAATTTTAATTACTTTCTGTTTACCTATCTAAATCATAATATGATGGATCAGTCTTTATAAAAGAGAATAAAATATAATACATACAATCTATTCGCAAACAAAATCTACTTAATTTTAAAAGTTAACGTAAAATTTAAATGGATATTGTCGAAATTGGCGCTTGTAAAGCCCTGAAACTTTTATGTACTCCAAAAATACATTTGAAATGCAATTCAAATTATGTTTTAATCACAATCTCGTCGTGCATTCTTCCTTGTCTCTTCGTTTTCTGCACATCCTTTTCTTTTTAAAGTCTTGCATTTTATCGTCATCAGTCGTCTATGAATGCGCAGAATACAAAAGTTACGAGGAAAGGTGACCGGGTTGTTTTTTCTCCAGTTGCTTTAAAAACTTACATACTATTGTTGCAGTGTCCAATTTTTTGTGCGTTTAAATTATTTCAACTATATAAAATTAAACAAGCTGTATACATGCTTTATATTTCCATATTTATTCGCATTGAATGTCTTCTTCTGTGCTTTGTGTTTTGGGGTGAGGGTGGGGCTGGGGGGAGAGAACGCATACAAAAGCACGGTTATAAATGATTTTTTTTAATGTGAGAAAATCGACATATTTTGTGTATGTTTAATTTGGCGATTTGATGTATTACACAGGAGATACATATTGCAAATGTATTTAGATGTTTCAAAATATACTTATCACGAGGCACGTAAAGAATTTCTAGACTAAAGAAAATGGTGAAAAATGGATCATGCAGATGAAGCTGGAAAATGAAATAAAATGGATATAGCTGCCAAAAACTAGTGTTTTTCAGCGAAACCCGATCTCATCTGCATCCGTGTGTTGATGTATCCATCCTACCAAAACCTTTACCCAAAACTTCAGCGCAAAATTTTAGTATTGCTGATGCAGCCACCACCGTTAAAGCCATTAAAGTTATAGTTATGTCTTATCCTCTCTCTCTCTCTCTCTCTCTCTCTCTCTCTCTCTCTCTCTCTCTCTCTCTCTCTCTCTCTCTCTCTCTCTCTCCTTGATGTCGTTTGACTCTTCGGTTTATATATCTTTTTTTTTAGAATTTCTTTTTTTTAAATAATTTTTTTTTAAAAAATTTAAATTTTGGTAGCAATCAAAGTTACGATACTATAGATTTCGGATACCGTAACGGTGCCACTAAACCCTATGCATACATACATATATACATATTATAAAACGCCTTTTTAACAACATGATCTTATTCTTTCAACTTGCTTCTAGCAAACATGCTTAGTCAGTTCTTATCAATTTAAAATTATATTATGCATGAATCTGAATTTTGTTTGGTTCTGCCTTCCAAAATACAGCGTTGTTGTCAGAAATTATAGTCATAATACACATCAGAGAGTATTTGGCAATCATCCACGAAGGTCATATATTGCCTCTCTCTCTCTCTCTCATTAATTATCTGATTTTTTAAAAATAGATTTCATTTAACACTGAAAATAAAACTGCAAATGTTTAACAGTATATTTCGAGGCTGACTAAATATACGGATATTTCCGCAAAATACGGATTTCCATTATGACTGCTGATGGATAATACAAAAGCGCGTATTTTTTCTCTAGATCGAAATAACATTGCTAAAGGTGTAATTTCTTTCAGACTCCTGCGTCCAGTACTTGCTGTTTGCATTTTCCCTTGTAACTTACAAATGACAAATTACAAATAAACAACTTGAAGATGAGATTCCTCGAAGTTTTATAATTTCTACTGATTCCCATATTGATTTTCCTTAAATTAGGAGTGGTAACTGTGGACAATAGTGAAACTTTCTTGCAAAATCTGTGTGTTCACATAGTATTCCCTCTATGCTGCGTCCAAGAGTATCCACTTCTTTCACCCCGATTTTTTAAACCAGTTTTTCGCTCTCCATCTACGTTCTACCTTCAGTTTCATTTTAATTTTATTATACATTTTTTTGTCGATTGCTGTGATCACCGGTATAACCCTACTTGCGTTCTCTCTCTCTCTCTCTCTCTCTCTCTCTCTCTCTCTCTCTCTCTGCGCGCACACACGTATGCGTTCACAACTGAAAATATTTATTATAATAATTTTAATTTACGACCGACGGCCTTTTGCCTCCATACATTCACAATTGTCGCATGATAAGTATGCTATAGACGTGTGTATGTGTGTGCATATATATATATATATATATATATATATATATATATATATATATATACACACACACACACAGCATTATTGCTGGTGATCTTACTCGTGCTGAATTTCTTGACGACGTTTCTACACAAGGAAAGCTAGTAAAGCATCAAGTCTCTATAGTGTACATTTTGTTTATTCAAATATGTAACATTAAAGTCAATCTAATCATAGTTTGTGATTTTTTTAAAAATGTACTCTTTTTCTCGCGTTTATTGCTGTACAACTGTCGGATGAATCTTCCAATCTTGCCGTCTTCTATTTTCTACACCTTGACACCGAATACCGTTTAATTTGGAAATATGCATAATTAAACATAAAACAGGAATAACATGATTTTTCTGAATGGTGATTTTTTATTATTTATGTATCAATACTACTGTTTTTTTTTTGGGGGGGGGGGTTCAGTGGATATGGAGACATGGTCATTAAATTAAATAGCTTATGCCAATAGCTAGCACGTGTTTATGAGTAATAAAGAATTCATGGAAGAGCCTTCCAAAATTGTAAGGATTATATACTACAAAATTAAAAAGGAAAAGTGGTGCTATCTTCATACACTAGTAACTTTGAGGTAAAACCGCCTGTAGCGTCATAGGAATACGATTCCTTAATAATCGAACAGGTTTTGTTCATAGTCAACGTCTATTACAATGACATCCGTCTTAGCTGCGATAAACAAACAACATATCCGAAAGAAATGATAAAATTGTATCGGTGTTTTCATTACTCTCTTTTATGGTTTATCGTTTATTCTTTTATGGTGTATCGCTCATCATTTATGGTGGACCACTTAGCGTTTATGGTTTATCGCTTATAGTTTGTGGTTTAGTGTTTGTTATTTATTATTTAACGTTTAACGTTTTTCATTCCGCAACGCTTTACACAGAGCGCTAATCGTTTGTTCTGCGTTCATACTGCGTTTTTGCGTTCGTTCCGCGTTTGTTTACGGTTCACATTTGTTCATTTATCATTCCAATGTGCATTTCAAGCGATTCATAAATGGTCTAGGGTCTGTAGCAAATAAAGTTACATGAGGCGGTATTAACTCATAAGCCAAATGCACATTTGTGTTTTCAATAGCGACAAAACACGCATCACTCTCGAAGTTAGTTTGTTGCTCAACTGTTCTAGAATTGTAGTAGCTTTATTTATAACATCGCACTGATGAATCTTGTAGCAACTCTTTCAACTATTCGGGTAGTTCTTGCTTTATTTATCACAATTTATTTTTGGATTTTATCTTAGATTTAGAATCCCGCATCCTGATCAGACGAAATTATTTTGAGCAAGTATATCAGAAGACAACAAAAACGCCAATTTTCTTTTATTACCAGAACTTTTTTCATCATTCCATTTTGTCATCATATTTAACTGAACGAGATAAAAACGGCAACCCCTTTTGAAGCTATTGTAAACTGAAATGCATCCTTTCGTCTATCTTTATCTATGTTAGAAGTCATTGAACTTCCATTAATAAATTGCTGGAAAATTGAAGCTAAAGGTCGAGGAGAAATCCAGGAAAGCCAAATACATATTACCGTAAATACACGCGTATAAACCGATACCAACTGCAAACTGCATAGACCCAGATCTGCCGTCGCATAATGTCCCGGCAGATCTGGGTCTATGCAGTTTGTAAGGACTAATCAGTATAACAAACAACATAGACCCTGATCTGCCGGTGCATTATGCGACGGCAGATCAGGGTCTATGTTGTTTGCATTTGGTTTAAAATTATACGCGAGTATATACGGTAGGTTGTGTCTAATTACTTCTCCGAAGGCGGCGCTGAAATCATTTAGGAATAATTTGTTCTCATAACCTCTTGTAATATCGGGTGATCATAGCGTACTTGTGAGCAAAAACATTAAATTGGGTTGAAAGTGACCTACCTTACACTCCATTGGAAAATAATGCTGGTAATTATTTTCCTCTTCTCATAAATGAAACAGCAAACCGTATTACCGTATATGTTCGTGTATATCGCACATCAAAGGTTTTAGTCACCCCACCAAGATTCTGCCTTTATAGCGGTTTCTTGACAAGTTAACAACCGATTGATAAATAGTCATTTACACTCCTTAAACAAGTGATTTTCTGAATACATTTGCCGAGGAAAATTTCTATTTTATGACCGATTTGATCATTTTAACAGATGAAAATGAACGTAGTAGATTTCACCATTGTTAAATCAGTAAGCTGTATGGTTACCTGTTCGATGGATTCCAGGCCTATTTGGAGAAACTAGCTTGATAAATAGAAGAACCAGTCAGCGTACAATGACAAAACGGAAACACCAACGGAGACATTTGTTAGGTTATTTTTCTCAGTTATCATAATTATAATTATGATTATAATTTTAGATCAGAAATTCTCATCTGCAAATATATTAAAGAAATCATTTAATCAAGGTTGGTAAAGACTATTTAGCATTTGGCAAAAATGTTTTATAGAAAACGTTAGGAAGGCTCAATCGTGGTGGAGTGACTAAGACTGTAACTACAAACATAGTTGACCTAAATATGCAGGGTCATGAATAAGGATCATCGCTGCTTGCTTGAAATAATAAGAATAGCGAAACAGCCTGGACCCTGATGTGCAGGCGCTAAGCATCATAGGTAGAACAATCAGTGAAGACACCCAACTATATATCATTCGACGGCAGATATGTATCTTTGCTGTTAGTGACTGACTGCAGTTTGTACTCAAATCAAGACGGTAACTTTAACGAGATGATTACCGTCTATACTCGCGTATAAGTCAATTCCAACTTCAAACTGCATTATGCGACGGCTGATCAGGGTCTATGTTGTTTGCATTTTTGACCCGGTTTATACGCGAGTATAGACGGTACATTAAAACCTCATTTTCCCTGTATACCAAATAGGATGGTAGACCACGCCAGAGGCAGCCCATAGTATCATGCAGAATCCTGAGGGGCAGCAATATACTGAGTTACTTTATAGTAAGGGATCACTGCACTTAGTGCTATTTCAACAAGGAATATATTGAGACATGATTCCATGATTATCTGTGTGTTGTCTATAAATGTAATCAATGGGTTGCCCTCTGTTAGTGTGTGTTAAATGTGCTTTACTTGAAAGTGTACTAGTGTTTGTGACTTGTCAAGAGTAATATGCTTTCTTCCACAACGCTCGATAAGATACAAATATAATCTGATGACTTTAATTAGTAACTTACTAGTGCTGTCTAATGGAGCAGGTCAGTCATTAGAGATATACACAATGTTATGTCTAATGGAGCAGGTCAGTCATTAGCGATATACACAATGTTATGTCTAATTGAGCAGGTCAGTCATTAGCGATATACGCAATCTTATGTCTTAATGGGACATGTCAGTCATTAGCGATATACGCAATGCTATGTCTAATGGGACAGGTCAGTCATTAGCGATATACGCAATGTTATTAAGCTGTATCTAAGTTTGTACGCTAATACTCCCTTCTGTACGTTCTCTGTTTCTGCTTTTCAGGCTTTTGAACTTTTTTGACCAAGTCGATTATTTTATTTATTTTTCTCTGCATTTACACTCCATATAAGAGTCAATACGTCTATTATGTACTCCAGGCTCTTTTCCTTGTCCAAATTTATCATGTCTGATCTTTTACAGCCTATTCTATAGTCCATCTAGTTGTAAGTGTCCAACATGATTTTGGCCAACATAATTTTCCAATACTTTCGTTGCCTCATGATTATAACACGGTTTTGTCACTTTGTCAGGGAATTATGAGACAGTTTCCAGTGTATCGACAGGGTTAGTTAGTCTTGAAAGCATAATGCCGTTGTGACATCATCATAATCTTTATCAATGTGACTTTTCATTTTTAGCCAATAACCTTAGCTTTATCAGCTATTTTGCTACACAACAAAAATCTGACAAGCTGATCTGAGGCAAGGAACCTTGCTCAAGAGTGTATGTAACAACCAATTAGATAGAGAACTGGAGCTATCCACCCACCCTTACGAGTCGGGCTCTAACTTTGTTATTCCACTCCTCTTACGTATCTTGTGACATAATTAGTTGTTAGGATGATATTGTATACCTTCCTGCTGTTCATGTAGTTTTCCTAAATCATATATTAGACAGCTCTATGAAAACTCAAACACTAATTACAATTTCAAACTAAAAATATCTCTATTCAGAATTATTATTATTATTATTTTTTATTAATCTTGCCCGGGATATTCTTGTTTGTGTAAGATATTTGTTTTACTAAAATTAAGTAAGATTTAACATAGATTGTCCTCTTAATGACGGTATAAATTATATGCCACGCTTTTCTCTCTACCTATACTGCACAAAATATTGAATATACGGCTTCTTAAATTGAGAGAATACACGAATGCGTACAAACAAAAAGAAAACTCTCACCTGAAGAAATCTAACAAGAATGAACATTTTAAAGCAATTGAGAGAAAGTAAAGTCTCAAATAAAGTATCAAATACTTGAATTAATGAGATGATTAAGAGCTACCATTGGGGAAAAAAATAGTTTACCTGACATTGATAATTCAAATAATGATATGCGTGCATGTATCAGAGGAAAATGGTTTTAAAGCATATTAACAATGGATGATTAAGGCTTTACATAAACAGAAATATATTATTAACATGTTTCATTTGTGATGTGATAAACATTCCATTTTTGGATACTTCAGAGTAGAAGCTATATTGTAGATTAGGCGAAAGCTCTCCTGTCTATAATTAAATCAGCACGGCATTAAGACCAGACATAAAGTATTTACCACACAGTAGGACCGCATCACAACAATATATACCAGGAACGCTTCGACTCTAAATGATTTTGAAATCAATGCACCAGAATATGAAGACACGCACAAATCAAGTTGATAGCATTAGGTACGGAAAATGGGATATAAGCATACATCATATTATTTATGACAGTTCTTCTACATAATATCAAAATAATTGTGTTTAAGTACGCAAGGTGTTTGTATTGTATTTGTTCAGCATTGTATAGCCGTTCTATGATATTGCACATTTGAGTGTAAATGTCTTGTAATGCTTGAAATGAATTTGGGGCAAGGACCGTACATCGTTCTCGTATTTCCTATTATTTTCCTTTGAATTTTACTAGCAATGATACAACTTTGTTAATGATAAATGGTCCAAGTAATGTTTCGATGTTGCGTTTGATAGTTCAACCTTTCATAGCATATATATTATGTCAACGATTCGCCATATAAATAATCATTAAATCGACAACTGACATGAAACTAATTCTGGAACACACGCTAGTAATTTCACATAACAATATGAATGCACACTTTTGCTATAAAGCTACATGCATCCCCGATGCCAACTAAACTGCTGGTTAAGATTTGATATGGACAAAGTTGTACATACTATTTAATGAAAATATATGGAATCAAATACTATAATTTTGCATTAGAATATTGAATTGACCTAATTCCTTTTAATCAAATACTATAACTCTGCATTAGAATATTGAATTGACCTAATTCCTTATAATCAAATACTATAATTCTATATATATAATTATTAAACAATTTTTTCAGTTTTAGCGTAGATTTTATGCAAAAAGTGAGAAATACTTTGAATGCATTCTGGACAGATGCCTTTGCAGCATATATTGAATTGCATCATAAATTTACTGTAGGTGACACAGAAGATTTTCTTAAAACACCAATATGGATGAATCCTATTATTAAAGTTGGAAATTCTAGTGTCATGTACATGCACTGAGGGAAACAGAACATTTTTATATAAACGATTTAGTCAGTGAAAACGGTTCATGGATTAACATAAATGATTATTGTAATAAGTTTGGAATGCATGTAAACATTTTAGAGATGCTCGGAGCCATCCAATCTTTTTCTAACAAATTTGACATAAACATTAATTTTAATATATATGACCATTTTTAACATAAATCTGTAATGATGCTCATTAAGGAAACACAAATCATACATAAAAAAATTTAAAGCTAATGCTTCCAGGCCAACATGAGTATTGAAATGGAATCAAGAATAGGAGTTTACAGATGAGAGTAATTAAAATGTATACTTTATCTTGCCTTTTAAATTAACGAAGTGCCGTGGACTAAGATGGTTTCAAACTTAAAAAATGCATGTAATTTTACCAACAAATAAATTTTTGAAAAAAATTGGAAAAGTTCCTGCAAGCATGTGCCCTTTATGGAACGACTCCTTGGAGACTTTATCTCATCTTTTGGAACTGTTCTAAAACTTAGTCATTACTTACTAGTTTTATTGGGTGGATAAGGACTGAGTCATTACTTACTAGTTTTATTGGGTGGATAAGGACTGAGTCATTACTTACTAGTTTTATTGGGTGGATAAGGACTGAGTCATTACTTACTAGTTTTATTGGGTGGATAAGGACTGAGTCATTACTTACTAGTTTTATTGGATGGATAAGGACTGAGTCATTACTTACTAGTTTTATAGGGTGGATAAGGACTGAGTCATTACTTACTAGTTTTATTGGGTGGATAAGGACTGAGTCATTACTTACTAGTTTTATTGGGTGGATAAGGACTGAGTCATTACTTACTAGTTTTATTGGGTGGATAAGGACTGAGTCATTACTTACTGGTTTTATTGGGTGGATAAGGACTGAGTCATTACTTACTAGTTTTATTGGGTGGATAAGGACTGAGTCATTACTTACTAGTTTTATTGGGTGGATAAGGACTGAGTCATTACTTACTAGTTTTATTGGATGGATAAGGACTGAGTCATTACTTACTAGTTTTATAGGGTGGATAAGGACTGAGTCATTACTTACTAGTTTTATTGGGTGGATAAGGACTGAGTCATTACTTACTAGTTTTATTGGGTGGATAAGGACTGAGTCATTACTTACTAGTTTTATTGGGTGGATAAGGACTGAGTCATTACTTACTAGTTTTATTGGGTGGATAAGGACTGAGTTATTACTTACTAGTTTTATTGGGTGGATAAAGACTGAGTCATTACTTACTAGTTTTATTGGGTGGATAAAGACTGAGTCATTACTTACTAGTTTTATTGGATGGATAAGGACTGAGTCATTACTTACTAGTTTGATACGGTGGATAAGGACTGAGTCATTACTTACTAGTTTGATACGGTGGATAAGGACTGAGTCATTACTTACTAGTTTTATTGGGTGGATAAGGACTGAGTCATTACTTACTAGTTTTATTGGGTGGATAAGGACTGAGTCATTACTTACTAGTTTTATTGGGTGGATAAGGACTGAGTCATTACTTACTAGTTTTATAGGGTGGATAAGGACTGAGTCATTACTTACTAGTTTTATTGGGTGGATAAGGAATGAGTCATTACTTACTAGTTTTATTGGATGGATAAGGACTGAGTCATTACTTACTAGTTTTATTGGATGGATAAGGACTGAGTCATTACTTACTAGTTTTATAGGGTGGATAAGGACTGAGTCATTACTTACTAGTTTTATAGGGTGGATAAGGACTGAGTCATTACTTACTAGTTTTATAGGGTGGATAAGGACTGAGTCATTACTTACTAGTTTTATAGGGTGGATAAGGACTGAGTCATTACTTACTAGTTTTATTGGGTGGATAAGGACTGAGTCATTACTTACTAGTTTTATACGGTGGATAAGGACTGAGTCATTACTTACTAGTTTTATACGGTGGATAAGGACTGAGTCATTACTTACTAGTTTTATTGGGTGGATAAGGACTGAGTCATTACTTACTAGTTTTATTGGGTGGATAAGGACTGAGTCATTACTTACTAGTTTTATTGGGTGGATAAGGACTGAGTCATTACTTACTAGTTTTATTGAGTGGATAAGGACTGAGTCATTACTTACTAGTTTTATAGGGTGGATAAGGACTGAGTCATTACTTACTAGTTTTATAGGGTGGATAAGGACTGAGTCATTACTTACTAGTTTTATACGGTGGATAAGGACTGAGTCATTACTTACTAGTTTTATTGGGTGGATAAGGACTGAGTCATTACTTACTAGTTTTATAGGGTGGATAAGGACTGAGTCAATACTTACTAGTTTTATTGGGTGGATAAGGACTGAGTCATTACTTACTAGTTTTATTGGATGGATAAGGACTGAGTCATTACTTACTAGTTTTATTGGGTGGATAAGGACTGAGTCATTACTTACTAGTTTTATTGGGTGGATAAGTACTGAGTCATTACTTACTAGTTTTATTGGGTGGATAAGGACTGAGTCATTACTTACTAGTTTTATAGGGTGGATAAGGACTGAGTCATTACTTACTAGTTTTATTGGGTGGATAAAGACTGAGTCAATACTTACTAGTTTTATTGGGTGGATAAAGACTGAGTCATTACTTACTAGTTTTATTGGATGGATAAGGACTGAGTCATTACTTACTAGTTTTATACGGTGGATAAGGACTGAGTCATTACTTACTCGTTTTATTGGGTGGATAAGGACTGAGTCATTACTTACTAGTTTTATTGGGTGGATAAGGACTGAGTCATTACTTACTAGTTTTATTGGGTGGATAAGGACTGAGTCATTACTTACTAGTTTTATTGGGTAGATAAGGACTGAGTCATTACTTACTAGTTTTATTGAGTGGATAAGGACTGAGTCATTACTTACTAGTTTTATAGGGTGGATAAGGACTGAGTCATTACTTACTAGTTTTATTGGGTGGATAAGGACTGAGTCCTTACTTACTAGTTTTATACGGTGGATAAGGACTGAGTCATTACTTACTAGTTTTATACGGTGGATAAGGACTGAGTCATTACTTACTAGTTTTATTGGATGGATAAGGACTGAGTCATTACTTACTAGTTTTATAGGGTGGATAAGGACTGAGTCATTACTTACTAGTTTTATAGGGTGGATAAGGACTGAGTCATTACTTACTAGTTTTATTGGATGGATAAGGACTGAGTCATTACTTACTATTTTTATAGGGTGGATAAGGACTGAGTCAATACTTACTAGTTTTATTGGGTGGATAAAGACTGAGTCATTACTTACTAGTTTTATTGGATGGATAAGGACTGAGTCATTACTTACTAGTTTTATACGGTGGATAAGGACTGAGTCATTACTTACTCGTTTTATTGGGTGGATAAGGACTGAGTCATTACTTACTAGTTTTATTGGGTGGATAAGGACTGAGTCATTACTTACTAGTTTTATTGGGTGGATAAGGACTGAGTCATTACTTACTAGTTTTATTGGGTAGATAAGGACTGAGTCATTACTTACTAGTTTTATTGAGTGGATAAGGACTGAGTCATTACTTACTAGTTTTATAGGGTGGATAAGGACTGAGTCATTACTTACTAGTTTTATTGGGTGGATAAGGACTGAGTCCTTACTTACTAGTTTTATACGGTGGATAAGGACTGAGTCATTACTTACTAGTTTTATACGGTGGATAAGGACTGAGTCATTACTTACTAGTTTTATAGGGTGGATAAGGACTGAGTCAATACTTACTAGTTTTATTGGGTGGATAAGGACTGAGTCATTACTTACTAGTTTTATTGGATGGATAAGGACTGAGTCATTACTTACTAGTTTTATAGGGTGGATAAGGACTGAGTCATTACTTACTAGTTTTATAGGGTGGATAAGGACTGAGTCATTACTTACTAGTTTTATTGGATGGATAAGGACTGAGTCATTACTTACTAGTTTTATAGGGTGGATAAGGACTGAGTCAATACTTACTAGTTTTATTGGGTGGATAAGGACTGAGTCATTACTTACTAGTTTTATTGGATGGATAAGGACTGAGTCATTACTTACTAGTTTTATAGGGTGGATAAGGACTGAGTCAATACTTACTAGTTTTATTGGGTGGATAAGGACTGAGTCATTACTTACTAGTTTTATACGGTGGATCAAGTGTAATCATCTGTACAATTGTCAAGTTTCAAAAAGATAATTTATTTTTGGTATAATAGACCAAAACAAAAGAGATACATTGATCAGTCTCCTTTTGTTGCAACTGAAATCATATATCTATAAATGTAGATTCAACAATGTAACACTGAACATTATTCATTTAAAAAAGAAGAGAAATTGTACTACACGTGAGAAAAATATTCCGCATATATCAATTGTACATGTAAAACGTTTGATGACAAATGGCAACTATGCAAACATCTTTCCGAATGATTTGTACTATGTTTACAAACCACAACTATAATTTAGAAACAGCTCAGATATGTCCATATATGAAATTAAGCATGTGTGCATTCATGTATGTACGGCCTCAATATTTTAACGCTTTTGTTGAGTATATTAGAAAGGAAAGAAAACAAAATATAGTACTGTATACACATCTATAAAGTAGAGCAATTTAAAAGGTGTTAATACAATAGATTGTTAGAGTACTATTTGTCTCCTAATTTATGTATTTATTTTGTTTACTTTTTTAGGAGATTGATAGTAAAAGAAAATAATCATTTAATATGATAACAGAATGCAAATATTACAAAATGAGCGAAGAAAATAGTTACTGTATAAAACATTTGTAATAACAATCTAATGGTAACATGCATCTGTATATGTATGTATATATGAGTGTTCATGTGTAAAATATTTACACTAAATATATATATTTTTTTTGCTCTCGCACTAACACTCATTAAGGGACTTTTGACACTTTTAAACTATCAACATTTGACATGTGTCTCCTCTCTTTTTCTCTCCCATATAAAAGCAGCCAATATTAAATTCTGTATTGGGTTCAGAATTAGAATATAATGCTATGTACTAGTGTTAACCATTATTCAATGTAAAGTAACTCGCACTTATAATAAATTCTGAGGCAGTCCGTCGGATGGTTCTTTAATCCACTGCTGTCTATGTATGGGGAAGAATAAAAATCATATAGTATACTGTCCAACACGCCGTGTGTAGTGACCTGCTGCCTGGTGGATATATCTGAGATTTACATATAAAGCATTACATATAGCAAAGATCATGTTCGAGGTGTGAGTAAATTTTCATATATTGTACTGATGATGCAAATAGCTTTAAACAGGGCAACCAACTCATAATAGCACTAAAATGGACGTGACTAAAGAGTACGAAAATTCTAAAACTGTACCGATTTTTGTTGAGACTGAAAAATATCCGGAAAAAAATGCAAAAAAGTCCCCATTGGCTAAGACCAAAAGTAGTATTAAAATTCCGAAACTGTACCGGACTTTGGTGGAGACTGAAAAATATCCGGAGAAATGTAAAAATAACAACAACAACAAAAAATTGTGAAGACTAAGAGTTCTAAATTTCCGAAACTGTACCGGACTTCAGCGGAGACTGAAAATAATCTCTAAAATAAATAGTAAATTTTTTTAAAAAAACAAAACAAAAAAAATAATACTAAAATTCCGAAACTCATACGGACTTTAGCGGAGACTGAAACATGTCCGGAATAATTTAAAATATGGTCGACGCTAAAAGTAGTACTAAAATGTATAAACTAATACGGAATTTAGCAGAGATTACAAAAAAGGTTCATCCAAAATGTAAAAATTGAAAAAAATTTTTTTACAAATTGGCAGAAAAATTTAAAGGTGAAAAAGCTCCAAATTTACGTTCTTTTACCAAAAAAATGAAAGAAACAAATTATACGGAATTTAGCGAAGACTGAAAAATGTCCCGACAAATTTAAAGGTTGCAACTTTTTTTTTACAAATGTTAAAACAGTTTCAAATGTTAATATATATTTCACAAATTGTGAAAGATGAATATACAAAATTAAAGATGTCCCGCTGTTTTTAGTGAACGACACCCCACACTTACTAACCAACAAAAAAGGTAGAATGACAAACACCCAGTCATCTACTATCCAACACCCTACATTTACTATCCAACACCACACTATCCAACACCCTACATTTACTATCCAACACCACACACTTTTACTATCGAACATGCCATTTTTTGTCCGTAAAAGTGTTTGAGTATCTTATCCATGCTAAAAGAAAACAAAAATCAAGACAAGAGACACTAAGGTTTTCTTTATAGGTATATTCTTGTGAAATCAGAATCACAATGAAATTATATAACACATCACATAAATCCACCTTTTTTTTTACTGTTTTTCTCTTTTGAATTTCTTTACCGGCATTGGTTCTTCGTATTCTCCTTCAGTTTCTTCTATTTGTCTCGCATTCTAGAATTTCTTGATGGGTATGGGCTCTTTTGTTTCTACATCTGAATGCTCATAATCCTTCTTTTCTTTCTTCTTGAGACACTCTGAAGACCAATGCTCTTTATCTTTACATTGATAACAGTTATCTTTACTTTCTTTTCTATTTTCCCCTGTCTTAGAGGTTCCTTTTCTTTGACGATGTGGACATGTTGGAGCCCAATGTCCTTTTTCCTGACGGACATAGCAGGTATCTTGACTTTTATCTCGAAAGGAGTAATCAGAACTATTGTTGGGAGTATACTTTCGAATGACTCTCTGTGAATCTCTGACAAGAAGGGCGATCTGTTGCGACTCTTCCATCTTTACAGATTGAAAACTGAATAAGTGTATTCTCTTAAGTCAAGAGGTGTAACCTAGTCAAAATAAATTTGAATCGTCTACTCTCTTGAAACGATCACATATTTCCAAGGAGAAACCAGAAGTCAAGCGACGAAGACGTTCTGTGTCACCCAACACTCTCATGGAAGTGTTGGCAGAAGTTCACTCTAGCGATTTTCAAGAAGACTTGATTGACTCGTATCCATACCTCCACAGACAAAGAGAGTCAAGATCAGCCAAGAAAGAAAGTAGTTCGGTAGCTACTGAAGATATTTTGTTTCACATTCCAGGTGCAGAAAATGTGACTTGCATGTACTAGTCCTACATTTGTCAGAAAGAATCTGTTGGTAAACGAAAGCTAACTCACACGACACGGCGTCCAAAATTCAAAAAAATATCTCATCTTGTGGAATCAGCTCTGTTAAAAGTACTTGGGAATCAACTAAGTCTTGAACAGCACCATTGACTTTCTTCCATGGAATTTGCTGTCACACTAATGACAGGAATCGTCGCATGTCAAAATCTATACTGTCTTCTCAGTTGATCAATGTCTGACCATTTGAACATTTTAAAAGTAGTCAGTCTTCTTATAACATTCAGATACCAATGATTCAAAAGTATATGCCGTTTCGGATGCAAATCGTTCTTTGCATTTCAATTGAATCTGTATAAAGTAGTTGTAAATACGTTCTCGCATCTCACGTAGTAGATTCTGAATATGTTCTTCTAAACTATCCATTTACACTAATGTCTTCCGACCATTTAAACATTTTCAAACTAATCAGCTATTCTATAGCATTCCGATACCAATGGTTAAAGCATCTATATCGTAGAGGATGCAATCGTTTTTTGTTTTTTTGTAAACAGTAAATTTGCAAACATCACAAACGTGAAACTTTTTTTGTTATTGGCACGAAAATGTTATCAAATTATCCAACGGTTTTCTTAATAATAAAAGTAATTTATAAAATTAAACGCTTTGCGTATCACTTGTAATAAAGTGTTAATTATTGGTAAAATCTATTAATTCTAAACTATAAACTATATATTTTGGCAACTCTGCTAGTGGCCAAAGCTTAGAGACAAAATATTAAAAAAATGGATATGCGAAAAGTCTAATCCTCGGAAATTGATTTGCGAAAATCCTAAGTCCAGCAAGTAAGTAATATATGAGAATTAAGTACCACTAGTTAATTCACAACATAGTTAATTCACAATATGGGATTTTAATATTGAGTCTATAAGTTTTGGTTTTGGGTCTCTATGACCTGTAACGGGAAATTGAATGTTAAAACTCCACTTACTAACAAATACGGCGTTTGGAGGGACCAAAACCCAATTATCTATTAGCCATCACGCACACTATATCATCAATACACCGTTTGGAGTGACCAACACTCAGTTTATTTACCATCCAGCACCCAGTTATCTACTATCCATCTCGCACACAATATTAACAACACGCCCCTGGAGCGACCAATATCTCACACTTACTATCCAATACACTGTTAGAGAGACCATCAACCAGTTATCTACTATTCAACACCCCAACATTTACTACCCAACGAAAGAGGGTTGGAATATACATAATCTATATTTACTTACAAACACACAAATATACGATCACTCAAGAAGTAGCTAGGATGTACAAAAGGGGAATGATATCACACACGCACACTATCTCACACAAGCAAGTGTAGGATTGTTTGCACACACTATACCCACAAACATACTTAATTACTCACAAATACGATAAGGGTAGTTACAAAATTCGGTGCTTTTTTCTCTTTGCCATCGTAGAGGGTGTGGACCATTTTGTTTTAAGACACATTTTAAAGCTCGTGCTAAATTTGAACTTGTTTAGAAGTAAAAAAAATTTCTTCAATTTTCAAGTTAAATTGTTTCAATTTTCACTTTCAAATTTCATTTTTTAAATTTTCCTTTGCAATTTTCTTTTTTAAACATAGTTTTTCAAATTTCATTTGTAAAATTTTCCTTTTCAATTTTGTTTTACAATTGTCATTTTTTAAGTTTTCATTTTGAAATTTTCGTTTTCAATTTTCATTTTAATTTTTTCATTTTCAATTTTCATTGTCAACTTTTTTTCAATTTTCATTTTTAGATTCAGTTTTCCAAATTTCATTTTTTAAACTTTCCTTTTAAAGTTTTCATTTCAATTTTGTTTTTGAATTTTCATTTTCAAATTTAGTTTTTCAAATTTCATTTTGTTAATTTTCATTTTCAATTTTCATTTTTAACTTTGTTTTAAAATTTTTATTTTTTTTAAATTTTCATTTTGAAGTTTGTTTTTCAATTTTCATTTTCAATTATTTTGCAATTTTTGTTTATCAATTTTCATGTTAAATTTCATTTTTAATTTTTCTGTTTAATCTTCATTTTCAAACATTTGTTTTAAAATTTTCATATCTTAATTTTCATTTTCAATTTTCATTTTTAATTTCATTTTCAATTTTTCAATTTTTCAATTTCATATTCATTTTCAATTTGTGATTTTTTAATTTTCATTTTCAGTTTTCATTTTATGCTTTCCTTTTTAATTTTCATTGCCAAATTTCGTTTGTGTTTTTTCAATTTTCATTTCCTAATTTTCATTTTTCAATTTTGATTTTCAATTTTACGGAGGTGATGTTGCATTGGATGTAATATTGTTGTTGTCCAAAGATTAACAGAGAGAAAGTAACATTTTTGTTCGAGATTAAAAACGGTAAAACTTAGTATAATTGTCTTCCATAGACATTAAACAGGATGGATGGAAAGGAAGTTATGCATCAAACTTAAGGCTGTCTGTAAGAATACGAAAGGTAGTAGTACTTAAACACACTATACCTACAAATATGCGTATGGTTTAAGGTTAAGTTTTTGTGAAAGACATAGACATATACAGCACTTGCCACAACCGCTTAGATCACCTGGAAAAAATATACTACTAAATTGACTGCCAAATGAAACAAAAACAAAATCCCTCCATTATAATTGCCCCTCTTGTGTAATAGTATATAAGTATGTTTGCAGCACCTGCCTCAGACGATTTGCTGTTGACGGCCGGATTAGAGCCAGCCTGCCCGATAGACACCTGGGAGATCCCGAGAGCAGACCATTTTACCGAGAGGGCTCTCCCACCCAAGCAAACTGATCAAAATTGCCTGACTGTATAGGGTTTTCCTTTTGATGTTTTGAAAACCCCTTTTGATTACACTCTTAATATCACAAATTTGACTTATTTTGATCCACTGTCATAAATATAACCTTGAATTTAGTAATTTGTGCGTGATACGAAAATGATATGAGTAACTTGTACTCGCGGATTGGTATTACTTTTGGAAAAATTATGTTCACTATGTACGCAAAATTTATAACTGAATATCCATTCAGTTATAAATTTGGCGTACATAGTGGACATAATTTTTGAAATAAATAAAGAAATGTAACTGTAAGAATTGCCTTAATTAAACATGTGGTTTACACATTACTGGTTTTAGGGACAGCCCGACTTAGCTAACTGGGTAGAATTTGATCATGTACGTTCATGGCGTTTCAGTACTTCCGTCACGCTCCGCGCCTCCTTGCCGAGTCCGTGCATCCTGCCACTCCAGACATCCATTTAAGTACATGTAACCTGTAAACATTTTCTAATACTATGTACAGGTATAAGTAATTTTACACACCCTCCCATATCGCGCCTTCAATGAACTCCCATAGTGGGGAAACCATGCAGCGAGGGAGTGGTGTGTATTAGTTCGCTTTGCGCACACTAATTAAATAGCGTGCTTTGCACACATTAAAGCGTCAAATGGGTTTGCAGCCCGGCAACCCATTTGACGACTAATTAAGTAGGGTGCGGTGCACCCATTAACTGTTCGTACATGGCCGAATGGCCGCCAACGAAATAAATCTAAGTAAGTAAGTAAGTAAGTAAGTAAGTAAGTAAGTAAGTAAGTAAGTAAGTAAGCAATCTTGCCATCATTCTAAGTTAGACAGAGCAACAAGCAACACGTAGCATTACTAAAACTATAGATGGAAGTCATGATACCGCCCCAGGCCCTGAACACAATCAAAGGTTTGGGCCTTGGTATTGCATCAGGGTGGAGACTAAGGGCCCAAGCAAGAAGGACCAACGTTCTTTTTTTATGGGAGGAGGATTGCAACTACATAAGCAATAGAAGTAGCCCCCCCCCCAGAAGACCGGAAGATGGAGGAAAACCGCAGGATCAACAGAAGCAGCGATTAGCGTAGACTCAGCCAATACCGAGCGTCACCCCCGTGGAACCCAGGCCATCAATACCTCCACCTCCGATAACTTTGCCACTCCTAGCCTCGAAATTGCCTGAGGCCAGGACGCAATCTCCACTTCCAAAAACATCAACATCAGTTCAGCAGGAGGCAAGGCAGGGAAGGGAGGAGGAGAGAAAGGAAGAAGAAAAAAGAAAACAAGAGGCACAAGAGGTAATCAGGAAACTAGAGGCCGAGAGGAGAAAAGCCCAGACACCAGCAGCGACGCTGCCGGCGACGAAAAAGCAGGGACCACCGCCAATGCAGCCGAAAACCAGAGCGATGGCAAAGAAAACACAGCAGAAACAGCATCAGATGTCATTGCCCAAACGACAAGTATCGGCGTACCTCGACGACCAAGCCATGGAAATGGGACTGGCTGAGCTATTGGAGGATAGGGAAGCAGCGGGACAGCATATAGAAGACTTCCGGACGGTCTTCGCATGCTGCAAGAGATTAAGATGTGACTGGTTTCTAAACAAGACATAGAAATCCAGCTTCTCCGAGGCAACTGAAAACATCCGAGCCCTTGGGAAGGCGTATAGCTGGTGACCAATCCCGCTAGCTATACTCATCTTGAATGAATTAATGCAGTCAAGGAAGATGTCGTCACAGAACGTCACAGTATGGCCACCGTTGAAAGAGCTCATGGTTGCTGACAGCATGAAGGGCCGCATCAGACGGAAGTTCTAGCCGCCCGAATACCTGAGGCCATACCTTCTTCCAGCAACAGACGTTACACCTCAGCCCTTTTAAGGGCGAACAGAATTGCCTAAATTACCAAAGGGTTTTCTTTTTGGTCTTGAAAATCCGTTTCGATAACAACTTTTTTGTAATACGCAAATATGATCCATATAAACACCATTCCAAAAGAATCACTTGTTATTTTCATATTAAAGATCTCAACATTTTATCATAGGGTTACATTAACCCGGAAATTATGTTAATTTTTTCGGAAAATTGGATGTACACAATGTACACTAAATTTTAAAAATGACAGGGATTAGGTAAATTCTTAAAACTGCTTAAATGCGATCGCAATTACAATATGTGGCTAACACACAATTGGTATTGGGGACAGCCCGACTTAGGTAACTCGGCAGCATTTGATGTACGTTCATGGCGTTTTAGTGCTTCTAACACGCTTCGCGCCTCCCCTGCCGAGTCCGTGCAGCCTGCCACTCCAGACATCCTATAAGTAGTGCGCCGAGCGCACACCCGTAATCCTGTAAGCATTGTGGTTCTATTCCTATGTACAGGTAAAACTAATTGTACACACCCTCCCATATCGCACCTTCAATGAACTCGCATAGTGGGGAAACCACGCTGCGAGGGAGTGGTGTGTAAATAGCGTGCATTGCACACAGTAATACGTCAAGTGGGTTTGCAGCCGGGCAACCCACTTGACGAGAATTAAATAAGTGTGCTAAGCACACAATTCAATCTCCTAGTGCGTGCTTCGCACGCATTAGAGGTGTATTCTCGCGCATGGCCGAATGGCCGCACACGAGTTAAATTCAAACCAAGTCAAGTCAATCTTGCCATTCGTTGTTGGCTTGTCAACGCAGAAGAATGAGCAGCCATAATATGAGCGGCAAGTTAAGCGAAACCTTAGTGCACTTGGAGTATGTGCAGCATTTCCTGGGGAAAGTGGAAGATATGGAACTACATTTGAATAGGAGAGCTTTCAAGAGGGGAATGGGCCATTTCAAAACAGCTACGGAGTTAGTAGTCTCCTTGCTGGAGGAAGAAGTGGAGAAAGAAAAAAGAAAATTGGCAGGGGAGAAGAAACAGAAGGGACAATACAATCTGTTCCTTCAATGGCAACAGTAACAACATCAGGAGTCTAAAACCCTCATTCCACCAATGGAGGACTAGGAAAGGGAGGCTTACTATCCTCACTTTTCCCATCCCGTATTCATTAATCCTTGGGGTGGGGATCGATGAAGTAGGAGATGAGCTAAATGTGGAGACCGATCTGGGAGGTGCGATCACTAATGAAGAGTTGTGACTAAAGATATAAAAAACGTCCCTGTTCAGGGCCATTCAAATCTGCTCGAAAAGAGAGATACTATTCAAAATTATTGCTACTCTATCTGTTGTATGCCTGTATGTTTGTGTATGTCTATGTCTGTAAGGATGCAAATTTCTGTCGATCTCTGGAGAGCACATTAGTTGGCAGATAACAATTAATTAAATTTATGAGGAAAGGTACCGTATGAAATCTCTAGACTGCGATAGTGCTAATGTCCCTGTTTGGGGGGCGAGATGGATTCTTAATTAAGCCTTCATTATTTAATGGTCAAGGAAAAGGTTAATTGGAGGTCTAGTTATAAAAAAGTCAAAGTTGAGAGAATGCAGAAACTAGTAAAAGTAGTATTATCTTTTTAAAATTGTTTGTCGCGTATTTATAAAAGGCGGTAGCTATGCGTTTAATCTGATTGGCTACGCTAAATAAGGGGCGTGCTTCCAGAAGAAATTTCATGTTTTTAATATTCCACAGAGTAAAATTTAATCAGTCTAAGTTTGTCTGCAAGAGAAAATAGAGGTCTTGACTCCGAGCAGAATTTAGGCGAAATTCTCTCGTATAAACACTTATTCAAGGGACCGGATGCCTGGATGTTGACGGACACAATTCTGACGGTAGAAGCGAGCGAGTCTTGAAAGCACAAGGTATTTGCATCAATCTCATGTAATTCGTTGATACCAATATAATTATTTGCTTGAATTTATTTGTTTAGATTTGCATGAATTTATTTGTTTAAATTCGTAGATCAATTTTCTTGATATGAGTATAACTATTTGTTTGAGTTCATTTGTCTGAATTCGTACACTAATCTTCTTTATATGAGTTTGACGAATTGTTTGAATTTATCGTCTTGATTGCTATAGGAATCGTGTATTCTAAGAATTCCATCCATTACTTTATTTGATACAAGTTGTCTTAGATGATTTCATGTATGATAAAGACTTGAGTAAGTATTCACTGGAATTATGAAGTTAAGCCATGAAGTGAATTTCATTGATTTATTTTGTATAATTAAGACGTGAACTGAAACTCTTATGTCTCCTGAGATGTTAGATTGAGTTAGTGAGGAAATAGCCGTTAGAAAGTACATTAATCTTCTGAAACTAGGTTTGTTTATGGTCTGTCCAATTTGGCCTGACCAGATATCCTTTGGTATCTGTTTGAATTACAATAGGACGATATCTGACGTAACGAGAGTGGAATAATGCTCTACTCCCAGAAGGATATTTGACAGAAGATTTAGGTTGCTTCTCTGTTTATTTTGAAAGGGGAAATAGCTCCATCCACCTATCCACCTACCTACCTACCTACCCGCACAAAGTTGGCGGGCCGGAAAGAGGCGATATAAGAGAGAGAGGGAGAGAGAGAGAGAGAGAGAAGGAAGGAAAAGAAGGGGAGGACATCAATCTTGACCTGACAGCAACATTGGATTTGGAGTGACCAGCGATAACCAGTTTATGCAGTCAGACAGGGCAATGACTTCGATTGTTCACTCGATTCCATGATGAACTAAGTCTATCGTTTTAACAGATCGGCTAATTGCATAATTATATTTGAGTTGAAATTCGGTAAATGATTTGAAAAGAAGTGTATCTTTCTAATGTTATGCAATATTTCATTTTGCTTTATGTAATTGATTAATTGTTATATTTCATGTACGGGGGTTCTTGTTATTCTGTTCTATATATCTGCTCAGATCTCTATTTATCCCATCTATAAAATTTCATATTTTATTTCACTAATTACTCGATCCGGGCAATAACACCGAGGTCGATCATCCTCTAGAAAACGATAACCAACCAAATCGTACACTTGTAAGAGAGGAGAACCTTACAATGTCTATGTTTACAACCCAACTAAACTTAGAACCCCTCTCATATGTTTGTGGATATAGTGTGTCTATAAACTCTATCTACCCTTGCATTGCTTGTGTGTGATAGTGTGTGTGTGTGTATATTTATTCCCTTCTTTTTACATCCTACCCCCGTCTTGTGCGATAGTATATTTTTTTGTTTGCAAGAAAAGCATGTAAGTATTGGTCACTACATACGCCGTGTTGGATCGTATAGTGCGGGGTATTGGATAGTACTAAAAAAATTGGTGTTGGATAGTAATCAAAAAGTGTCTGTTGGATAGTACTCAAAATGGAGGTGCTGGATAGTATATCCAAACGTGGTGAGTTGGATTGTATATTACAAAGTGGGTGCTAGATAGTACTCACAACGTCGGGTGTTGTATAGTATATCAGTTTGTGTTGGATTGAAATAAAAAAGCAGGTGCTGGATGCAAAGGATGTGTATGTTGGATTGTACTAAAAAAAACGGGTGCGGATAGTATACTTAAAAAGTGGCGTTTTGGTGGGTACTCAAAAAGTAGGTGTTGGATAATAGAGGTGTGTGTTGGATTGAAATAAAAATGCTGGTGATTGATAGTATGGGTGGGGGTGTTGGATTGTAATCAAAAAGCTGCTGCTGGATAGTAGGGTGTGTGTTGGATAGTAATCAAAAAGCGGTGCTGGATAGTAGGGGTGTGTGTGTTGGATGGTAATCAAACAGCGGATTCTGGATAGTAGGGGTGTGTGTTGGAGTGTGAAAAAAAAGCGGGTGCTGGATAGTAGGGTGTGTGTTGGACAATAATAAAAATTTTACCATTCCCATTACCATAGGGGCCCATATTGCAAGCCACATGTTAAATTCCCGTATGGGCCCAGAGTGCCGGCCACATGTTAAATTCCCCACCTGGGCCCAGAATACTGGCCACATGTTCAATTCCCGTATGGATCCAGAGTGCCGGCCACATGTTCAATTCCCGTATGGGCCCAGAATACCGGCCACATGTTAAATTCCCGTATGGGCCCCAAGTGCCGATTTTGGGCCTTAAGCGCCGTCCTATACTATTTATGGTTAAAAAAAAAAAAAAAAAAAAAAAAATAATTCACCATCGGAATATTGACTTGACTTAATTCCTTATAATCCGCAAGTCACAAATGTCTAAAGCTATTGCTTTCATCTTGGTTACATCACAGTGTAACAATTTGCATGTTTCTGCTTATAAAACCAGCTCATCGTGATAACATGGCAGAATCTTTACCTACGGAATAAATGTATTTATGTTCGCAGACAGGTGGCTATACTGTCGTAAATCTAGTTGAATTGGCGCCGTGTTAGCGGAACCAATATAAAACGTTAAATGAGAGAGAGAGAGAGAGAGAGAGAGAGAGAGAGAGAGAGAGAGAGGTAGAGAGAGAGAGAGGATCATACCTCAGTCTGGAAAATCATGTGGATAATTTAACATAATAACATAAATGATTAGAGATTAACGGACAAAAAGAAAAGAAAAAAAATATTTTTCTCCTACGCAGGTGGGTGATATAAACTTAAGATGTATGCGAAAACTTTGATCAAGAAGGTGGATAAAACGATTTGTTTGCCACGTAATAAATAATTGATTATCTAAGTAAATGAGGGAAGCAGAAAGAGGTTGGGCAACTTCAAATTATCCAAAGTTTTCCGTGAAAACAATAACAATGAATCTACCTTCAGTTTGTATACCTCTTATCAGTGAATTTTTTTCCGCACATGCTGACTAGGCCCAGGCCTAGGGAACAACAAAATTCCGGCGCATTTTTTTAAAAACCCCGCTGAAGTGAATAAAGTTATGTAGCTAACACAGCGCTAATAAGCAGTTGTCGTAAATAAGATTTGCGATTCGTGACCCTTCTATTCCTGCCGCCCCTTACCTCTTTGCTATTGCGCAGTGGCGGCATTTTGGAATGGTCCAAGGGGCTGCAAAAACGTAAATACGTCGCTGCCTTTTATCAGCGAGTTAGGCCACACCATAACGGATCGGCTTCACTTACACCTTACACAATATATAAACAGTAAACAGCGGATTATTCCCCGTGATCAACAAACAACCTGAGAATAAAGACCGAATAACTCACAAATAAATCTCTATTTAGTTTCAAAGATTAAAAATTGTTGCTTAACACTTTTTCAATATGAGCGTGTTTTGTTTTCTTTTTTTCTCCAAGTGAGTAAGGTCTGGTTCAACAGTTCAACATCAAGTTGAATCAAACTATTACTTTTTAGTCAAGCAATAACTTTAAATTTTCTGAATAAAAATCAGCACTTGCTAATGATAAGTGCATTTGAATGATATGGTTTTAAGTGAGACCTTTCCACAACGGTATATCGCAAATCAGATTTTTGTTCCAATGCCTTGGCGGTATTGAAGAATAAACAGTTATATAATCTATGAACTGTTAAACTGATGAAGAAGTTTCATCATAGTTAACGAGCAAACGTAGTTATCATCGGACAAGCAAGAGCATTTAATCGCGAGCTTCCACTTCGCATTATTGCAAGTCTCTTGTAAACTGATCTCTCGGTTAAAATTGCATGCTGAAAGTAGTTGCTTATAAGAGAAAATTGTTATACATGGGACCGATGTAAGTAAAACACGTGGGTTAGGCCTATGATTTAGGCATTGTTTGATATAATGTAATAAAATGATTAACTCTAAGAAACAAAATGTCTCAAAAGTGTTACATGATTACCTTCAACATCATCATCATTGTTTTTATTCACTGCTGTACACATGAAATTGATTGCAATTCAATCATTATCTGAAATATTCAATTTTCTCAGTGAAAAAGTCTTAGACTGGTTTTGTCAGCAATTTACTAAACGATTGCAAGAACAAAATGAACCTTTTTTTGCGCCGCTATCTGCCTATTTAGCACTTTCTACGCATGTACTGACATCGTGTTTGGCAGCTCCATTCAACTTAATCTGTCAGTGATTGGAACAAAGTATTTCACCTAAATATAAATATCAAAACGTGATGAGTTAGCCTTTCAATCTCAGTGATAAATCCAATTTATATGAAAGAGATTGATAAATTTGGTGACAACAACGTTGACATGAATGCAAAATACTTCTGAGAAGCTGTCAGGAAATAAACTTTCAAATTAGCTTCGGCTTTCGAAAGGTCATCACTGTGGGTTGAAGAGTCGAAATCTTGATTGGAAAATCAATGACTGCGACGACAGTCAGAAATTGCTTGCTTGATATAGCTAATGAGAGTGGGAAAGAAACGTACCCGGCAAATATATATATATATATATATATATATATATATATATATATATATATATATATATATATATATATATATATATATATATATATATATATATATATATACGAGATAAGACGAAGAAAGGTAAAGAATTTGTTAATTTGTTTGTATCTATTTGCAAATTTGCAACTAAGTACCACCATAGACTTTCGATAAGCATTTCTATGATAATTAACTTCCGTCTGACCTTGATACCTACGAGAAAAGAATTGCTTGAATCGCGTGGCAAATAGACTGAGACTGTGTTATTTAACCCTCATTAATATCTATATATTAGCTCGTTATACTCTGAGAATATACATGGGATATCAAATCTAGTTTCCAGTCTCTTACTTCGTTTCGATCTTTGCAATTTTGTATGAAGCTTGGGTAGAAGATATTAGGAGACATCATAGTGTATCATCTTCATGATTTTGTAGGACAGGACAAATGTGACTCTCCTTATTTCTTTCCGTTTAATGAAAAATATCTGAAATTAGTACCCTAATCTTTAATAATGAAACATTTATTTTCATCAAAAGAAAGGCAAGCATTTAAGCGATTCATTTAATTTTGTTTGAAAATTATGAAGATTGTCCGTGGAATATTCTTTGTGACAGCTGTCAAAGATATATTTTCTTGACTTAGCGTTTTATCTCTGATGGAAAATATATAGACATTTAATATTTTCGGGTTGTTATGAAATATAGCTGCATAATATAGTATGATGGGCTATCTCACTATAAAATAACCACTAACCCAATTCGTCTTGGCACAAAGAAGGCCAAACTGGCGTGATGCCTTACATATGCTTCACCCTTGTGCCCGGACAGTGACTTCTGTCTAATTTACCTTCAGATTAGTTTTCCATTCTCTTTATTGGAAAAGTGGAGGTACTCTGTAATTTGGGAGTACTTATACACGACAAAACATGCCTTAGAAACTCACATTAACAACACTCAGCTGGCTACAAGCAAGAATCAGCTGAAAAATAATGGTAAACAGAAATTTTTATATATATATATATATATATATATATATATATATATATATATATATATATATATATATATAGTTACGAATCTAGGTCTTAAAAATATGTAACAGAAAGAAAGTGCAACCAACAATGTAAGTAAAATCAACAAGCAAATTATTTCCAGACAATTTAAGTGAAAATTCAAAAGACAATTACAATTTGTGAGTTAAATTCCCTAAAATTCTAAGTGTCCTCATCATAAGTCCAAAATAATAAAATGTTCCGAATGAATTCCAATAGCCTTGAATGTCCTGATGCATCACAAAGATTTAATCCAGAATATATTTGAATGAGTTCACATAAATCCCAAAATCATGTATCAATTCAAAAGTCAATGAGCACTTTTATATTTCCAATGAATATTGTAAATATATAATTCCTCTCAAACTATATCTGATTTCAACAACACAACCTAAATAGATTCCTTACAGACTGATCTTTTAGAACCGAAATTCAAGAATACGAATACATATGTTTACAAAAATCTGTATATAAATACACATGCCTACACGATCCATGTCACACCAGAACATGAGTAATTCTAATGGCAAAAATACTGGCCTACCTGATATATGTCAAAAAGGTCTAATTGTGAAATGTTTATGAAAATACTATGTAAATAACTGGACAAAAGTTAAGTATGTGTTTTCGAATAACCATAAAACTTACAATCATAGACCAAAAGTGAAGTACATAAACATCATACATAACAATATATATATATATATATATATATATATATATATATATATATATATATATATATATATATATTGTTACGACTCTATGGTCTAAGAAAAATGTAACAGAAAGAAAGTGAAACCAACAAATCAAGTAAAAATCAACAAGCAATTTATTACTAGATAATTAAAATCAAAAATCAAAAAGTCACTTACAGTAATGTGTTTTGAAATCCTAATAATCCAATAAGAATGATTGTTCTAATCACAAGTCCTAAATATAGAATGTTCCGAATTCACGGCTGTGTCCTTGAATGTTATGATGTGCTAATGGTCTCCAAAGTCCTGATGTACTAGTAATCTTGATGTGCTGATGTCAAAATGAAGTATTCCAAAATCTCTGAATAAGTTCAGTTAAATTCCAAAATCATTAATTAAAAATCCAAAATCCAAAAGTTTATGAGCACTGTTATAATCCAATGAATATTTAAAATAATTCCTCTCTTAGAATTTGGAATGAATTTTCACAACTGTAATAGCTCTTTACAAGACTGATGGTAATGTCAAAACTGAATAAATGTCCACCAAACATGGCATATATAAAGATTGGTCACATGACAGAATGTTCTAGAATATGAATCATCTTAACGGAATTCTACCTGTAAACAAAATTCAACCTTGACCTTCAAATTGAAAAAACATATTGATCAAAACAACCTAATTCAAGGACACTAGTTAAACATGTTTTTCCTGATAACATTAAGATTTAAGCAAATATTAAAGTGAAGAAACATTTATAATTTCCTAAAATATTTATAATATTATATAAACATCATACATAACACCTCCCCTCATAAAGAAAAAGAAAGATTTATATAATAAAGCTTTCTTTTGAATATACATCTAATACTACAATAACCAAAATTACATAAGAACATGTTTTATGATACTGGACTTAATTACATCAAGCAATATTACATTTTTAGGCACGTGAGAGTGCATCTGCAATCACATTGTCTTTTCCCCCGATGTGTCTAATGTCAATGTTATATTCTTGCAATATCAAACTCCATCTCAACAATCTCCGATATTTATCTTTCATTTTGTTGATGAAAGTAAGGGGATTGTGATCACTGTACACAATAATTGGAGAAAGAGCTGAGGTAACATACACTTCAAAATGCTGTAAAGCCAATATCAAAGCCAAACATTCCTTCTCAATTGTGGAATAATTTTTCTGGTGTTTGTTTAGTTTTTTAGAAAAATAACACACAGGGAGATGCACACCACTTTTGTCTTCCTGAATCAATACTCCACCAACCCCTACATCACTTGCATCAACAGATAATTTAAATGATTGGCTAAAATTTGGTGCAGAAAGAACTGGTGCATTCTTAAGCATGGCCTTTAACTTGTCAAAAGATTCCTGACACTTGTCAGACCAATGAAATTTGGTTTTCTTACTCAATAAACTTGTCAAAGGTTCAGCAATTTTGGAAAAATTGGAACAAAATTTCCGATAATATCCAGCCATACCTAGAAATCGCATCAGTTGCTTTTTACAAATTGGAACTTGAAATTCAGAGATAGCTTTGACCTTAGCTTCCATAGGTTTAACTTGACCTTGTCCCACAATATGTCCTAAAAATGTGACACAAGCATGGCAAAACTCACTTTTGCTCAAATTAATTGTCAGATTCGCATCGCTGAGTCGATCAAAGAATTTTCGAATGGTTTCCAAATGATCTTCCCAGGTGTTGTTGTAGATAATGACGTCATCGATATAAGCGTCACAATTATCAAGACCAAATGTTATCATGTTCATCAGATGTTGAAACGTTACAGGTGAATTTTTCATTCCAAACGGCATGACTTTATATTGATAAAGTCCATCTGGAGTTACAAATGTTGAAATTTCTTTTGCCCTTTCCGTCAGTGGAATTTGCCAGAATCCTTTGAAAAGGTCAAACTTGGTGACATATTCCGCATTTCCAATTTTATCAATGCAATCGTCCATTCTTGGGATTGGAAATGAATCAGTTTTGGTGACACTGTTGACTTTTCTATAGTCAGTACACATACGGAATGTATTATCTGGCTTGGGAACAAGAATACATGGTGAACTCCAGTTACTTTTACTTGGTTCTATGAAATCATTCTCCAGTAAATACTGAATTTCTTTCTTGAGAGTAGTTCTGTTTGAGAGGATTCATCCTATAAGGATGCTGTTTCACAGGCGCAGAATCTACAATGTCAACGTCATGATAAATTTTACTTGTTCGTGTTGGAACATCAGGAAACAAGTGCTCATAGTCATGTAATAGCTGTTTTAGTTCATTTCTTTCCTGTTGTTGTAGATGTGAAAGTTTCTGGTCTAGGTTGTTCAATATTTCTGAATTCCGAAGATTGGTTATACCAGAGTCACTATAGTCTGATTGTATTCCATCGTTGATATCTTCACTGTGTGGGACAGGTACAACTAAACTAACAGAATAATTAGCTGGGCTATCTCTGTCAAAATATTCCTTTAACATATTTATATGACAAAGTTGTTTCTGTTTCCGTCTTCCAGGAGTGTTAATGATATAATTTAAGTCATTTACTTTCTTTTCAACGGTATAAGGACCATAAAATTTAGCCTGAAGAGGATTCTGAGGTATTGGAAAGAGAGCCAGAACTTTGTCACCAGGTTTAAAACTCCTTTCCTGTGTATTTCTGTCATACCTTAATTTCATTTTTGACTGAGTAGTGTGAAGATTAGTTCTTGCTACTTCACAGGCCTTTGACAACTTGTATTTGAAATCAGAAACATAATCAAGAAGATTAATCTTTGAATCTTCATTTGAAAGAAGTTTCTCTTTCAATAATTTCAATGGTCCACGGACAGTATGACCAAAAACTAGTTCAAAGGGACTAAAACCCAACGACTCTTGAACTGATTCCCTAACAGCAAACAACAACAAATGAACACCCTCATCCCAATCCTTTTCTGTATCAAAGCAATATGATCGAATCATATTCTTCAAAGTTTGATGAAATCTTTCCAAAGCACCTTGACTTTCAGGGTAATAGGCAGAAGATTTAAACTGTTGGATGCCTAATTCATGCATAACTTGTTGGAAAATTCCAGACATAAAATTTGACCCTTGATCTGACTGGACAGATTTGGGAAGGCCAACAAGTGTAAAAAACTTCACCAAAGCTTTCACAATAGTTTTAGTTTTTATATTTCTCAGAGGAATTGCTTCTGGAAATCTTGTAGATGTACACATGATGGTCAACAAGTATTGGTTGCCTGACTTGGTTTTAGGTAAAGGACCAACACAGTCTACTATTATTCTACTAAATGGTTCATCAAATGCAGGAATAGGTTGCAGATGAGCCTTAGGTATCTTCTGATTGGGTTTTCCTACCATTTGACAAGTGTGACAAGATCTGCAGTATTTAGAAACATCACTTTTGAGTTTCGGCCAATAAAAATGATTCAAGATCTTTTTGATAGGTCTTACGGACTCCTAAATGACCAGCCAAAGGAGTTTCATGGGCTAAATTAAGAATTTCCTGTCGATATGACTTAGGAACAACAATTTGATAGCTCACTGACCACTCGTCACCAGCGGGTACCTCAGGTGGTCTCCATTTCCTCATAAGGACCCCATTTTTCACAAAGTAACACACTTGTGTGGCTTCAGTTTCACTAATAGCCCTCTGAAACAAACAATATATCTCGAGATCTTGCTCCTGTTCAACGACAAAGGGATTGTCGTTTGTCATCCTGAGTAGAACAAAGAGAATGAGTTGCCAAAAGAGGATCACTGTGATCAATACCATTTGATTGATCAATACCTGAGGAAAAAGTGACCTCATCAACAGACTGATCAATACATGTGTCAGCTAAAGGAATAATATCCTGATCAACATCACTCTCAAGAGCTCTTTTTGCCATAGCTTTAGTAACTGCACAAGCAGGGTACAAATCAGGGATTTCAGTTTCGACAGGATCAACTTTCTGATCCAAACAAGGCTTGTCAGTTACAAGTGGATTAACCACAACCTTATCTCCAGCTAGGTCATTGCCTAGTAATAAATGAACACCCTCTGTGGGTAAAGAAGTCACTGCCCCAACAGTCACAGGTACAGAAACTAAGTCTGATGCCAAATTTACACAATGAAGAGGAACATTTACAAAGCCGCACTCTACTCCCTGAACAAGAACACTTTCACTTGAAGAAGACTCCTCAGACAAAGGCAAAGTACCTGATAATAGAAGACTCTGAACTCTGAGAAGCTCCAGTGTCCCTTAATATTTTAATTGGGATAGGTTTGGCAGAATCACCAATAAGTGATATAGAACCTTCTGACATGAATGGTTCATAAGCCTCCAAAATAGAATCAGACTGGGGTTTGTTTGACCCAACAAATGTATTGCTTTCAATACAAGACCGTGACCTTGACCTCGTAGAAATAAGAGCATTTGGAAAAGCTCTGTCTTTTCTCTGTTGCTTATTTTTCAACTTGAAGCAATCAGAAATAACGCGCCCTTTCGTTTTACAATAAGTGCACGTAGGAAGAGATAACGATTTCTGATCAGTCTTATCAGATGTTTGATTCCTAACAGTTGTGCTGTTGTGAAATTTGGAAGTACTCGAATGAGATTGAAATGGTTTTTTACCAGAAAACTGCTGAGAGGACGACTTATTGCCAAATGAAATTTTGTGAGTCAAGGAATAATCATCAGCCATACGAGCAGCATTTTCCAAAGTTTCCACATTCTGCTCGTCAAGATAGGTTTTAACATCACTATGGATGCACCTCTTGAACTCTTCAATTAATACGAGCTGTCGGAGGTAATCATAATCTTGATCAACTTTCTTGGCTGAGCACCACCTATCAAATAGTTGTTCTTTATCCCTTGCAAATTCGACATGAGTTTGTCCAGTTTCTTTTCTACAATTCCTAAACCTTTGTCGATATGCCTCTGGTACCAACTCATAAGCTTTTAAGATGTACTCCTTAACCACATCATAATCAGTGCTTTGTTGTACTGACAGTGAAGTGTAGACTTCACGAGCTTTGCCAATAAGTACACTTTGTAATAACAAAGTCCAATGCTCTCTGGGCCATTTCAAGTTTTCAGCTATTTTCTCGAAATGAAGAAAGTATTTATCTACTTCTTTTTCCTGAAAAGGGGGTACTAACCTAATATATCTAGTAACATCAAAACCTGAACTTGTTTTTAAAGGAGTGGAGTGTGCTCTGTTTGCCAGTTCTAATTCTCTTGATGTGCTGATGTCAAAATGAAGTATTCCAAAATCTCTGAATAAGTTCAGTTAAATTCCAAAATCATTAATTAAAAATCCAAAATCCAAAAGTTTATGAGCACTGTTATAATCCAATGAATATTTAAAATAATTCCTCTCTTAGAATTTGGAATGAATTTTCACAACTGTAATAGCTCTTTACAAGACTGATGGTAATGTCAAAACTGAATAAATGTCCACCAAACATGGCATATATAAAGATTGGTCACATGACAGAATGTTCTAGAATATGAATCATCTTAATGGAATTCTACCTGTAAACAAAATTCAACCTTGACCTTCAAATTGAAAAAACATATTGATCAAAACAACCTAATTCAAGGACACTAGTTAAACATGTTTTTCCTGATAACATTAAGATTTAAGCAAATATTAAAGTGAAGAAACATTTATAATTTCCTAAAATATTTATAATATTATATAAACATCATACATAACAATATATATATATATATATATATATATATATATATATATATATATATATATATATACATGCACACTTAGACATTTATTTAGAGAAGGAACAGAAGTCATATGAATCTTGACACATATTACTAATATTTGATATATTCAATTTCTAAACATGTACCCACTTATACATCTGTTGTGCCATTCGTCATTTCATCCATCACTCAGTGCATATACAAATGGAAATATAAGAAGAAGAAATAACAACGAAAATATACATTGATTGTCCAACATGTTTCAGACAGGAAGAAAACTTGAATACTGAAAAGATGACTAAGAAATGAAGGATACTGTGCTATTCAGTAACAATTGAGATTGTTTTTGTCGACAGGTTGTTGCCGGGAAACACTTTTGAAAGAAGGACTTTCGGTACAATTAATTCTGTCGTTGGAATCTAATGAGTCATGAAACTAAGGTAGTGTAACGGATACATCGCCCTAATTTGAATCGATACTTCATATATCCACCTGCCTCCAAACAAAGAAATAAACGCCTCGCGCCAGCTATTGTGAAGGGAAATAAGTCGGTAATCGCTATAGTATTGATTATCGGCATACGCTAATTCGAAAGGTTCCAATACATTACATTTTATAATATAGTTTTTCTCTTCTTTGGATGGAAAACGTGTTTCTTTTACTATGCCCAGAACTAAGCATGGTAAACCTATGCCCATAACTAAGTATGTAGAAATATAGTTTTGAAGTTGCGATTATCAGAGTAGAACAGACACACAAACTGTGTGTAATTCTTTCACGTTTTGGAGCGACAACCACCTTAGATTCCGAAAATCCAACAAATGCAAGGTTCAGGTGAATAAAAAAGAAACTGGGCCATTATGTGCGGTTTTTATTTGACCCAATGTGGTCGAAATGATTTCCGTCTTAAATAAGTATTGGATTACAGAAGAAAACATTCATGAATACTAAATCTATTTCTCTACCTAATTCGCTTAATTTCCGGTTCATTTGATACGCACTCCGGTTAATACGAAGAGATTTGAACGGCATGCGGGAATTACATTTATCCGAAGTCAATACACACACACACACACACACACACACACACACACACACACACACACACACACATCCATCCATCCATCCATATATATATATATATATATATATATATATATATATATATATATACAGAACAATCATATAGCGAATGACAGTCCTTTCAACTGCATTGGATCCAGGTAGGGATCGCGTCAGGGATTGATTAAGATAAATGTAAAAAAAAAACTTTTACAACGAACAATGCAAAACTAGTTTTCAACTTGCCTAAGCGCTTTCGAGTAATATTGTGTAAGTTCAAAGCTTTCTTTTTTGTTTTTGTTTGTTTTGTTTGTTTATCTTGTGCAAGTTAGAGTTGCAAATTTTAGCCCATTTGCAGTTTGAAATCAATTTGATGGATGGGTGTTTAGCAGAGGTTCTTGATCACGGGGGGGGGGGGGGGGGGACAAGGGGCAAGGGTGCGGGGCAATTTATGATCTACTATAGTGTAGCCCCTACTTTCGTGCTACTGCGTGGCTCGATATTTTGAAATCAGTTCGAAAAAATGTGATCACAAAATAATTAACAGTGAAATATATATTGAAACATTGCTAGTTAAATAAATACATGATGAAGAGTTCATTACTTCATTTACCGATTTAAAAGCAAGTGAGATGAAAATTACAACCAACATAAATACGTCTTCCAACTCAAGAGAAATAAGACGCGCAGGTAAGCAAAATGTAAACAGAATAAAATTTAAACAGAATAATAAAGAAAAGACTTAGAGCTTCAAAAGAAATGAAAATAAGTACAGATTTTACAGTGGCAACAACCAATATTGTTATGGTTGTTTTAATGGCGTTAAATCACACTTGGAGAAAGGCATTATTCTGAACATTAGACCATTTGGTTCCCTACAGGTTCAATTAGATTTAGCGAGAGGTCTAATCAAGACCTTTGAACATAATGAACAGAGGAGAAATGAATTTTGTCATTTAATGCTTATTTGACATTTTATATACCAAATTGGACAGGTAGCAAGCGACAGTACGTAGTGTATGTTCGACAAGGATGAATATTTAACTTTGCACATAGATATGTATTAACTGCTCAGTGGAAACTCATATAGATTTGCTTGAATGGGTGAAAATTAACAAGATTGCATCATTGCACAAAATACTGACAATTGGTGCTTCGTTTACGCTATTGAGTCATACTCTCAGATATACTAATAGATCATCAAAATACAATCTGAACAAGTACTCAAGTTTGTTTAATATATGTCAGATGAAAATTGAAGACATAATCAGATTTAAAACAGAATTTGATATTCCAGTAAATGCGTATGAAATATTGGAAAAAGAGACGCTCTTACTACTCAACAAGGCTGGTCCCAAAAGCATAACGACGATGTTGCTGACAGAAACTGCATTAAACCTCACAGAGTAATTAAGACTGAATAAAAAAAACGTTGCCATGTTGATCATATTCGCTTGAAGCGACTCTAATAGCTACACAGATGGAATGTATCATGACGTTAAAATAAACAATTTATCTAGCCTAATATCTAGCCATATCAATAAACACACAAAACTAACATGTAAAAAAAATTCAATTTTTTCAATACACTAAAGAAAGTATTAGAACACAAAAGTCTGTGTCAAACTATAGACAACTCAATAGCCATAATGCCTAAAAAGGGATCAGTTGTAAACTTTAAAAAATCATCATCATCAATTAAACGTTCCATGTGTTGTTTACTGCGACTTTGAAAGTATCACAGCACCGTACTCGAAGTCTTCATGCTGTGAACCCAGTAAAAATGTAATAGCAATAATTCATTAGACAGATATATATATAGGACTGAAAAAAAGCAAAACAACAGCTAAAGACGTTCCGTTAGGTTTTTGCGTGTATGTGAAAGCGATTCATAAATCTTACAAGCCATTGGTTTACAGAGGAACTGATTACATTTAAGTGTTTCACAAGTTGGTTGGTAAGATAGCGAAAATAGAGAACGACGAATTAGGGCCGAAAAATGCTAAGCTTATGGTATTCACAGAGGATGAGGAAAAGTATTTAAACTCAACTAAAATTTGTCATAGAAGATATAAGTTAGAGACCACGACCATTTAACCGGTGAATACAGAAGTCCTACTCGTGAAGACTGTAATTTTGAACATTTCAAATACCGAAATTATATGCCTTTGTTCACGCACAACTTGTCTGTGCATAACATTCTTCCATTTGAGACGCTTGTAAAAATGATCCTGATCAAGGGGTATACATAATACCAAATAATTGATGAGAAATATATTTAATTTAGCATGGTGCATGAATGATGGTAAGAAAAATAAAACTGTGAAGAAAAATATTAGATTTTTAGATAACTTTCGGTTCATGGCTCAATCTCTAAAGCAGCAGATTAAGAATTTAAATGATGACACGTTCGTTTATACAATGAAACATTTTGGGGCAATTAAACCTAAATATTTTTGAGGAAAGACATCTATCCATAGAAATACGTTTCAATAAATTCGATGAAATCGATATGTCATCTAAAGAAAAATTGTACTTATCGTTTACCGATTCCAATATATCCACTGACTATGACAGGTGTGTGAAACATGTGATGTCACACTTCAACCTCCAAACATTAGGTGAAGTACACTACTATTAAGTGAAAAGAATATACTTTGCTGTTGTGAGACATCTTCGAAGAATTTATGAATATCTGTATGGAACATTTCAAACTTAAACCATCGCTTTATTATAGTGCATCTGCATTAGTTCATGATACCAGTTTAAAAATATCAGGCATTGAGTTAGAACTTTTATCAGACATGTTTCCAATGACTGAGTTAGAACTTTTGTTTCAGACATGTTTCCAATGACTGAGTTAGAACTTTTATCAGACATGTTTCCAATGACTGAGTTAGAACTTTTATCAGACATGTTTCCGATGATTGAGTTAGAACTTTTATCAGACATGTTTCCGATGATTAAGTTAGAACTTTTATCAGACATGTTTCCGATGATTGAGTTAGAACTTTTATCAGACATGTTTCCGATGATTGAGTTAGAACTTTTATCAGACATGTTTCCAATGACTGAGTTAGAACTTTTATCAGACATGTTTCCGATGACTGAGAGCAGAATAAGAGGTGGAGTTAGTATGATACGACATAGATACGCTAAAGCAAATAAGGTATTCTATGCAAACAAAGATGGTAAGATAAAAAATGATGGCAATGCAGCGAATATGGGTATGATGAGACAAAATTAAAATCATTCATCATTGGAGTCGTTCTCACCTGTAAAAGACTCCAAAACCATTTTAGGGGAAACATGGCTTGGTGGCAATTTTGTACAGTTTACGGGGTGGGGTGGGGTGGGGGAGGCTTATTCAGAGAGAAAACTGACTTGCGGGGTTAACAAAACAGGAACCAGAGTTCGCACTCAGGACGCAGAAGTCGTAACAGAGCTGCTGCCATTGCGCTATCCTGACAAAATGTATATCTTTTATTCTCTGCTTTCCTGAACATCTGATATTTTGTTGTGTTATGTTTTGTTTAATGATGATGTAAATTCAATTAGGCAAATAAAATAAAATAACACTAAGTTGCTTGAGCGTAAAAATAAAAATCAGTTACTGTGCAACAATTTGGACGAAAATGTCACCTGAATCCGTACGCATAGTAACAGTTGTAATGGTAAGGGTGGAATTTTAAAATAGGATTGGAAGGCTAGTATTTTCGAAAGATATTACAACTACTACTACTGCTACTATTGTTACTAACTTATGTGATTAATATTTGTTTCCTGCAGTAATATGCAAATATAAGGAAATTGAAACTCTGCTGTTTTATTTCTTTTTATAAGGAACACAGTCATATTCTCTAAGATATGCATGCATATAATGGTACATTAGTGCAATTATGAAGAACAAAACAAACAAACAAACAAACAAAAGACACCCCTCCCCAAAAAAAACACACAAAAAAAAAACAAAAAAAAAAAACAATAATGCAATTTTTACAACACGCCTAATCTTCAGGTTTTTTAAAACCTTTTCTTTTACAATGAAAATGTTTACAACCTTGGTTAAATCAATGACTATTCAAGAAAAAATCAAGAAACATAAACTTTTGTTAAATATACACGTCATTTTAAACAATAAAATCGGGATATATATATATATATATATATATATATATATATATATATATAGAGAGAGAGAGAGAGAGAGAGAGAGAGAGAGAGAGAGAGAGAGAGAAAAAAAAATTTGTCGAAAATGTATCTTTAGTGCATTTTTTTGAACTCATCCCTCTAACACGATAACTTTTACAGAAACAAGAAAAGATAAGCAAATCAATGAAAAACAAAACGTAGGCTCTTCCAATATTTGTGAAAGACACGTTTGGATTGAAACGCAGACATACGTTGAAGGATAATTGAAAACATCGATGAAGATCTTATTGAACAAATTCCTAAAACGAGTGCAAACATTTTGGATATAACCAACTGTATAAAGAAGTTGCAGTCAGTGTTAGTCAAGTGATTGCTAAAGGATGGCATGCTAAAAATATATTATATATTACCCACATTTATTTATATTTTTTTAAAATATTTTTTATCTGCTAACCATTAGTGACGTACTAGTGGACATTTGGATCCTGTGGATATATAAAGACACTAGTTTTTAATTATTGACGACAAATTAAAGTCTGCGGACATTTAAGAACGACATTCGAGAAAAATGGCAAAAAATGTTAATCTCGCAGACATTTAGAACGTCTTTGTGGAGACTATCGAGCTCGTGGATAATTCAGGCCGATATTCATGAAAGTCTGCTGACTTTTAAGGTAAATTTTGTTTAGTGTTTGAGGACATTTTAGTGTTTGAGGACATTTTAGTGTTTAAAGACATTTTAGTTTTTAAAGACATTTTAGTGTTTGAGGACATTTTAGTGTTTGATGACATTTTAGTGTTTAAAGAAATTTTAGTATTTGAGGACATTTTAGTGTTTAAAGACATTTTAGTGTTTGAGGACATTTTAGTGTTTGAGGACATTTTAGTGTTTGAGGACATTTTAGTGTTTAAAGACATTTTAGTGTTTGAGGACATTTTAGTGTTGGGGACATTTTAGTGTTTGAGGACATTTTAGTGTTTGAGGACATTTTAGTGTTTAAAGACATTTTCGTTTTTAAAGACATTTTAAAGGACATTTTAGTGTTTGAGGACATTTTAGTGTTTAAAGTCATTTTAGTGTTTGAGGACATTTTAGTGTTTAAAGACATATTAGTGTTTGAGGACATTTTAGTATTGGGGACATTTTAGTGTTTGAGGACATTTTAGTGTTTGAGGACATTTTAGTGTTTAAATACATTTTAGTTTTTAAAGACATTTTAGTGTTTGAGGACATTTTAGTGTTTGAGGACATTTTAGTGTTTAAAGACATTTTAGTGTTTCAGGACATTTTAGTGTTTAAGGACATTTTAGTGTTTGAGGACATTTGAGTGTTTAAAGACATTTTAGTGTTTAAAGACATTTTAGTGTTTGAGGACATTTTAGTGTTTAAAGACATTTTAGTGTTTAAAGACATTTTAGTGTTTGAGGACATTTTAGTGTTTGAGGACATTTTAGTGTTTAAAGACATTTTAGTGTTTGAGGACATTTAATGTTTGAGGACATTTTAGTGTTTTTAAGACATTTTAGTGTTTAAAGACATTTTAGTGTTTTAGGACATTTTAGTGTTTAAGGACATTTTAGTGTTTGAGGACATTTTAGTGTTTAAAGACATTTTAGTGTTTGAGGACATTTTAGTGTTTGAGGACATTTTAGATCTTGGAGACTTTTAAGGAGGATTTTGTTTAAAGTCTTCGGAAATTTAAATCTGCGGGACATTTAAGGACGAATTTTTAAAAAGGTGCGGACATTAAAGATCGCTGTCAGTTAAGGACGCGCGGACATAATGGACGTAGATGTAACACATGTGCACAGTGTTTACATGAGGGAAATAGTCTACAGACGGACATAATGGACGTAGATGTAACACATGTGCACAGTGTTTACATGAGGGAAATAGTGTACAGACGGAAATAATGGACGTAGATGTAACACATGTGCAAAGTGTTTACATCAGGGAAATAGTCTACGCACGGAAATAAAATATATAGGCTTCACAGTGTTTTTTTTTTTGTTTCTATGTTTAGACCGGGTCCAATCCTTTTAAAGCATTTGATATATAATTAATGTAATAAATAATTGAGTATGTGAGGATAACAATGATATAAGGATAACAATAATGTAAGGATAACAATGATGCAAGGTATGCTGTAATCAAAACGTTTGCAGGAGCACTCGGGAAAGATTTTGATTTTATGGGTTCAAACACATCCGACATTTTCTGGCAAACCTTGGCATACATCAGCCATGTATGATCCGGTAAGAGAGGTTAATGACAGTGATGAGGCCTGACTATGCAATCTTTTCTTTTTTTCAGCGAAACTTTCATTGTATCTGCTTTGACGTAAACAAGTATATCCAGCTGTTTATAATACGAACTCCATATCTATATGCCCATTGTTCTATATTCCATATAGACACATCATGTCTCAATCATCTCGTTATTCATGTACATAATACAATTGCTTATGCAGTAATATCTTAATCATGACAATCGCTAGGTTCATGCTGCAAAGCGTACATATACATGTAAATATTAAATTAAATAATATTTTCATTAAGCTTTCTCTCTCTCTCTCTCTCTCTCTCTCTCTCTCTCTCTCTCTCTCTCTCTCTCTCTCTCTCTCAAGAATGTTTACAAGCGTACAATTGTGTTGAAACCATTTATTTTCTTTTATTTCGTTTCATACCTTGCTTAGTCAAAGTTATAAAACTCAAGACGGAAATACTACATAAGCTAACAGCGCTTGAGAGGAACGAGAAAGTGTAGGAATCTCAGATTCCTTAAGATGTAATAAGAATGATAAGGATTGCCGAGGTAGCGAACAAATGTCCAGTCTGTGATATAACAGGATTGGTTTGGAGTTCAACGGAACAGCAACAGAAGTAGGTTATTTATTGCCGAGGCAATTGGAGCAATGTGCCTTGCCCAAGGACACACCACGGTAGCCGATCCAAGCTGATACGATGGTAGGATTCGAACCCGCGCACTTATGGTCGCGATTCTGGCACGCTAACCACTGAACCTAGGGTAATCCTGCTTCCATTAGTCCCCTCTTGCGACATGCAGGCGAGCGCAGTCTATTCCGCATCCCCGAGCCCGCAGGGTGTGTGATACAATATGAACACACTGAATCGAGTACCTCTCAGTGTAAATTATGTATCGTTATATATATGGAAACGTTCCTCTGCTGTATCAATTTGTTTGTTTTGTTTCTCAAATATCTATTAAACATCTGTTATTTAAGGAAACCCATTCTTTGTTTATTGATATGCTTTGATATCATCAGTATGTTCTATTGTGGAATTGCCAGCATACATTTTATGTCAGCGCAGTAAGTCTGAGTTTTATTACTGTAATATGTGACACAAATGAGACAATACATCAAAATCGAGGAGACCTTACTAATAAACCTTGAAACTATAAGTCCAATTATTGTTTAACATCAGATAAACTACAGAACAGAACAAATCTTTATTTATGGTAAATCTCTCAGGCCACACACCACCTATGCCACCCGCAAATGAAAGCACCACAGATGCTTGTTAAATTTAAAGGTGACATTACAAATAAATAGTGATTTATGAGCTGAAATGGTGTTGTTGATCCGAACATAAGCAATACAAGTAATAATTCAAGTATTATAATTGAAATAAAGAGAATGTTTGTTGCAATGTTTGCATACGTGCCTATAGTACAAAGCTGAAAGGGCGCACAACACTCTCCGTACATAATAAGGTTTAAGATAAATATAATTAGCGTACAAGAATAATGGTCATGGGCTATACACAAGTAAATGAAAAAGCGTATTGGTAATGCATAGTGTAAATCTATAATTAGATGAAGAGTCATTTAAGATAATTTTCATTCTAAAAGTGATACAATTTTGACAGATTAAAAATAACTGTGCAATTATGTGAAGAAAATAGCTTTTATAAGTTTACAGTATTAAGTCTACAATATTAGAAGGGCTTCAGAAGTCTTTCTCTTTCATCTCGAAATAGAGGACAAATAATACATAATGGTACTCGTCCCAAACTCCTATTCGTTTCAGTAATTACATTTACTTTCCTTGAGTGGTATATTTTTCCATAGACTAGTTTTAATGGGAAGCCTATGATTAGAAGTCCTAAACTTTATCAGTGGCAGATGTACATTTCTCGGTAAATGTTGCATATAATCTTCACAATTTGATTCCTGTTTAATATTGTCATAAAACTTCCCTTTAGAAGATAAGGTTACAGAGGCTTGCCACTCCTGAATATAAAGACCTTATTGAGTTTCTCTAATCACGTGTTTTGTTCCATGAGGATTATTTATATATTCATAATTATAAACATCTGGTCTTCCGACATGTATCAAAGTATTTATGAGTCTGGATAATTTAGTTTGTTTGCCATTAATAAACTAAATTCAGAACCCTATCATTCGAGATCTGATAATCATATATATTGGCTTCCTCCCTAGTTCTGAGTAAAGCATATAAATTGGCGTATTTTGTCGCAATGTTGTAATATTGTTTTTAAAAATTAATTATGGAAGTTTTCAATGATTTTGATATTTTCAAACTCCCAAGCCTCACACCCATGGTATAAAGGTAAAATGGTATGATCAATAAGATGCAACTGCAAATCAATAGCCAGATTCAAATTTTGAATTCTTTGATACAGTAAATGCATAGCTTTTTTTAAGCTTGGTTAACATTGTGTTTTATTGCGCTATAAAATCTTCGATTATTAGAAAAGATAACATCTATATTCCAAATCATTACAAATGTCAATCACTTGGTCACCAATAGTGAATTCATGTGTAACGTTGTTTCGTTTTCCAGATATCAGAAGTTTTGTTTTTGTAAAGTTTATGTTAAATTTCCACAGCTTCGGGTATTCATCAAAAACACATCCAAATTATCCTGGAAAGATTGCTCGTCAATTCCAAAAATAGCACCATCATCAGCATATAATAAAACCAGAATTACAAGGAAAAATGACAGCATACTGCTTGAAAATTATATGTGTACACCAGTGCAATTACTTTCAAGAAGAAAACTTTGCAAGTGATTAAAAAACACGGAGAATAAAATGATGAGAGATTTTCACCCTGCCTCATGCCCTTATTACATTGAAAGAAACTGGACTGTTCCCCTGCAAAACTAACACAGGACTTAATACTTTGATATATATAATCCTGAAAATCTTCCCATTAACACTGTTGCTTAATAACTTCATCCACAGCCACAGCCCTACCCGCCACACTGAGTTAAAAGCTTTACTAAAGTCGATGAAGGCGCAAAAAGGTTTCATTTTCTTACTTTGAAATACTTCAGAAACAGCGCAAATAACAAAAATAGAATCTATTGTTGAATAACCTGACCTGAATCCAGCTTGATTTTCCTTAAGTACATCATGAAAATCAAGAAAACTGTGAAGTCTCTTATCAAGAACAGATTTGCAAAGTTTGCCAAAGAAGCTTAAAATTGTCATTGGTCTATAATTATCGGGTTGCATTGGATCGGCTTTCCCGTTATATTTCCCTTTATATATATATATATATATATATATATATATATATATATATATATATATATATATATATATATATATATATATATATATATATATATATATATATATATATATATATATATATATAGAGTCCCTCAAGCCATACATCTGGAATCAGCCCAGTATCAAAAATTAAATTAAAAAAAGAAACATACAATGGCATCAGTAAGTTAGATGACATTTTATGTATTTATTTAAAACATTGTTTTAGATAAAGTTTTGTTTTTTAAGAGACACTTGCATGTAAGAATTTCCTACTCTGTAACGGCTGAATAAAATTTGTTATTATCGTTATTAACTGTAATATTTATACCATCTTCATTTTCGTTCCCGCTAGAGATAGTTTGACTTCTAAAAAGGACATAAAGATCTTAAATTTTATTATTTTATTCATCTTTCCTGTTCTCCAAACTATTGATAATTTTCCAATATTCCTTGGGTTTGGGGGATTTTAGGTTCCGCAACTTTTTTGCACAGATCTTTTTTTTATCTCTTTGTTTATATAAAAAAAAATCATTTTTCTTTTATATACTTTGCTTGCATTAATAAGATGTGTTTCAGTCATTTGTGTTGGATTTTGATTATGTATTTTTCTAGCCATATGATAGTTTCTACGGGCCTATTGGTCTTTAGTTCTGCGCCAACGTTTATTATTGTCATCACTTTTTTATTACAGTAACCGCTTGCAAAAGGTTTTGAGGAAGAGTCCTGAAAAATCGATGAAAATTGATAAATATATATTGTTGATACGATTCATATTCATAGATTCTTTGTTGCTTCGTGCATCCAAGTTCTGCATTTATATTTCATAGACTTTACTTCTATAAATATTATACACGAAGTCAGCCTTCCAATTGTTATGCCATCACGGTTTGAGAGATAAGTTTCCATTCTCGGTTAGTATAATTTGATTTGGCTTGCACTGAAAATTAAGACTGGTCACCAACAAAGAATGACCGTCGGTAAAAAAGTGGGTCAAGTACAAGTATGCTAAAATCATTCACATATTTCAATACCTAACTGGAAACAATTGAATGATCAACGACTAAGGTATTTCTAAAAGTCATGACACTGACATTTATATCATTGCCACAGCTTCCAGTCAATATAATAAGGTTATTATTTCTGCATATATCTATGAGTACTTTGTCCTCACTGCTTGCAACAATGTCTTTGGATGTATGTTTCCTAGGTAAACTGTATTTCTCGAGAAAGGATGGTATACTATTATAAACATCAACTAAGTTGTCATTAAAATCAAAATGCCTGACAAGGAAATCATCAGCTGTTAAAAATTCATCTATGTTGTGGGTCCCTTGCATTAAAACTACCAATTAAAATTACATATTTATTCGAGATGCACATGCTTGCAATTTCTGATAAGAACAGGTCAAATTCATCTTTTGTATTGAATCTTGAATCTGACGGGGGATTGAAAACCAAGTTTGCTCACTTTAAACCACAAAATATACTCACAATCAGACTGAATACTTGATACATACTAATACATGGCATTTGTTACAAACACACCTATCCCGCCGCTCTTGCACAAGTATCTTTGCTGACGATTTTTTGACAAAAATGTATATCCATCCAAATCGATATTATCAAATTGATCAAGTTTTCTTTCACAAAAACCCAAAATTTCATAGCCTTGAATCAGTGGACAAAGGGCAGGACAAAGAATTTTACGTTTGATGCCATACATATCTATAAAAGCACATTTGATATGTTTGAGTCATTACAATTTAGAGTTCTGATAGATTTCGATGACGCTGTATTACTTTTAACCCCTTTGTCACCATTATAACACTCCGCGCGCTCCTATTCCATGTTCTAACTAAGATCTCCGTCATAGTCCAAACCGGGATTCCCTTCATATTCATCTATTGATCTATCGGTAGACACTCTTGTCGATGTGGTGGTATTCATCTTACTGGTGTTTCAAGTGGTAACGATCTCATCAGAAGGTTCACCGCATATTGCAACAACAACATCGGCAGTATCAACTATATCAGCAGGATGACTTGTCTTGTGTGCACAGATATCAGCATTGCCAATGTGATCGGGTTTTACAATCTCAGGAAGTTGGTCTAATTAACGAGGTATTCCTGTGCGTCGTCGTCACCCCTCTCGGTATCAGACTCCATTACATAAATGCTGCGTGTGTCTGAATGCACTTTCAGCTCCATCTACCTTGAAGACCTGGTGTGGGACAACGGGGGCTCCCACTAATCGTCTCGTTCTTACTCAATCTGTAGCGACGGATGATTTTATGCCAGTCGTGGAACATGTCTTTGAAGGACTTTCCGTCTACTACTAGCTTGGCAGGGAACATAATACTGACCTTTGATTTTGGAAACTTTGTTTTGAACGTTTTTAGGTCAGAAAATATAGATTTCTGGGTTTCTGCAATCTCTTGCTAGTAGTCGCGATTAATACCAAATCGGGTAGCTTTCAATTTCGATGCGCTAGACATTATGAGTTTGACTCCAATTTGTCGTCAATATTAAAAGTCTTTAATTGTTCAAGAGTAATAACTCTGGCAAACATATCAAAAATAAAATTGTCTCACCGGTGAATTTGTGTTTTGCGCGTTTGCACTGGGTGTGGTGCCTCTCCTGCCATCTCGTGCGCTTTGTTACGTGCTCATCTCCTTCAAATTACAACATTCCAAGTCCAGAATCATTATTTTCACTTACTCCTGAGATCCCTATTAGCCACAAAATAAATCTATACCATGAAAATTAATGTAAAAAATGGCGAAAAATCCACAGGAATATCCAAAAATAGTGTTCCGGTGTTCAACAGCACAAACACTCACCACTATGTTATGACGTCACGATGAGATTGTAAAACTGCACAGACAATCTGTTTTGCAATATCTCGGTAACATGAGGGTTCGTGTGTAAAATTTGATTTGGAGTTGCCCAGATATCTGGACGAGAAGGGGTTTTAGATTAGCAGAAAACAACTTATACGCCCGCATCCCGAAAGACAAGTAAATATGAGTTTCGATAAATATTCCAGCTGTTTGGTTTCCAATGCTGCGTGTCAATGTTACTCTTCAAGCCAAAGGTTAATGTTTGTGATCAGATACTTGTAGAGATTTTTTAAAAGCTATCTATTGCTTATATTTATTTGGGAAAAAAAACCCCTAAACTACATGACATAAAAGACACGATTATATTTGTCCAGAGGCGGATTGAAATGAATTTCCTGCGTGCCCGAAGGCTTCGTCTCTCCACGCATATTTAACATAGGATTTGGTAGCTCGTTTTTATAGAAAACTATAGCATCATGTCTTAAACTGAAATTGCATTTCCAGTAATAAAAGAGTCCTGAAATTGATTTTAAAATATCCTATCCTTTTAATAGTTCCATGCATTGTATTAGTTGGTTCATTGCTCACGCGGCCAAAATTGCAAATATCTCTGGATTTATCAACTGTAATTTCTGTCAGCTCTATTGCACGATTACATTTAACTTTTGGAAGCTTTCCTAGGATGCCTGTATAATACTAGCATTATAGCTATGATTCGAATGGGCAATATTAAAACGATATTGATATTCATCTGAATGAATACTTTACGAATTTATTATAGATACTTGGCTTCCTGAACATGAATGGGTGATTGGTTGGTTCTAATGGCATTTTGAGCATATGAATGACTATCTCATACCAAGATAATGGGAGCTAAGTGCCTTTTCCAAGAACACACTGAGGCACCCTACCAGGGCTGGGCGGGGCGGGTATTGAACCCGCAATCCTTGGATTACGAGTCCGCCGCTCTGCTAGCTGAGCTAACGCGGCTCACTTCAACGGGAGTGAGTTTAATGTTGCGAGCGACCGCTGCCAATATGATATAATTTTAACCGATATTAACAGAGGACCATACTGACTGCGAAGTTTACTGAGTGCTGCAAAAATCCTCCAAACTTGAAAAGTTCCTTTTCATAGAAAATAAATGATGTGAAATATATAAGAATACAGCTTTTGGTATCCGCATAATAAAATGCAACAAATATAGGCTCTGGGAAGAAGAAAAAAAACGTCTTTGACCCAAACCGTATTGATTTGTTGTGTTGTTTGTAATGAGACAAGTTGTTGGAATTCAGAGAAGAAAATAAATATCTCATCTAAACAAAGGTATAGTCTAATCTTTATAAAGATAAACGACATGTACACATAATATTGTTGGGGTTGTAGGTACGTCTTTACATACCAATGCAAGGTTTAGAAGCATTCTTTAGCATTGTTAGCTCAGTTAGCAGAGCGGCGGACTCGTATTTCAAGGATTGCGGGTTCAATACCCGCCCAGCCCAGTCCTGGTAGGCTGCCTCAATGTGTTCTTGGAAAAGACACTTAGCTCCCATTATCTTGGAAAATATAAATCTGTTTCAGTATTAGCGTACCCAACTACCCTCATCCTGTCTACACAATATGTCTTGTCGGATATTACTTATCTATACTCTGTACTCTTCTTCTAATTGCTAGAGCTAATTAAACACATCAAAACAATGCTAAAGAATGCTTCTAAACCTTACAATTTCCAAACTATTCCTCTGTTTGTCGATTACCATAAATTTCACTTAAAAGCAAAAGGCGTTCGTAATTTTGAAATCGCGTTTTTTTCTTTTCTACGTGGTTGAACGAGTCTATTTTTTGCCGAAAGCAAAATACCAAGGGGCTTTGATCTCCGGTCTGTACAAGTCACATTCACAAACACCAGCAAAGAACCATTATTTCGGTCAAGTATAAAAAGGTCAGTTTTAGAATTATAAACAACATTCTTCGAGAGGGTTGGCGTTTACACAGAATAAAAAAATGTGTAGGTATTAGGTAATTAATACCCAATATTTTGCCATGTTGTGCTTTTACCTAAACCTACCTAGTAATGTATATGAAATGACCAGGATCCAGGATGCTGTTTAATACATGCAATCATAGAAGCTGTTCTGTTGTCCTGTACGTCATGTCATACTATAATTATTATAACAGACAATAGTCATATTGTCATCCTTTATTGCCTTTCCTTTATATAATCAGTTCTTCATGTACAAATTTTGAAGGACACATATGAGTATATTCATTTAATTCTCTTTTCTCCAACAAAACCGACTATATCCAGTTAATATTATCGATCGATCAAGTGGTAACATGTAGGCAATTAATTAGCGTGTATTTGCATATCTATCTGTCTGTCCATCTATCTATCTATATGACTGTATATCTACCTATCTATCCATCCATCCACCCAACCACCCAACCACCCACCCACCTATCTATCTATCTATTCCTATTATATAAATGTAACGTTTTGCCGTGTCTGTTTGAAATGAATACGTTACAATTTATTCTCAAAACTTATTTTGAATCGAGGTGTATGACCAATAATCAGTCTTGTTAAAAGAACCTATCTAATTTGATAGTCATTGCTTCCGAGTTCAAGAGAATGATTGAACATATTTCATTGTTAAATTCTCTGTAAAGTCATGCCTTAATCTTTGCTTCGTAGAAGCCTAATAGCTATTGAAGGGTTATGTCACCGACCTCTATGTACGCGTAATAAGCTTAATAATCATTGTAGGATTATGTCACCGAACTCAAGGTACACGTAATTTGCAACGTGAAGCTAAGTTGCAGTCTGTGAACAGCTCCTTTCAGAGTGCAATTGTGAATACAAATGTAATACTTATGACCATTCTCTTTTTGAATCTTATATATATAGTCAATTTTATATATATATATATATATATATATATATATATATATATATATATATATATATATGTTATGTTTGTACTATTTAATATTTTAGGAGAGACAAAAGTACAACGGGGCTAAGTTATGATCTCCGTATACTTAGGGTGAGACGATAATTTCCAACAGTACATACATTATCATTTATTTATTATGTACCCTTGTTTGTTAAATAATAAATCGTATGCAAATTGCTTTCTACAAAATTAAAACGTATACAAATGTTATTGAGAATCTTATTTTAACAGTTTTTTTATCACTGGATGGGACATAAATACATTCTGTTTTCACTCAGTAGCTTAATATCTTTGAATCTTTGTAAAGAAAAAATATTCCCCGGATTTTCTGCACTGGTAATCATTGTTATAAAAATAGGAATTTGTATATCTTAAGCGATGTTTAAAGAACCTACAATTTTCTTTATGTTGATATCTGATTGATTGATGGTGATTATTTGGGTTTGAGAGTGCACATCTGTGCTTTACTGCTGATGTGCATCTCTCTGACGATTGAAAGCTTTGCATGCTTAATATAACTTTCTGATTATTAGGGTAAATTTTAAAAAACTTGTTAGAAAAAGAGCCAATAACTTGTTTTAGTATTTTTTTTATATTGTAGAATTTAATTAGCGCATTTCAGAAAATATCTACACTGTGAAAATTAATTTCTGTATTTTAAGAACAGGTAAAGTTAGCGTACTATGCGCTATTTCAAGTTCATTTTTGAGCACACAGGGGCAGTCATTTTCATCAGCTGTCTTCTTCAGAGAGTATATGGTTGTCCTATTAGTGATAAAAGTAGGTGAAAGTCATGTAGAGTCTATGTTAACTTTCTCTATATTGAGAGAGTTGTACACCAAACAATTTTGTCCTATAGCTTTATATTCTCTAGCGATGCTCCTAAATTCCAGAGCGGATCCTAAGTGATCTGAACCATGTTTACATACTGCTGCGTTATGACAGCTGAACTGTGACGTTTGTTGGTCCTACGTGTGCTTAAGTGCGCCCAATACGTGCTTGACAATAACCAATAAGTGGAATATTGACTGAATAATCCCACGCAATGCATTTGCATAGAAAACTCACGAGAGGATTATATATATATCTATATATATATATATTGTTACGACTCTATGGTCTAAGAAAAATGTAACAGAAAGAAAGTGAAACCAACAAATCAAGTAAAAAAATTAACAAGCAATTTATTACTAGATAATTAAAATGAAAAATCAAAAAGTCACTTACAGTAATGTGTTTTGAAATCCTAATAATCCAATAAGAATGATTGTTCTAATCACAAGTCCTAAATATAGAATGTTCCGAATTCACGGCTGTGTCCTTGAATGTTATGATGTGCTAATGGTCTCCAAAGTCCTGATGTACTAGAAATCTTGATGTGCTGATGTCAAAATGAAGTATTCCAAAATCTCTGAATAAGTTCAGTTAAATTCCAAAATCATTAATTAAAAATCCAAAATCCAAAAGTTTATGAGCACTGTTATAATCCAATGAATATTTAAAATAATTCCTCTCTTAGAATTTGGAATGAATTTTCACAACTGTAATAGCTCTTTACAAGACTGATGGTAATGTCAAAACTGAATAAATGTCCACCAAACATTGCATATATAATGATTGGTCACATGACAGAATGTCCTAGAACATGTGTCATCTTAATGGAATTTTACTTGTAAACAAAATTCAACCTTGACCTTCAAATTGAGAAAACATATTGATCAAAACAACCTAATTCAAGGACACTAGTTAAACATGTTTTTCCTGATAACATTAAGATTTAAGCAAATATTAAAGTGAAGAAACATTTATAATTTCCTAAAATATTTATAATATTATATAAACATCATACATAACACCTCCCCTCATAAAGAAAAAGAAAGATTTATATAATAAAGCTTTCTTTTGAATATACATCTAATACTACAATAACCAAAATTACATAAGAACATGTTTTATGATACTGGACTTAATTACATCAAGCAATATTACATTTCTAGGCACGTGAGAGTGCATCTGCAATCACATTGTCTTTTCCCCTAATGTGTTTGATGTCAATGTTATATTCCTGCAATATCAAACTCCATCTCAACAATCTCCGATTTTTATCTTTCATTTTGTTGATGAAAGTAAGGGGATTGTGATCACTGTACACAATAATTGGAGAAAGAGCTGAGGTAACATACACTTCAAAATGCTGTAAAGCCAATATCAAAGCCAAACATTCCTTCTCAATTGTGGAATAATTTTTCTGGTGCTTGTTTAGTTTTTTAGAAAAATAACACACAGAGTGATCCACACCACTTTTGTCTTCCTGAATCAATACTCCACCAACCCCTACATCACTTGCATCAACAGATAATTTAAAAGATTGGCTAAAATTTGGTGCAGAAAGAACTGGTGCATTCTTAAGCATGGCCTTTAACTTGTCAAAAGATTCCTGATACTTGTCAGACCAATGAAATTTGGTTTTCTTACTCAATAAACTTGTCAAAGGTTCAGCAATTTTGGAAAAATTGGAACAAAATTTCCGATAATATCCAGCCATACCTAGAAATCGCATCAGTTGCTTTTTACAAATTGGAACTTGAAATTCAGAGATAGCTTTGACCTTAGCTTCTATAGGTTTAACTTGACCTTGTCCCACAATATGTCCTAAAAATGTGACACAAGCATGGCAAAACTCACTTTTGCTCAAATTAATTGTCAGATTCACATCGCTGAGTCGATCAAAGAATTTTCGAATGGTTTCCAAATGATCTTCCCAGGTGTTGTTGTAGATAATGACGTCATCGATATAAGCGTCACAATTATCAAGACCAAATGTTATCATGTTCATTAGACGTTGAAACGTTGCAGGTGAATTTTCATTCCAAACGGCATGACTTTATATTGATAAAGTCCATCTGGAGTTACAAATGTTGAAATTTCTTTTGCCCTTTCTGTCAGTGGAATTTGCCAGAATCCTTTGAAAAGGTCAAACTTGGTGACATATTCCGCATTTCCAATTTTATCAATGCAATCGTCCATTCTTGGGATTGGAAATGAATCAGTTTTGGTGACACTGTTGACTTTTCTATAGTCAGTACACATACGGAATGTATTATCTGGCTTGGGAACAAGAATACATGGTGAACTCCAGTTACTTTTACTTGGTTCTATGAAATCATTCTCCAGTAGATACTGAATTTCTTTCTTCAAATAGTTCTGTTTGAGAGGATTCATCCTATAAGGATCCTGTTTCACAGGCGCAGAATCTACAATGTCAACGTCATGATAAATTTTACTTGTTCGTGTTGGAACATCAGGAAACAAGTGCTCATAGTCATGTAATAGCTGTTTTAGTTCATTTCTTTCCTGTTGTTGTAGATGTGAAAGTTTCTGGTCTAGGTTGTTCATTATTTCTGAATTCCGAAGATTGGTTATACCAGAGTCACTATAGTCTGATCGTACTCCATCGTTGATATCTTCACTGTGTGGGACAGGTACAACTAAATTAACAGAATAATTAGCTGGGCTATCTCTGTCAAAATATTCCTTTAACATATTTATATGACAAAGTTGTTTCTGTTTCCGTCTCCCAGGAGTGTTAATGATATAATTTAAGTCATTTACTTTCTTTTCAACGGTATAAGGACCATAAAATTTAGCCTGAAGAGGATTCTGAGGTATGGGAAAGAGAGCCAGAACTTTGTCACCAGGTTTAAAACTCCTTTCCTGTGTATTTCTGTCATACCTTAATTTCATTTTTGACTGAGTAGTGTGAAGATTAGTTCTTGCTACTTCACAGGCCTTTGACAACTTGTATTTGAAATCAGAAACATAATCAAGAAGATTAATCTTTGAATCTTCATTTGAAAGAAGTTTCTCTTTCAATAATTTCAATGGTCCACGGACAGTATGACCAAAAACTAGTTCAAAGGGACTAAAACCCAACGACTCTTGAACTGATTCCCTAACAGCAAACAACAACAAATGAACACCCTCATCCCAATCCTTTTCTGTATCAAAGCAATATGATCGAATCATATTCTTCAAAGTTTGATGAAATCTTTCCAAAGCACCTTGACTTTCAGGGTGATAGGCAGAAGATTTAAACTGTTGGATGCCTAGTTCATGCATAACTTGCTGGAAAATTCCAGACATAAAATTTGACCCTTGATCCGACTGGAGAGATTTGGGAAGGCCAACAAGTGTAAAAAACTTCACCAAAGCTTTCACAATAGTTTTAGTTTTTATATTTCTCAGAGGAATTGCCTCTGGAAATCTTGTAGATGCACACATGATGGTCAACAAGTATTGGTTGCCTGACTTGGTTTTAGGTAAAGGACCAACACAGTCTACTACCATTCTACTAAATGGTTCATCAAATGCAGGAATAGGTTGCAGATGAGCCTTAGGTATCTTCTGATTGGGTTTTCCTACCATTTGACAAGTGTGACAAGATCTGCAGTATTTAGAAACATCACTTTTGAGTTTCGGCCAATAAAAATGATTCAAGATCTTGTGATAAGTCTTACGGACTCCTAAATGACCAGCCAAAGGAGTTTCATGGGCTAAATTAAGAATTTCCTGTCTATATGACTTAGGAACAACAATTTGATAGCTCACTGACCACTCGTCACCAGCGGGTACATCAGGTGGTCTCCATTTCCTCATAAGGACCCCATTTTTCACAAAGTAACACACTGGAACTTGTGTGGCTTCAGTTTCACTAATAGCCCTCTGAAACAAACAATATATCTCGGGATCTTGCTCCTGTTCAACAACAAGGGATTGTCGTTTGTCATCCTGAGTAGAACAAAGAGAATGAGTTGCCAAAAGAGGATCACTGTGATCAATACCATTTGATTGATCAATACCTGAGGAAAAGGTGACCTCATCAAAAGACTGACCAATACATGTGTCAGCTAAAGGAATAATATCCTGATCAACATCACTCTCACGAGCTCTTTTTGCCATAGCTCTAGTAACTGCACAAGCAGGGTACAAATCAGGGATTTCAGTTTCGACAGGATCAACTTTCTGATCCAAACAAGGCTTGTCAGTTACAAGTGGATTAACCACAACCTTATCTCCAGCTAGGTCATTGCCTAGTAATAAATGAACACCCTCTGTGGGTAAAGAAGTCACTGCCCCAACAGTCACAGGTCCAGAAACTAAGTCTGATGCCAAATTTACACAATGAAGAGGAACATTTACAAAGCCGCACTCTACTCCCTGAACAAGAACACTTTCACTTGAAGAAGACTCCTCAGACAAAGGCAAAGTACCTGATAATAAAAGACTCTGAGAAGCTCCAGTGTCCCTTAATATTTTAATTGGGATAGGTTTGGCAGAATCACCAATAAGTGATATAGAACCTTCTGACATGAATGGTTCATAAGCCTCCAAAATAGAATCAGACTCGGGTTTGTTTGACCCAACAAATGTATTGCTTTCAATACAAGACCGTGACCTTGACCTCGTAGAAATAAGAGCATTTGGAAAAGCTCTGTCTTTACTCTGTTGCTTATTTTTCAACTTGAAACAATCAGAAATAACGTGCCCTCTTCTTTTTACAATAAGTGCACGTAGGAAGAGATAAGGATTTCTGATCAGTCTTATCAGATGTTTGATTCCTAACAGTTGTGCTGTTGTGAAATTTGGAAGTACTCGAATGAGATTGAAATGGTTTTTTACCAGAAAACTGCTGAGAGGACGACTTATTGCCAAATGAAATTTTGTGAGTCAAGGAATAATCATCAGCCATACGAGCAGCATTTTCCAAAGTTTCCACATTCTGCTCGTCAAGATAGGTTTTAACATCACTATGGATGCACCTCTTGAACTCTTCAATTAATACAAGCTGTCGGAGGTTATCATAATCTTAATCAACTTTCTTGGCTGAGCACCACCTATCAAATAGTTGTTCTTTATCCCTTGCAAATTCGACATGAGTTTGTCCAGTTTCTTTTCTACAATTCCTAAACCTTTGTCGATATGCCTCTGGTACCAACTCATAAGCTTTCAAGATGTACTCCTTAACCACATCATAATCAGTGCTTTGTTGTACTGACAGTGAAGTGTAGACTTCACGAGCTTTGCCAATAAGTACACTTTGTAATAACAAAGTCCAATGCTCTCTGGGCCATTTCAAGTTTTCAGCTATTTTCTCGAAATGAAGAAAGTATTTATCTACTTCTTTTTCCTGAAAAGGGGGGTACTAACCTAATATATCTAGTAACATCAAAACCTGGACTTGTATTTAAAGGAGTGGAGTGTGCTCTGTTTGCCAGTTCTAATTCTCTTAGCTTAAATTGCATTTCCCTTTCTTCTCTTTGCATCTGCATTTGTATTTGTCTATCTTCTTTCTCTCTCTATCTCCATCTGCATTTGCCTCTCTTCTTTCTCTCTCTCCATCTGCCTCTCTTCTTTTTCTCTCTCCATCTGTATCTGCCTCTCTTCTTTCTCTCTCTCCATCTGCCTCTCTTCTTTTTCTCTCTCCATCTGCCTCTCTTCTTTTTCTCTCTCTCTCTGAATCTGAAGCTTTGCCAATTCTAAATCCATCTGGTTCTTTAACTCTAATTTCCTTAATTTCCTGTCAGAACCAGATACAGGCTTTCTCTTCAAACTTAAAGCACTATTTTCAAAAATTCCCTTTCCTACTAAATACTGAATTAAAATAATCTTTATCTCCTGTTTTGTCAATGATACTTTTGCCTCAGATAGACTGTATTTTCTGGCAAGCTCGAGCAACTCATCCTTTCTCATGCACTCTAACCCCTCCTGAGTAGGTTTTGAAATGAAATTCTGAACATTAGATGCCATTGTAAATGCTTGTTGGTTTCACACCAAAAAAAATTCTCTATTAAAAATCTTTGTCAAAGATAAAAAAAAAATTCCAAGACAAAATCAATATGAATTTCAAAGATAAATTTAATATCTCTAATATGCTTTAAAGAAATTCAGATCCCGGAACGACGAGCCCCCAATTTCTGTTACGACTCTATGATCTAAGAAAAATGTAACAGAAAGAAAGTGAAACCAACAAATCAAGTAAAAAAATCAACAAGCAATTTATTACTAGATAATTAAAATGAAAAATCAAAAAGTCACTTACAGTAATGTGTTTTGAAATCCTAATAATCCAATAAGAATGATTGTTCTAATCACAAGTCCTAAATATAGAATGTTCCGAATTCACGGCTGTGTCCTTGAATGTTATGATGTGCTAATGGTCTCCAAAGTCCTGATGTACTAGAAATCTTGATGTGCTGATGTCAAAATGAAGTATTCCAAAATCTCTGAATAAGTTCAGTTAAATTCCAAAATCATTAATTAAAAATCCAAAATCCAAAAGTTTATGAGCACTGTTATAATCCAATGAATATTTAAAATAATTCCTCTCTTAGAATTTGGAATGAATTTTCACAACTGTAATAGCTCTTTACAAGACTGATGGTAATGTCAAAACTGAATAAATGTCCACCAAACATGGCATATATAAAGATTGGTCACATGACAGAATGTCCTAGAACATGTGTCATCTTAATGCAATTTTACTTGTAAACAAAATTCAACCTTGACCTTCAAATTGAGAAAACATATTGATCAAAACAACCTAATTCAAGGACACTAGTTAAACATGTTTTTCCTGATAACATTAAGATTTAAGCAAATATTAAAGTGAAGAAACATTTATAATTTCCTAAAATATTTATAATATTATATAAACATCATACATAACACCTCCCCTCATAAAGAAAAAGAAAGATTTATATAATAAAGCTTTCTTTTGAATATACATCTAATACTACAATAACCAAAATTACATAAGAACATGTTTTATTATACTGGACTTAATTACATCAAGCAATATTACATTTCTAGGCACGTGAGAGTGCATCTGCAATCACATTGTCTTTTCCCCTAATGCGTTTGATGTCAATGTTATATTCCTGCAATATCAAACTCCATCTCAACAATCTCCGATTTTTATCTTTCATTTTGTTGATGAAAGTAAGGGGATTGTGATCACTGTACACAATAATTGGAGAAAGAGCTGAGGTAACATACACTTCAAAATGCTGTAAAGCCAATATCAAAGCCAAACATTCCTTCTCAATTGTGGAATAATTTTTCTGGTGCTTGTTTAGTTTTTTAGAAAAATAACACACAGAGTGATCCACACCACTTTTGTCTTCCTGAATCAATACTCCACCAACCCCTACATCACTTGCATCAACAGATAATTTAAAAGATTGGCTAAAATTTGGTGCAGAAAGAACTGGTGCATTCTTAAGCATGGCCTTTAACTTGTCAAAAGATTCCTGACACTTGTCAGACCAATGAAATTTGGTTTTCTTACTCAATAAACTTGTCAAAGGTTCAGCAATTTTGGAAAAATTGGAACAAAATTTCCGATAATATCCAGCCATACCTAGAAATCGCATCAGTTGCTTTTTACAAATTGGAACTTGAAATTCAGAGATAGCTTTGACCTTAGCTTCTATAGGTTTAACTTGACCTTGTCCCACAATATGTCCTAAAAATGTGACACAAGCATGGCAAAACTCACTTTTGCTCAAATTAATTGTCAGATTCACATCGCTGAGTCGATCAAAGAATTTTCGAATGGTTTCCAAATGATCTTCCCAGGTGTTGTTGTAGATAATGACGTCATCGATATAAGCGTCACAATTATCAAGAAAAAATGTTATCATGTTCATCAGACGTTGAAACGTTGCAGGTGAATTTTCATTCCAAACGGCATGACTTTATATTGATAAAGTCCATCTGGAGTTACAAATGTTGAAATTTCTTTTGCCCTTTCTGTCAGTGGAATTTGCCAGAATCCTTTGAAAAGGTCAAACTTGGTGACATATTCCGCATTTCCAATTTTATCAATGCAATCGTCCATTCTTGGGATTGGAAATGAATCAGTTTTGGTGACACTGTTGACTTTTCTATAGTCAGTACACATACGGAATGTATTATCTGGCTTGGGAACAAGAATACATGGTGAACTCCAGTTACTTTTACTTGGTTCTATGAAATCATTCTCCAGTAGATACTGAATTTCTTTCTTCAAATAGTTCTGTTTGAGAGGATTCATCCTATAAGGATCCTGTTTCACAGGCGCAGAATCTACAATGTCAACGTCATGATAAATTTTACTTGTTCGTGTTGGAACATCAGGAAACAAGTGCTCATAGTCATGTAATAGCTGTTTTAGTTCATTTCTTTCCTGTTGTTGTAGATGTGAAAGTTTCTGGTCTAGGTTGTTCATTATTTCTGAATTCCGAAGATTGGTTATACCAGAGTCACTATAGTCTGATCGTACTCCATCGTTGATATCTTCACTGTGTGGGACAGGTACAACTAAATTAACAGAATAATTAGCTGGGCTATCTCTATCAAAATATTCCTTTAACATATTTATATGACAAAGTTGTTTCTGTTTCCGTCTCCCAGGAGTGTTAATGATATAATTTAAGTCATTTACTTTCTTTTCAACGGTATAAGGACCATAAAATTTAGCCTGAAGAGGATTCTGAGGTATGGGAAAGAGAGCCAGAACTTTGTCACCAGGTTTAAAACTCCTTTCCTGTGTATTTCTGTCATACCTTAATTTCATTTTTGACTGAGTAGTGTGAAGATTAGTTCTTGCTACTTCACAGGCCTTTGACAACTTGTATTTGAAATCAGAAACATAATCAAGAAGATTAATCTTTGAATCTTCATTTGAAAGAAGTTTCTCTTTCAATAATTTCAATGGTCCACGGACAGTATGACCAAAAACTAGTTCAAAGGGACTAAAACCCAACGACTCTTGAACTGATTCCCTAACAGCAAACAACAACAAATGAACACCCTCATCCCAATCCTTTTCTGTATCAAAGCAATATGATCGAATCATATTCTTCAAAGTTTGATGAAATCTTTCCAAAGCACCTTGACTTTCAGGGTGATAGGCAGAAGATTTAAACTGTTGGATGCCTAGTTCATGCATAACTTGCTGGAAAATTCCAGACATAAAATTTGACCCTTGATCCGACTGGAGAGATTTGGGAAGGCCAACAAGTGTAAAAAACTTCACCAAAGCTTTCACAATAGTTTTAGTTTTTATATTTCTCAGAGGAATTGCCTCTGGAAATCTTGTAGATGCACACATGATGGTCAACAAGTATTGGTTGCCTGACTTGGTTTTAGGTAAAGGACCAACACAGTCTACTACCATTCTACTAAATGGTTCATCAAATGCAGGAATAGGTTGCAGATGAGCCTTAGGTATCTTCTGATTGGGTTTTCCTACCATTTGACAAGTGTGACAAGATCTGCAGTATTTAGAAACATCACTTTTGAGTTTCGGCCAATAAAAATGATTCAAGATCTTGTGATAAGTCTTACGGACTCCTAAATGACCAGCCAAAGGAGTTTCATGGGCTAAATTAAGAATTTCCTGTCTATATGACTTAGGAACAACAATTTGATAGCTCACTGACCACTCGTCACCAGCGGGTACATCAGGTGGTCTCCATTTCCTCATAAGGACCCCATTTTTCACAAAGTAACACACTGGAACTTGTGTGGCTTCAGTTTCACTAATAGCCCTCTGAAACAAACAATATATCTCGGGATCTTGCTCCTGTTCAACAACAAGGGATTGTCGTTTGTCATCCTGAGTAGAACAAAGAGAATGAGTTGCCAAAAGAGGATCACTGTGATCAATACCATTTGATTGATCAATACCTGAGGAAAAGGTGACCTCATCAAAAGACTGACCAATACATGTGTCAGCTAAAGGAATAATATCCTGATCAACATCACTCTCAAGAGCTCTTTTTGCCATAGCTCTAGTAACTGCACAAGCAGGGTACAAATCAGGGATTTCAGTTTCGACAGGATCAACTTTCTGATCCAAACAAGGCTTGTCAGTTACAAATGGATTAACCACAACCTTATCTCCAGCTAGGTCATTGCCTAGTAATAAATGAACACCCTCTGTGGGTAAAGAAGTCACTGCCCCAACAGTCACAGGTCCAGAAACTAAGTCTGATGCCAAATTTACACAATGAAGAGGAACATTTACAAAGCCGCACTCTACTCCCTGAACAAGAACACTTTCACTTGAAGAAGACTCCTCAGACAAAGGCAAAGTACCTGATAATAAAAGACTCTGAGAAGCTCCAGTGTCCCTTAATATTTTAATTGGGATAGGTTTGGCAGAATCACCAATAAGTGATATAGAACCTTCTGACATGAATGGTTCATAAGCCTCCAAAATAGAATCAGACTCGGGTTTGTTTGACCCAACAAATGTATTGCTTTCAATACAAGACCGTGACCTTGACCTCGTAGAAATAAGAGCATTTGGAAAAGCTCTGTCTTTACTCTGTTGCTTATTTTTCAACTTGAAACAATCAGAAATAACGTGCCCTCTCTTTTTACAATAAGTGCACGTAGGAAGAGATAAGGATTTCTGATCAGTCTTATCAGATGTTTGATTCCTAACAGTTGTGCTGTTGTGAAATTTGGAAGTACTCGAATGAGATTGAAATGGTTTTTTACCAGAAAACTGCTGAGAGGACGACTTATTGCCAAATGAAATTTTGTGAGTCAAGGAATAATCATCAGCCATACGAGCAGCATTTTCCAAAGTTTCCACATTCTGCTCGTCAAGATAGGTTTTAACATCACTATGGATGCACCTCTTGAACTCTTCAATTAATACAAGCTGTCGGAGGTTATCATAATCTTAATCAACTTTCTTGGCTGAGCACCACCTATCAAATAGTTGTTCTTTATCCCTTGCAAATTCGACATGAGTTTGTCCAGTTTCTTTTCTACAATTCCTAAACCTTTGTCGATATGCCTCTGGTACCAACTCATAAGCTTTCAAGATGTACTCCTTAACCACATCATAATCAGTGCTTTGTTGTACTGACAGTGAAGTGTAGACTTCACGAGCTTTGCCAATAAGTACACTTTGTAATAACAAAGTCCAATGCTCTCTGGGCCATTTCAAGTTTTCAGCTATTTTCTCGAAATGAAGAAAGTATTTATCTACTTCTTTTTCCTGAAAAGGGGGTACTAACCTAATATATCTAGTAACATCAAAACCTGGACTTGTATTTAAAGGAGTGGAGTGTGCTCTGTTTGCCAGTTCTAATTCTCTTAGCTTAAATTGCATTTCCCTTTCTTCTCTTTGCATCTGCATTTGTATTTGTCTATCTTCTTTCTCTCTCTATCTCCATCTGCATTTGCCTCTCTTCTTTCTCTCTCTCCATCTGCCTCTCTTCTTTTTCTCTCTCCATCTGTATCTGCCTCTCTTCTTTCTCTCTCTCCATCTGCCTCTCTTCTTTTTCTCTCTCCATCTGCCTCTCTTCTTTTTCTCTCTCTCTCTGAATCTGAAGCTTTGCCAATTCTAAATCCATCTGGTTCTTTAACTCTAATTTCCTTAATTTCCTGTCAGAACCAGATACAGGCTTTCTCTTCAAACTTAAAGCACTATTTTCAAAAATTCCCTTTCCTACTAAATACTGAATTAAAATAATCTTTATCTCCTGTTTTGTCAATGATACTTTTGCCTCAGATAGACTGTATTTTCTGGCAAGCTCGAGCAACTCATCCTTTCTCATGCACTCTAACCCCTCCTGAGTAGGTTTTGAAATGAAATTCTGAACATTAGATGCCATTGTAAATGCTTGTTGGTTTCACACCAAAAAATTCTCTATTAAAAATCTTTGTCAAAGATATAAAAAAAATTCCAAGACAAAATCAATATGAATTTCAAAGATAAATTTAATATCTCTAATATTCTTTAAAGAAATTCAGATCCCGGAACGACGAGCCCCCAATTTCTGTTACGACTCTATGGTCTAAGAAAAATGTAACAGAAAGAAAGTGAAACCAACAAATCAAGTAAAAATATCAACAAGCAATTTATTACTAGATAATTAAAATGAAAAATCAAAAAGTCACTTACAGTAATGTGTTTTGAAATCCTAATAATCCAATAAGAATGATTGTTCTAATCACAAGTCCTAAATATAGAATGTTCCGAATTCACGGCTGTGTCCTTGAATGTTATGATGTGCTAATGGTCTCCAAAGTCCTGATGTACTAGAAATCTTGATGTGCTGATGTCAAAATGAAGTATTCCAAAATCTCTGAATAAGTTCAGTTAAATTCCAAAATCATTAATTAAAAATCCAAAATCCAAAAGTTTATGAGCACTGTTATAATCCAATGAATATTTAAAATAATTCCTCTCTTAGAATTTGGAATGAATTTTCACAACTGTAATAGCTCTTTACAAGACTGATGGTAATGTCAAAACTGAATAAATGTCCACCAAACATGGCATATATAAAGATTGGTCACATGACAGAATGTCCTAGAACATGTGTCATCTTAATGCAATTTTACTTGTAAACAAAATTCAACCTTGACCTTCAAATTGAGAAAACATATTGATCAAAACAACCTAATTCAAGGACACTAGTTAAACATGTTTTTCCTGATAACATTAAGATTTAAGCAAATATTAAAGTGAAGAAACATTTATAATTTCCTAAAATATTTATAATATTATATAAACATCATACATAACACCTCCCCTCATAAAGAAAAAGAAAGATTTATATAATAAAGCTTTCTTTTGAATATACATCTAATACTACAATAACCAAAATTACATAAGAACATGTTTTATGATACTGGACTTAATTACATCAAGCAATATTACATTTCTAGGCACGTGAGAGTGCATCTGCAATCACATTGTCTTTTCCCTAATGTGTTTGATGTCAATGTTATATTCCTGCAATATCAAACTCCATCTCAACAATCTCCGATTTTTATCTTTCATTTTGTTGATGAAAGTAAGGGGATTGTGATCACTGTACACAATAATTGGAGAAAGAGCTGAGGTAACATACACTTCAAAATGCTGTAAAGCCAATATCAAAGCCAAACATTCCTTCTCAATTGTGGAATAATTTTTCTGGTGCTTGTTTAGTTTTTTTAGAAAAATAACACACAGGGTGATCCACACCACTTTTGTCTTCCTGAATCAATACTCCACCAACCCCTACATCACTTGCATCAACAGATAATTTAAAAGATTGGCTAAAATTTGGTGCAGAAAGAACTGGTGCATTCTTAAGCATGGCCTTTAACTTGTCAAAAGATTCCTGACACTTGTCAGACCAATGAAATTTGGTTTTCTTACTCAATAAACTTGTCAAAGGTTCAGCAATTTTGGAAAAATTGGAACAAAATTTCCGATAATATCCAGCCATACCTAGAAATCGCATCAGTTGCTTTTTACAAATTGGAACTTGAAATTCAGAGATAGCTTTGACCTTAGCTTCTATAGGTTTAACTTGACCTTGTCCCACAATATGTCCTAAAAATGTGACACAAGCATGGCAAAACTCACTTTTGCTCAAATTAATTGTCAGATTCACATCGCTGAGTCGATCAAAGAATTTTCGAATGGTTTCCAAATGATCTTCCCAGGTGTTGTTGTAGATAATGACGTCATCGATATAAGCGTCACAATTATCAAGACCAAATGTTATCATGTTCATCAGACGTTGAAACGTTGCAGGTGAATTTTCATTCCAAACGGCATGACTTTATATTGATAAAGTCCATCTGGAGTTACAAATGTTGAAATTTCTTTTGCCCTTTCTGTCAGTGGAATTTGCCAGAATCCTTTGAAAAGGTCAAACTTGGTGACATATTCCGCATTTCCAATTTTATCAATGCAATCGTCCATTCTTGGGATTGGAAATGAATCAGTTTTGGTGACACTGTTGACTTTTCTATAGTCAGTACACATACGGAATGTATTATCTGGCTTGGGAACAAGAATACATGGTGAACTCCAGTTACTTTTACTTGGTTCTATGAAATCATTCTCCAGTAGATACTGAATTTCTTTCTTCAAATAGTTCTGTTTGAGAGGATTCATCCTATAAGGATCCTGTTTCACAGGCGCAGAATCTACAATGTCAACGTCATGATAAATTTTACTTGTTCGTGTTGGAACATCAGGAAACAAGTGCTCATAGTCATGTAATAGCTGTTTTAGTTCATTTCTTTCCTGTTGTTGTAGATGTGAAAGTTTCTGGTCTAGGTTGTTCAATATTTCTGAATTCCGAAGATTGGTTATACCAGAGTCACTATAGTCTGATCGTACTCCATCGTTGATATCTTCACTGTGTGGGACAGGTACAACTAAATTAACAGAATAATTAGCTGGGCTATCTCTGTCAAAATATTCCTTTAACATATTTATATGACAAAGTTGTTTCTGTTTCCGTCTCCCAGGAGTGTTAATGATATAATTTAAGTCATTTACTTTCTTTTCAACGGTATAAGGACCATACAATTTAGCCTGAAGAGGATTCTGAGGTATGGGAAAGAGAGCCAGAACTTTGTCACCAGGTTTAAAACTCCTTTCCTGTGTATTTCTGTCATACCTTAATTTCATTTTTGACTGAGTAGTGTGAAGATTAGTTCTTGCTACTTCACAGGCCTTTGACAACTTGTATTTGAAATCAGAAACATAATCAAGAAGATTAATCTTTGAATCTTCATTTGAAAGAAGTTTCTCTTTCAATAATTGCAATGGTCCACGGACAGTATGACCAAAAACTAGTTCAAAGGGACTAAAACCCAACGACTCTTGAACTGATTCCCTAACAGCAAACAACAACAAATGAACACCCTCATCCCAATCCTTTTCTGTATCAAAGCAATATGATCGAATCATATTCTTCAAAGTTTGATGAAATCTTTCCAAAGCACCTTGACTTTCAGGGTGATAGGCAGAAGATTTAAACTGTTGGATGCCTAGTTCATGCATAACTTGCTGGAAAATTCCAGACATAAAATTTGACCCTTGATCCGACTGGAGAGATTTGGGAAGGCCAACAAGTGTAAAAAACTTCACCAAAGCTTTCACAATAGTTTTAGTTTTTATATTTCTCAGAGGAATTGCCTCTGGAAATCTTGTAGATGCACACATGATGGTCAACAAGTATTGGTTGCCTGACTTGGTTTTAGGTAAAGGACCAACACAGTCTACTATTATTCTACTAAATGGTTCATCAAATGCAGGAATAGGTTGCAGATGAGCCTTAGGTATCTTCTGATTGGGTTTTCCTACCATTTGACAAGTGTGACAAGATCTGCAGTATTTAGAAACATCACTTTTGAGTTTCGGCCAATAAAAATGATTCAAGATCTTGTGATAAGTCTTACGGACTCCTAAATGACCAGCCAAAGGAGTTTCATGGGCTAAATTAAGAATTTCCTGTCTATATGACTTAGGAACAACAATTTGATAGCTCACTGACCACTCGTCACCAGCGGGTACATCAGGTGGTCTCCATTTCCTCATAAGGACCCCATTTTTCACAAAGTAACACACTGGAACTTGTGTGGCTTCAGTTTCACTAATAGCCCTCTGAAACAAACAATATATCTCGGGATCTTGCTCCTGTTCAACAACAAGGGATTGTCGTTTGTCATCCTGAGTAGAACAAAGAGAATGAGTTGCCAAAAGAGGATCACTGTGATCAATACCATTTGATTGATCAATACCTGAGGAAAAGGTGACCTCATCAAAAGACTGACCAATACATGTGTCAGCTAAAGGAATAATATCCTGATCAACATCACTCTCAAGAGCTCTTTTTGCCATAGCTCTAGTAACTGCACAAGCAGGGTACAAATCAGGGATTTCAGTTTCGACAGGATCAACTTTCTGATCCAAACAAGGCTTGTCAGTTACAAGTGGATTAACCACAACCTTATCTCCAGCTAGGTCATTGCCTAGTAATAAATGAACACCCTCTGTGGGTAAAGAAGTCACTGCCCCAACAGTCACAGGTCCAGAAACTAAGTCTGATGCCAAATTTACACAATGAAGAGGAACATTTACAAAGCCGCACTCTACTCCCTGAACAAGAACACTTTCACTTGAAGAAGACTCCTCAGACAAAGGCAAAGTACCTGATAATAAAAGACTCTGAGAAGCTCCAGTGTCCCTTAATATTTTAATTGGGATAGGTTTGGCAGAATCACCAATAAGTGATATAGAACCTTCTGACATGAATGGTTCATAAGCCTCCAAAATAGAATCAGACTAGGGTTTGTTTGACCCAACAAATGTATTGCTTTCAATACAAGACCGTGACCTTGACCTCGTAGAAATAAGAGCATTTGGAAAAGCTCTGTCTTTACTCTGTTGCTTATTTTTCAACTTGAAACAATCAGAAATAACGTGCCCTTTCTTTTTACAATAAGTGCACGTAGGAAGAGATAAGGATTTCTGATCAGTCTTATCAGATGTTTGATTCCTAACAGTTGTGCTGTTGTGAAATTTGGAAGTACTCGAATGAGATTGAAATGGTTTTTTACCAGAAAACTGCTGAGAGGACGACTTATTGCCAAATGAAATTTTGTGAGTCAAGGAATAATCATCAGCCATACGAGCAGCATTTTCCAAAGTTTCCACATTCTGCTCGTCAAGATAGGTTTTAACATCACTATGGATGCACCTCTTGAACTCTTCAATTAATACGAGCTGTCGGAGGTTATCATAATCTTAATCAACTTTCTTGGCTGAGCACCACCTATCAAATAGTTGTTCTTTATCCCTTGCAAATTCGACATGAGTTTGTCCAGTTTCTTTTCTACAATTCCTAAACCTTTGTCGATATGCCTCTGGTACCAACTCATAAGCTTTCAAGATGTACTCCTTAACCACATCATAATCAGTGCTTTGTTGTACTGACAGTGAAGTGTAGACTTCACGAGCTTTGCCAATAAGTACACTTTGTAATAACAAAGTCCAATGCTCTCTGGGCCATTTCAAGTTTTCAGCTATTTTCTCGAAATGAAGAAAGTATTTATCTACTTCTTTTTCCTGAAAAGGGGGTACTAACCTAATATATCTAGTAACATCAAAACCTGGACTTGTATTTAAAGGAGTGGAGTGTGCTCTGTTTGCCAGTTCTAATTCTCTTAGCTTAAATTGCATTTCCCTTTCTTCTCTTTGCATCTGCATTTGTATTTGTCTATCTTCTTTCTCTCTCTATCTCCATCTGCATTTGCCTCTCTTCTTTCTCTCTCTCCATCTGCCTCTCTTCTTTTTCTCTCTCCATCTGTATCTGCCTCTCTTCTTTCTCTCTCTCCATCTGCCTCTCTTCTTTTTCTCTCTCCATCTGCCTCTCTTCTTTTTCTCTCTCTCTCTGAATCTGAAGCTTTGCCAATTCTAAATCCATCTGGTTCTTTAACTCTAATTCCCTTAATTTCCTGTCAGAACCAGATACAGGCTTTCTCTTCAAACTTAAAGCACTATTTTCAAAAATTCCCTTTCCTACTAAATACTGAATTAAAATAATCTTTATCTCCTGTTTTGTCAATGACACTTTTGCCTCAGATAGACTGTATTTTCTGGCAAGCTCGAGCAACTCATCCTTTCTCATGCACTCTAACCCCTCCTGAGTAGGTTTTGAAATGAAATTCTGAACATTAGATGCCATTGTAAATGCTTGTTGGTTTCACACCAAAAAATTCTCTATTAAAAATCTTTGTCAAAGATAAAAAAAAAATTCCAAGACAAAATCAATATGAATTTCAAAGATAAATTTAATATCTCTAATATGCTTTAAAGAAATTCAGATCCCGGAACGACGAGCCCCCAATTTCTGTTACGACTCTATGGTCTAAGAAAAATGTAACAGAAAGAAAGTGAAACCAACAAATCAAGTAAAAATATCAACAAGCAATTTATTACTAGATAATTAAAATGAAAAATCAAAAAGTCACTTACAGTAATGTGTTTTGAAATCCTAATAATCCAATAAGAATGATTGTTCTAATCACAAGTCCTAAATATAGAATGTTCCGAATTCACGGCTGTGTCCTTGAATGTTATGATGTGCTAATGGTCTCCAAAGTCCTGATGTACTAGAAATCTTGATGTGCTGATGTCAAAATGAAGTATTCCAAAATCTCTGAATAAGTTCAGTTAAATTCCAAAATCATTAATTAAAAATCCAAAATCCAAAAGTTTATGAGCACTGTTATAATCCAATGAATATTTAAAATAATTCCTCTCTTAGAATTTGGAATGAATTTTCACAACTGTAATAGCTCTTTACAAGACTGATGGTAATGTCAAAACTGAATAAATGTCCACCAAACATGGCATATATAAAGATTGGTCACATGACAGAATGTTCTAGAACATGTGTCATCTTAATGGAATTTTACTTGTAAACAAAATTCAACCTTGACCTTCAAATTGAGAAAACATATTGATCAAAACAACCTAATTCAAGGACACTAGTTCAACATGTTTTTCCTGATAACATTAAGATTTAAGCAAATATTAAAGTGAAGAAACATTTATAATTTCCTAAAATATTTATAATATTATATAAACATCATACATAACAATATATATATATATATATATATATATATATATATATATATATATATATATATATATATATATATATATATATATATATTACAAAAAAAGTTAGAAACAGAGGGGCAAAAAAAACAAAGTTTCCAAGTTCTTAATTGTGAACAGAACGTCAGTGGATCCTCTCAAAGTACTCTCCATGCACCTCTACACACTTTCTCAGCCTGATTATCCAATTATTAAATGCCATTTTCATATTCACTTTTTGGTATGTTGTTCATACACTGGAAAACTGCACTTCCAACCAGATGGCGGCTTTGAAATCGTCTGCCCCTCAGATAATCTTTGATAACGGGATTCAGCCAAAAATCACATGGAGATAAATCAGGGCTGTGTGGAGGATGTGCCAGAGTTTATATGCTGTGTTCCTTCGGGAAGTCTGTCACGACGACGGAATTATGCCCCGGTACGTTGTCATGAAGTAGATGGATACTTTAAGGACCGGTGCGCAGACGGTTGGTTCGGTAGTGTTCCACAACTTTTGTCAACACTTTGGAGGCATACACATGCTCAGTCACACTAACGGAGTCAGGCACAGGTATCTGAATGGACAGGCCTTTTGCATCCAAAACTAATGCGTATAAAACTCTCTTGACAGTCCGACTACGTCGAGCGATTTGTGGCCTCTGCTTATTTTCTCCGATCCAACTTTATTATGTTCCCTTGAGTCGGGTTCAAAAAGTAAATCCATGTTTCTTCACCTGTGACAATCTCATTCAAACGTCTCTGGTCACTCTCTTCATATTTGGCGAGTAGCTTTTTGACGATTCCAGCCCGAGTCTGTTTTTGATCAGCCGTCAGGAAATGCAGGACAACACTTGTACAAACCTTTTTGATCTTCAAATGATTCTTCAATATATATATATATATATATATATATATATATATATATATATATATATATATATAAAACAGCTGACCAACTAATGCTCGTGATAATAGAAATATCTTCCACTGTGTATCAAGCATCTTCATCAATTGACTCCTTCAAAACAGCCACTGCCCGTTCACCAATCGCAGACAACGGTCTTCCAGAACGTGGGTCATCAGCTATGGATTCGCGACCATCTTGAGAACGATGAAACCAACTCAGATTTGTAGGATATGACAGAATTGTATCCGTAAACTCAGTAGCGTACTAACGGGGGTGGGGGGGGGGGGTGGACGGGGCGCTTGCCTCGTGCGCCAGAGGCCAGAGGTCTTCGGGAGCCAAAACAGCTGATAAAAATATGGGCCTCGTATTCTGGCCCTTTGGGCCATCATCATCGCCCGGGCGCCATTTACCCTTAGTACGCCACTGCGTAAACTTTATCCAAGTCGGCCTTGATATCATTTGGAGAGTACCCTACGAGAGCCCAAATTTTACAGTATGCACTTTACACAGTAGCAGAATTCTTCTTCTTCTCTGACATTTTTACGTTACTGTCATTTACCTATGTCTCGTCACACGCACATATCTGCAGGTATCCGACGTGCTGTACGTTTAGCACCAGACCATATTATAGGACCTTATTTTGTCTGTTGATCAGCATTAAATTTATTGACAGGTTCAAAGAAACAAGAAAGTTATAACCAAATATTCAGAACGTTTCAAATACCATTTGTACACAGAGACACGGATACAAAGAAGATTGACACTCGTAGAACAATAGATACGACTAGTATTTACATTTTAGCACAGAGAAGAATAACTATCCAAAATAATGAAATGGTTTAAACTAACGAGAAAGAACCAGATAAAATGAACTAACTAAATGTCTAGAAAGGGACCTATTGATTTATTATATATGAATAAGGCAAACGCGTTTTGATGCAAACTATCAGCACAATAGTGCGATATTGCCTGGCGTGATATAGTCATCTACGTTGTTGCGAGTAGATCGTGTTTATCGAGCGCTATATGCAGTGGTGCTTTATAACACGGATATGAATGTCACTACCTAATAATAGTAATAGCAAAATAATAATTATAACAACAACAACAACAACAACAACAACAGCAACAAGAACAAGAACAAAAACATGAACAACAACAACACTACTACTACTACTAATAATAATAATAAACTGATATCAATAGGGGTAAATAAGGTTGACCCAGCTTAACAGGGAAAAAGAAACTGACGCACGATGAGTTAAATAGAGCACTTTTGGTTGAAGCCAGATTCGCTTTGTGTTCGCATCTGCAGTATCCAATATTTCTCTTTATGATTTGACTCAGTGGCAGCATTTATGGGAACTGGACAGACTTTATGGCGAGTTTTGTGTTGACCGTAATTATGATGTGGTTTTTGTGTTAGTTCATTCTCTTCTAGAGTCAGCTGTTTTGCCGACATATTCAATAGTGCAAATATTGCACGTCAGGACGTAAAAGACGTTTCTACTGACACATCCTAATTATTGATTGATATTGTTAGTAACTCCTCCCTCTCTCTTCGAACCCGGGTCCGCGAGTACGCATCACCTTGCCTACACGCACCAATCCCTGTACCCTCTCGAATGAGCATCCCTAAAAAAGGACGGAAGCTAAAGATCTTAAAAGATTAGGTGTTGTTCTAAAACATACAAAGTCTGTTCATTCCTGGTTGTTCAGTAATCAGCACCTTGGTTGTCATTACAAAACTTCTAGACGAAAATTATTAATCGCTATTGACTTTTCAATGGCTAATTGGCACTAAACTGGGTCAAGAAAACGGACGTTAGGTCTAATCATTACCAGTGCATGGGGAAGTTCAAATTTTTGTTCCAAAACGCGACGCTTTCATTGTGACATCATAGCGCGCGATATTTAATATGGTTTACACTGATCACACCTCTTGGTTGGCCTCGTGTAAAGATGTCAACGTATTTTAACATTGAGTTTGTCTATGCATCTCTCGGGGCGTTTATATAATGATCTTCCCAGGACTATTGACCGACGAGGAGCAAAATAAAGTGAATACTCGTTATTTAACGGTATGTGTAATCAAATTCTCAAAAATGGCACCTATAGCTGAAATAGTCGGTGCCAAACGCCCAAATGAACTGTATGACTTGTACTTTGGTCGTTGATAATAGGCAGTCGTGCGTAGCAGACACATTCGCGTTGGGACCTAGTAATTAACTCCTCTCTTTATTCACATTCGTTCCGGAAACCTCTGACAGAAACTCAAGCCATATAAAACCTCTGACAGAAAATCAAGCCATATAAAAGTTAATACAGAAAGTTACCCTGCTATCCCTGGATCCTACAGGAAGATGCGTGATAATATGAAGTGAAATTATATGGAGCAAGAATATTATCATACGGGTAAGATAATTTTGAATTCATCCCCTACTGAGATTTGTGTGTATGTATGTATGTATGTATGTATGTATGTATGTATGTATATATATATATATATATATATATATATATATATATATATATATATATATATATATATATATATATATATATATATATATGAGGTTGTTTAACGACTGTTTACAAATCCGGCTGTCCTTACCACCTTGATGTGTTAAAGGTTTACATTTTTACATTTTTCGTGAGGCATCCTTTAAGTCTAGTTCTAATACAATTAAATGGTATCAAGGGCCAAATTTTGTGATCTGACTTCATCGTATTCATTTATCCCGTACAATTCCTTGTAATTTTATTCTTATTACACGATGTCCAGTGATATGACGAAGACGATACAATGGCGGATATGATGTCACATTGATTGCTATGACTGTAAATTATAGGCTTCACTAAACTACTGGCAAGCTTTGCCACATACCCACGCTATCCGAGCCGAGACTTGAACCCACGCGGACAGAGGTGAGACGTGAGTTATCTGCGAGCGCCTAGCGAGTACAGTACTCTACTGAGATTAGTATGTGCGACCTGTGTCCCCCTCCCCTTTCCAATTTAATAAATTCAAGTGAGTAAAAAAAAATGTTTCGAAAAGAGTTCTTAGACGTTTTCAACACTTTCATCTGATGCTTGACCATAGTGATTTATTATAGCAAATACGGCATTAATAAATCCTCGAACTGCCTGACACTTCAAAAGGATTGTATTGGCAACGGTAAACTAATGCTGCTTATTCCTCAGTGGGGTTTCATGTTCCTGTCGCTTGTCATTTCCCCAGAGAGAAAAGATTTAACGATTGTAAAGTTTTCCAAATTATTGTTGCATTACATGCATTCCGATGCAGTATTTCTTACTCTTTGATGGCAAGTATCTCCTGGAAATCGGACATTCCATTGGCAAGTGAATGTGGTCTCCTATTGTCAAAATATTCTACCTCTGATCTTCAATAATCTATGCATAGACAATAGACAGATTGGAGATATTTATCTTTATCCAGTGTGTCTAGAATGAAAATTGTTTTCCTGAACATTTGTATAGGCATTTGTGCAGAAGTAGGTATTTTTGCACAAATGAAAATGTGTGGAGAAGACGTAAATTACATTTCATAAACCCGAGAGATCATATTCTCAGAAAGTTCCTTTAGCTTTATTAGTAACAAATGAGCTGCATGACATACACTGTTTGAGATATATATTCTTGTTATTATTGTAGATACAGATGTCGTTGAAAGGGATGAAACATTGTTATCAACAGCAGCAACACCATCACCGTCAAGAACATACAATTTTGAGAATAATAATTGAAATTAAGGGAATAGCTCTCTGATCAGCAATAATATGCATTTCCTGTATTTGTTCCACTTTGATAATTAGAAATAAACACTAGGGGCTTTTCTGTAAGTTACATATCAGCTAGGTTATATACTACAATAGCGTAGAGACAGCGTAGAAGTGTATAGATAGCGTAGAACAATAGAAGACTAGTAAACTCTCTTTCTCTTTACTCGATATTGATATTTTAAAATATCATAAGTGCACTTTCTGAAAATGGTGAATAATAGTTGAAATATTTCATATTCCTTCGTAAAGATTACAGTCGGGCGTTTTCATTATTTTTTGTCAACTAATTAGTAGGTTACGTGTACAGGCTTTGTTTATATCAAACAACTGGACTATAATTAAATCAAAGAAAATACGTGGTTGAAAATGCTTGGAAGTACTGTAATACAACCGACTGTAGGTTAGGTCTACTGAAGATATCACTAGTTTACTCACTTTGCAAAGTGAATAATAGAAAACAGTGTTAAAGATATGCAACCCTCATAATGATCATAACAGTATTTAACCAGATAATTATCACCGAATTTACTCCAGATTCAGATGTCTGAAATTAGTCGGCACCATCACTTCCGTAACTAGTCTCCGACGTGAGTTATATTAGCAGAAATTGGTTACCGAGCCATCTGTTGATACCATGCCAGAAATGCTGAACGGTTTATATTTATTACCGTAAATATAGTCTTTATACAGAGAGAGTGAGAGAGAGAGCTCTTTACATGCATCGATGTTAATAAGCAAAATTCGTGAGAGGGAAGACACTGGAAATCATTTTATCCGGGTCATTAAGAGCGCAGTCAAATGTGTCGGGTGCCCTTCTTTATTGCAGCAATATATATATATATATATATATATATATATATATATATATATATATATATATATATATATATATATATATATATATATATATTGAGAGTGAGTCAGTCTGTATATATATGCTATAAACAATAATGTTATAGGGTTTTGATATCTTTACATGAATAATTTTCAAGATATGTTTGACAGATGGAATAATAACGGTACATTGCTAGCAGCTTGAGACCTTATCCCCTAAAAAAACTCATAATTTTTGCAAAGTTTTGTTTTTTTTCTCCAATTTTAAGTTATTTTTTTTAGTATTATCATTTTCTCTAAGGTTTGTTTTCAAATAGTCTTTATATTCTTTTTCCTGTTTTGAAAAACAATTTATGTAAGGAGCCACTCAATGGAAACGAAACCGTCCTTTCCAGGTAGTTATGGTCAGAAGAAAATGGGTTAACATTTTCAAACTATAAAACTGTTTGTATAAACTTATGCCGGTTATATACGTTTTCATGATGATACAACACTCTCCTTTGACGGTTCTCTTATCCTTGTTCTGGAGGAAACCTATTTTCCCGTCCGCCAAATGCCAACATTCCTGGATTTAATACGAGTTGTGGCAAACAGAGATTGGGGAGCGGACCGGAAGGTCTTATTGTTGTTATAAAGGACTTTAGTAAGATCTAAACTCTGCTGTGGCTCGGTTGCGTACGGATCAGCTCAGAAAACTCTTGCTTGCAGATGCTTGTACCGATACACAAACAGAGGCTTAGCTTTTGTCTTGGAGGATTTAGAACTTCCCCTTCGGAAAGTCTCTGTGTTGAGGCAAATGAACCATTACTTTATCTTAGACGATCGCTATTGGTTTTTCAGTATACTATCAAACTATCCTCTAATCTGTCTAATCCTGCATGTGATGTCGTCTTCAGACCCAAATAACAAGCCTCGTACCCCCGGATATAGAATTTAATTCCACCTTTTGGCATACAAATTCATCTTCATCCAGATACAGCAAGAATAAAACTTGCGAATTCTGCTTAATTCTGCATTTACAAATTACACCTATTTGTTTTATTAAAAAGCACAAAATAATATTTTATATTTGCCATTAGAACAACACAACCATTTATTCCAGTTCATAGGTCTTTGGTTTCAGACGGTTCGAAAGATGGTGACAAGTTTGCAGCTGACGTTGCAACACCGCATTTCACCATCTCAGACTGGTTACCGGATAAAGCCTCAATTTGTGCAGCAAAAATTACAGCATACTCAGTGATCTGAACTACATCCAAAGCTCCCAAGAAACAAATTTCATCATCTTTTCATATTCACTTTCTACACCGAAAACCTTGCAAAACCTTAATTGACATTCTGTTAATATCACAAATCTTACATGAACACGATTTGCTGATATAACTGACAAATGTATTATGTACAGTTGGCTGCCTTGTCGCGTTGGTATTAGAGGAATGGAATGGCAGATAAAGTAATCAAAGCTGTCCTACAGTCGCCCGTTTCTGTATGGAACACTGGAAACAATGACTTCAAATATTACATAAATCGTCATATTCTATATACTTTGTAAAATATGTGGAATGAAGTCTCAACAACCAAGCTTCGGAACATCAATCCCCATCTTTGGAGAGTTGCATCCTTCATATAGAACAAATCTCAGGGATGAGGTGATATTGTGCAGCTCGCGTATAGGACACATACCTGACCCATGCACGCTTCCTGAAGAGTGAACTTCCACCAGAGTGCATACCTTGCCAGTATTTACTAACCTAGAACACATTATTGTCGGGTGTATCGACTTCTACCCTGTGAAACAGAATATTTTTTAAAAAAAAATTTGTATGTGAACTCAATTTAAAAGCTATTTGATGACGTTCAACCTAAGAAAACTTTGGGCTTTTTGAAATCATGTGGCTTATATAAACAAAGTTTGATCCTCTATTTTATGGAGTTTATATAATATTATTTTTGTTTTGTTACCTTTGTATTTTATTTTATATACCTTTACAAGAATATTAACTTCTTTACCTTTTATCTTTAATTTATTACCTTTTAGGACAACACTTGTACATGTTTACTTTTACTTGGAAGGTTTTATCTTCCTAAAGTTCTTATACTATTTTGACTTTTATATTTTTAGAACTTAACTTTGAATCTGCACTATACAGCATAAATCTACGTTTCTGGTTAAAAGGACATCGCAAATTTGTATCCAAGGGAATCAAGTTCTTAAAACTTACTCAAAACAAAAAGATTAAGGAAGTGATCACGCTACACCACAATCAGTTTTAATCTGAAACCGATATTCACCATTTCTCCGGCGTTTCATGTCAGTAGTACATTTTGCTTGGTTGGGCAACCAAAAGCATAAAAAATCTGAATCAATAACGGTAAGATATTTGCTTAGGAGAGCTAATACTGACAAATTGAAAAAGTCCATAGGAATTAATGATGATAAATTCACATATATAATTAGCATTCCATCTCCACCGCTGCTCTAATTAACTGGAGTCTGTTTGTATTCTAGATATCCTCTCCACACAAAAGATTTTCACATTATTTTACCATGAGAACTAACTTTTGCTTCTGTATCCTTAAGCATTAAATATTTTATGTTGTATAAAGATTTTAACATACTTTTGGATCTCTCTTAGTTGGTTTTATTGACCGCGAGTTTGTTAGCAATTTTAAGATTGTATCGCAGCTAGTCGGTATCTTTCTTTACTTCTAATTTTTTTTATTGTTTTGGCAGTTGACTTTATATCGTTCAAAACTTCAACCATTAGCCTCCAGATGATGTTACGTTTCAAATAGAATGAATCGAGTTGTTTCATTACCCACTTGTATTCCATATTTGATGCAACTCTAATTTTCAAAATTCAAAATATGGGAAAAACCCATTGCCTTGCCTGTAAGCACCAACCCCTATAGTATCTCGACCATGCACACATGCACACATCACTAAAAAATCCGTTATATATATATATATATATATATATATATATATCGTAGGACACATATTTCCACAACCTTGCAAAACCTTAATTGACATTCTGTTAATATCACAAATCTTACATGAACATGATTTGCTGATAAAACTGAAATATATATATATCGTAGGACACATATTTCCGCATGGTCGAGATAGTATAGGGGTTGGTGCTTACAGGCAAGGCAATGGGTGCCGTAACCCGCGGATCCGGGTTCGAATCTCCGTAGAGTAGGAATTAAAATGCTCTAACCTGTATGATAATATTAATTATTCGTATTTAAAAATTATGTTAATGTTATCAAGCATTCTCCTGTAGAATCCAGGGATAACACTTTCCGCTCTGTTTAGTGTATATTTGTATTGCTCTCTCTCTCTCTCTCGCTCTCTCTCTCTCTCTCTCTCTCTCTCTCTCTATATATATATATATATATATATATATATATATATATATATATGTGTGTGTGTGTGTGCACAATACTCTTTCTTTTCACTGCTCCTCGATTTTCAGGAAAGATTTATCTGCGTGACAATATGGCTAATTGTTTTCAACACTTGTCCTTCGATTTGCAATATGAAATCAAAAGTAACCTTGGATCAACTCTTGTTAATCACATATATTTTTTTCAGATGCCTAATTTATCTGCATTGTAACCAGAAAGCTACAATTGTGACATTTTCACAAAGAACGTAGCCATATAGTTAGTCACTATGTAATATAAAATTAAAATCTATTTGGGGGGGATGGGAGGTGTAAACACAAAACGCTAACTCTTAAGTACGACTTATTAGTAGGAGTAGTTGAAACTCAAAACATTTGATTTTCTTGTAGTCCTTGGTGATATATAGACATGCATTGACATGAACACGTTGGTACTCGATCTTTTTGGCATGCAAAGAGTCTCCACATAAATGAAACAGTTTCACTATGTACAATTTATATGGGAAGATACAAAATTTGACGCCTTAGTCTGAGCTTCATATCAAGACATTACATAGAAAATTTTTAAAATATTTTAAAAAAAATAAAAAAAAACCCACCAAAAAAATTGGTCCCGAATACAGCAAACGACAAACTTTACCTCTATAGAGCTATTGTTCTGACATACACTCCTTTAAAACTGTAACAAAAGGAGGAATAAGTGAATCTATCAAACAAAAATTAAACATATATATCGTAGCATAGCGCAACATACAAAAGAGACTCCTTACATAAGATGATCTAATAACTAAACTTATGAGTTCAATACTGTCAAACACACATAGTTACAAAGACAGATCCTCACAGGTATATATGTATACTAGTTTGAAACCCATATTCTTATTACACACAGGCATACATACACGCAAACTATATACATACATCAATACACTAATGTATATTTGACTACACACATGATCATGCCTACTGAAAATATATGCAGATATAAGTATAGAGAGTTAGGCATGCGTGCATGCAAGTATACATATCTACTATATCAATGCAACAGCAAAGCAGTTAAAATTAAGTCAGTAAAAACCTAGTTGCAAAAGTATACAATAATTAGGACAGAATTTAGGAGTTGAAACAAAACATCGCATGCGACATAAAAAAGAAATTTCGTTCATAAACTAAGAACTAAAAGTAATTAGAAATTTGGAAAAGCTGAAAAAAAGCCTGGAAGCTAAAACATAAAGCCATGCCAATTCTAATACGGTTAAAACCAAGGGACAAAGGCATATAAGACAGACAGTATTCCAAGGGACAAAGGCATATAAGACAGACAATGTTCCAAGGGACAAAGGCATATAAGACAGACAGTGTTCCAAGAGACAAAGGCATATCAGATAGACAGTGCTCGAAGGGACAAAGGCATATAAGATAGACTTTGTTCCAAGGGACAAAGGCATATAAGACAGACAAGTGTTCCAAGAGACAAAGGCATATAAGATAGTGTTCCAAGGGACAAAGGCATATAAGATAGCGTTCCAAGGAACAAAGGCATAAAAGACAGACAATGTTCCAAGGGACACAGGCATATAAGATAGACAGTGTTCCATTTATAGTTAGATACTTCATGAATCGATCCTATCAATTTTCCTTACTGGCCGAAGTTAAAAACTAGTCGTTTACTAGTGAGAGGTAGGTAGCTTATAATACATAGGATTTATGATTGATTGATTAAGTGAAACTTTTTTTATCTAACCGTATCACACAAGATGTGAATAAAAAAAAACACCTGTTGATCAGTTTCGTGGTATACCATAGACTAATAACCTCCCTCTATAGCTAATTAGGATTGACAGGTTGTGCATTAGTTGTTAAGCTTCACATGCCAATCACCGTGTTAAAGAGTTTCCAATGTTAAACAGATCATACAATTACAATAAGAAGCAAGGTTTTTCGACAACAAAATTGAGTGAAGGAAAGGGGAACACGATTAAAGTAGGGCCTTGGCTTTTAATGAATGTCAAGCTTCAATTAGAAACCCGTATTAACTCTAGAAAGCCGGACAGTTTTGACAAAGTCTACCTCTGTGTCTTCAGTGGAGAATGATACGCGCCACTTAAACACATTTTGCCAACAGAGATAGCATGGAACTTATCTGGGATGGCTTTCGTTTCATTTTAGGGAACCCAATTGACCAAGGCTCCGCTCTCCCTCTACAGCACAGAATTCAGTATTGTCATCTGCGTTGTTCTAAAGTCTAGCCTATCCAGTAAAGTAGATGTTGCATGTGAGGACCTTGAACAGTAAAGGACAAAGTACAGAACCTTGGCCTCCTGTCTTCATATTACATAGCCAGACACTTACGTAAATATCAAGTGTTTCGGTTTGAAATATAGTTGCAAATCAGATTAAGGTGCTTTTTCAGCTGCACAATATGCCTTCGGTTTTCAATTGAAAAGCTTAAGGGAGAGGACATTAAAAGCCATATATATATATATATATATATATATATATATATATATATATATATATATATATATATATATATATATATATATATATGGATTGCCAACGCGCACTGTTTTCATCAAGAACGCGACACCAATCCTCATGGAGGCGGCGTAAGTAGTGCAGCATCAAAATCGTGGCCTGAAGCAGATAATTCAGGATCAAAGATTTTTTCAAAGTGTTCATTTAAGTGAGAAGCGTTAGCCTTTTAGTATGTTTTGAATAGAACGATAAAATGCTTATATGTTAATAGTTTTTTTCATACAGAGGGACTTTTCTCATTATGACCTGAGTGACCCGTGCTTCCCTGAAACTGTTTGGTTACAAAAACTCCTTGCGGAATAAAGACTATTTATCACTTTTGCTACTGGTGTTGCCAATGCAGGCTCGCCATATTGTACAAGTTTGACGGGAGTATTATCTAGTCCAGTCTAATTTATGAATTCACTCTAATGGTACAATACAAAATGTGAATTCTTGTTAATCTGAATTATACTGTATTTATTGCAATAACTTCGATGCCAGGATGATGTAATTTAGGGACCGAGGAGAATCAAGCTAATATGTATTTTGCTAAATTTGCAAAGAAATGATTGAAGACATACTTGTGCTTGATCAATTGCACACTTTTAGCACTCCACAAAAATAATTATGGGAGTATTATTTTGTTTTCCTAGCATGATATGATTTGTGTGTGGAGGGTCCCGTGTTTGAGAGGTGTTCACTCCCGCGGGATTACAAATAGGTGTTACATTTCAAGGATTTGCCAGAGGTGAGCAGGTTCGAGACACACTATCGGTAATGAAGAGAAGAGAACTATCATGATATGATTTGTGAGTAGAGAGTGCCGTGGTTGAGAGAAGTCACTACCGCGGGATTCGAAATAGGTGTTACATTTCGAAGGTTTGCAAGAGTTGAGCAGGTGCGATTCTATCTGTAACAAACAGAAGAGACCCCTCGGGGAGGCAGATACAATTTGCTTATTAAATCACAACAACATTTCATATATAAGATTGCATATGAAAATAACCATAAAATGATTCTACTTTATGCATGAATTCAAATAAATACAAAATTTCCAATGTAAGACCATAAATGCCAAAAAACCAAGGTTTATAACTTTTAAATTCCAAAATTTTGTAAACGAAGAGCATGAAGTTGGCAGCGAAAAACTTATATAACAACAAAACTAATGTTACAATCGTAAGTAATAATGACAAAAATAATAAGAATCAATTCATATTATTACTTCATTTTCCTTATTGCTAGATATATATTTCTAACAAAAGGTAGAACAATCGGTGACACTCTATATCGTACATATTTGCACAGAAGAATAAAAGATAATTGTAATTTCTGAGAACTTTAGAATGAGAAGATTTAAACAATATCTGTAACGTAGAGAAGAAAACTATCAAGGATTCAGATACATTTTGCTTGTGCCCGCCTCCCCAGTAGTCGTTATATAGACTTCTATGTCAAGTATGTGCCGAACCTCACCCAAAATGGACATAGCGATGAAGACGAGCGTAACCCTTCGCAGCAGAATCGAGAAGCTAACACTCAACACATTTCTTGCCAAATAAGTCTATAGATATGGTAAAGACGTAGAGTTCAGACACTTTTTCACCAGACATAGTAGATATTATCTCTATCTGATTTACATAGGGATACATCTGATCTATCTTCTCCACACTACCAGGTGTTGTTTGTCCCCGAACGAGAAACGGGAGAGTCGGCTGACTTATTTTCTCCATGTTACCACGTGTTATCTGTCCCTGACTGACATAGAGAAATAGCAGAATCGGGTCACTTATCTAATATTATTTTGCACTGAAGGCAACAATACGTTATCATAGCATTCAGCCAATATGTAAATTCTTTTTTATGAAAAAATATAGCAAATTCACTCGTAAAATTTGTAGATAGAAATGGATTGATTTTAGACCGGCTGTCTTTTGGTTTTGTCCCACGAGAAGATGTTTCAAAATATGTACATACTCCTTCATGAATTTAGTTATTTCCTTCCTTTTACTTTTATGTCTATGATAGGAAAGTTCGGATTTAATGACGAACCATTTCCCCAAAATAAACCCATTTATATCTTCTTCAAGAAAGTATCAAAAATCTCTTTAATCACCGTAGGCTGTAAATCAGCATATATCACAATATTACCGATATTAATTATTTTGAGTTATTTACAAAGCGGACAACATGTCAGTACATATTTCCTTACGTCTATGAATGATTATATTTGTAATGAGCGGAATGTTATATCAGCCTGCGAAGTTTCAGCTAACAAGCTAAATAATTACAGCTCATATAACGTTTATTTCCTTTTTTCAAAAAAATTATTTACGTTCCATACAATTTAAACAGAATTATGGTCTTAATTTTATCTACACTATTTTATTAAGTGATTGTAGTTTGTTATCAAAAGAAATAGACCAAACGATGAAATAAAACACTTAAGGTCGTATTTAAAATAGAAATATTACGAATATTCAATATACCTTGTTATTTCTTTCGGTAAACACAAACAGACTAAAACAATCTTTGTAAAAAAAAAAATTAACTTTCATTTTTATAGATTCATTTAAGAAAATTCTTATAGAAAGACGGAGTTTTTTCTTTCTTACTGATAGTTTTTGTTGCCTTTACACTAAAATCATTTTAGTTGACACTAGCATAGCTGACACGAAGACAAGTCTCCGTTCTATCAAGATGGTATCTTTTTGTCCTTAAGAAACTTTGTAAGTAGCACTTTTTTATCGCCGAAAAACATGTCCCTAAGGTATTTAGACAATCTTTAATTCACGTCATGAGTCACTTATTCGCTAACCTACATCAATTATAAATACTCTGCTACTATTACACTTTTATATTCATACAGCCTACATTGTTCTTCCAAGATTGGTGTTTGATAACTATCTTTATATTTTTATAAAGAGCAGAAAAGGGAGGGGTAGATTTGGATAAGATTTGTTGTTACTTTTTCTACTTTTCTCTCTTAATAAACGGAGCTACCATAGTTATTGTTTCAATAACGTTCTGTTAACTAAGAGTTAACGTTGAAACAACACTGTCACTTTCCAGTGATCTACGTTGACTTGCTGACCAATAATATTGCCAATCTATATGAGAATCAATCAGTATTTTCTCTTTGATTCTTGTATGTCAACATTCTGGAAGGGACTCTGACACCTAGGTATGTTTCTTTATATGAAATAGGCTACACATTCACCTATTCAGTATATTGTAGCATATGGGCTCAATGTTAGAAATACATTTAGAATATATTCAATCATATTTTTGAATAAAGTATGAAGGTTTAGTTTTGAAAATTTAAATCTTTATCTTAGACATTGACGTAGCTTATAGTTATACGTGTTGTGCGTGTGTGTATGTGTGGGCATAGTCAAGTATGTGGACTTGTGCAGTTCATGGCGACGATGAAGAAAAAGGAGGGAGATGCTGCTGTCGTTGAAAATCTAGCGTCGTTCCAACTTGATCTCCTGGATCCTAATTAATACCTTTTTGTTAGTAAGTAATAATAATTAATAGTAAATTGGTTTTACTTTACATTTATTTTAAGCAGAAAGATTGTTTGGAATAGATGTCCAGCATAACGTAGTAAAATTTACAAAATTAAATAGGATGGTTATGTGCTTTTTTCGTAGTTTGTAGAGCTATCAAAAAGAGAAATGTTTGTTGGATTTTCGTTCCAGTTACTGAACAGGTTTGCACAGCACCACAACGAAAAAGAGAGTACATTATTCTAACCTTTAAACTCCTGTCAGACCAAGGCCATATACAGAATGCAAACAAATTTAGAGTATTTGTATGGAAGTCAATGTCAATGGTTGGAAGGTCAGTATAGACCACTATCTTTGTCATTTTTTGACAAGGATCTAAGCCGAGGCTAGACAAATGTCTCTTAAATTGTAACCAAATGCTAGCAATATGTGCTCTTAATTATGATCGACTTAATAATGAAAAAAATGTAAACCATTGACCTATGTAATCTCGACAAAAGACCAACATGTTTTGTGAAAGCCAAAACCTTCTTGGAATGATGTTATACTTCCCAAAGTTTTAATTTACTTTTTAAAACAGTAACATTTTAACTGTGGTTTGAGTGACTGACATAATTTAGTTTAAAGTGTCTTTCGAGATGAAGTGAACCCTAGTACAAAGTGCAGAATAAATGTCAGAAGCTACTAAAACTTTGATCAAGAGCGTTTCGTTGATATCTTCAGATGCCTTTTCGTGTGGCCTACAACTTGGATGATGTTGATGAGACATATTGGGCACATGCGATGTTATTCTTTGATATCATTGATTAGCGTGCAATGGTTAAGCAAAAGGTTTCTAAGAAGAATTCTTCCCTTTACACGAACATCTCATTGCACAAAGTTGTTAATAACAACAGAATGCTGTTCGATTGTTTCAAACAATATAAAAATAATACCAGATGGGCAAAATTACAAAATTCATAGGAATAAAGTAACAAAATTAGAAAGGAGTAGCATTACAATATACTTTTTTGAAAGGTGCTGGGGGCGGGGGCAAAATAATATAAAAAATATTCTGACCCACAATGAAGCGTTTTCTGTCCAACAAGAGCGGAACTAATGAAACCACAACTAACCTTATGGAATGTAGCAAAATTGTATTGACTAAAATGATGTATGCTCAATTCTGAATAATATTTTTTGTAGTAAATGTAGCAAAATTGCAAAGACTAAAATGATGTATGCTCAATTCTCAATAATATTTTTTGTAGTAAATGTATCAAAATTGTATCTGACTAAAATGATGTATGCTCATTTCACAATAATATTTTTTTGTAGTAAATGTATCAAAATTGTATCTGACTAAAATGATATATGCTCAATTCTCAATAATATTTTTTGTAGTAAATGTATCAAAATTGTATCTGACTAAAATGATGTATGCTCAATTCTCTGACTAAAATGATGTATGCTCAATTCTCAATAATATTTTTTGTAGTAAAAATAGCAAAATTGTATCTGACTAAAATGATGTATGCAATATTCTCAATAATATTATTTGTAGTAAATGTAGCAAAATTGTATCTGACTTAATTAATGTATGCTCAATTCTCTGACTAAAATGATGTATGCTCAATTCTCAATAATATTTTTTGTAGTAAAAATAGCAAAATTGTATCTGACTAAAATGATGTATGCTCAATTCTCAATAATATTTTTTCTTGTAAATGTAGCAAAATTGTATCTGACTAAAATCATGTGTGTTCAATTCTCAATAATATTTTTTTGGAGTAAAAGTAGCAAAATTGTATCTGATTAAATGATTTATGTTCAATTCTCAATAATATTATTTGTAGTAAATGTATCAAAAGAAATAGGTAGAATGGACTTTGATTGAAATGTACCTCACCGTATCATAGAAACAATTAAAGTAAACAACCAAGATCTACCTAAATTCTCATTCAGTTATGTATCTGAAGACACAGTAAGAAAATCAATCATTAGTATAAATTCTAATAAAGCAGCTGGAGACGACAATATTCCTGTAAAATTAAAAAATTATGGTGAATCTGCATTGTCAGGACTCATAGCCAAGCTAATTAACAATGCTTTCTTCCAATATGTTTTTCGAAACCGTTCCAAGGAAGTAAAGGTCACTCCTTGATATAAGAAAATGGACCTTTGTCTAAAGACAATTATAGACCTGTACGAATTCTTTCTTTCATATAACAATATGTTAAAGATTTTGCGTCTTAACTGAGTGATCGTTTTTAACCAATCTTCCCTCCAGTTTGATCTGTTTTTCGACCAGGATATGGGTATCACACTACTTCTCTTCGCCTCCTTGAGGATTAGCGTTGTGCTCTTTATGAAAACAAGTGCTCGGCGGAAATCTTTATCGATGTATCCAATGCAAAACGTTTCTAGTAATAATAGTGAATATATACAGAGGGTCGACAATGTCCTTTAGGGATGCTTTGGTTATTTATGTCTGGAAATTAAAAGAGATTTACTTTGGAATAAGGTGAATTATTACATACTTAAGTGTGAAATATAGAATCTTATTTGGTGAAATAATTTTCATATTTTTTTCATTCCTATATTTTCACATGTGACAAATATATGCTTATATGTTCACATGTGAAAATATAAGATTTCCCAGCATGCCGTGCGACGCTTGATTGTGTGTGCCTACAGAAGTTATACCTGCAGCAACAAAAGCAAGTACTTTGTGGGCAGGAACAAATAAATAGAAATTGCATTACATTTCAGGACTCACGGTAGTAATTATATGGAACAACTGTGAACCAGTCTAGAAATGGGTGAAGATAAAATAGAGTATATACGGGTTTGCTGGTCCATGCTTGGTTAATATTGAAAAGTAAAATGTTAGTAAAAAATTCTTTTGAGAGCTTATCCAAATGTACCTGAAAAAATAGAGACATTATTCTATTGATGCAATTTTAGTATTTCTACAGACTTGATTTAGGAACGGTCAATAATAACAGTAGAAACTGATTCATTCCTGCAGAATGGATAAAACGTTATTCATGCTCATGTAGACTCAAAATATGCCGCGGCTCTTGATGTTTTCTTCACACAGAAGCTTGCATCAAGGATGGGTCTATACTGATAAATATAGATTTGATCATGAGCATTTAGAAATTTAAAGTTATTGAATTAGTACCGTGAGTCCTTCAGACATGGAAATTAATTTTTGCTGAAGAAATTGGTCTCGACGCCGTTCGCGTCTCAATGAAGTTATTTCCCCTTACTTCATTGACAACAATGATAAACCCTATGTGATACATTGGTGAATCGGACTTGCTTTGTGGTCAGATATGATCAAATAGTTTACAAAATGTTATAAATGTAATTTACTATGATAGATTAATATCATCCAAATCCTACAGCGCTCTTAAGACACTGATGAGAGTGAGGTGAATTTACGAAAAGGGGGATTTAATTTTCTAAGCCTCGATTCAGGAGCAAGTTTGGTATATAATAAAAAGAAAATTTTCTTTTCCTGCGTAAATACCGGATATATTTCAAATTGTAGTACCAAAAAGGATATATTTTAACTCGTGGCTTTTCCGCTCGTTAAAATATCACGTTTTTTGTACCACACGATGAAACGTATCTGGTATTAACTTAGGAAAATAAAATATTCTTTATTTATTATGAAAATATAACATCAATTAACATTTAAGAGACCAAACTATCAATTATAAGTACGTGTTACAAAGAATAAATGGTGAATACGACGTGTTGCGATGAATCAACGAATAAAGCATGCACCTAATTATCACTTGTCATTATTAGCAGGACGCGGTCATGTGAGAGAACCGTCTATCTGCAGATAATTACCAGCTTGACAGTTTAATTTTCGAATCGTATTTAAAAGCCTTGATAGAGTGATGGTCTTTGACATTTGTAGAGAGAAAAATATACAGTGCCATGGAAAAACCTCAATCTTTCTTTATTGTACATATCATTTTGAAAGGCGATGAACTGTTCTTCAGAGCAGTGTGACAGTTTTATCCATAATAGGAATTTATGAATAATATCATTCACAGTTTAAACTTAGAAATTGCCAGACGCTGATATAAAATAAGTAATAGAAACCACACACAAGAATGTCGCGAGAATCACTATTCAGAATCATGATATGCGTCTCCATAGTGGTGAGAAATCCTGATCTGCATGTCCACAGGGGTGAGAAATCCTGAAATGCTTGTCAACAGTGCATGTCCACAGTGGTGAGAAATCCGGATCGGCATGTCAATAGTGGTGAGAGAAAATTAGGAATAGGAACAGGAGGAGGAGGAGGAAAAGAGGAATGTAACTATGTGTGTAAAAGATGTATAATTTAGTGTGGATAACAGACAAAATATTAACTTGAAATTTCTGTAGTTTCAAGTAGGCTGACATTAGTGAGCAAGCATCATAAAACAAAAGGTAGACTCTGTCCAGATACATTTTAGTGTAATTTTTCTCAGCGATTTAATTTTTGCTCGTAATGTTTTGTTGCTGTTCTTTTCTTTCTTATGTGTCCTTTTAACTTTGTAGTTTGAGTCTCGAAAACGTTGGCAAATATTAACAACATCTATATCCAACTAGATCTATCACTAGGAACCATGCCCGACGGTAATTGCACTGTCTGATCCATCACTAGGAACCATGCCCGAAAGTATGGTCACTGTCTGATCCATCACTAGGAACCATGCCCGAAGGTAAGGGCACTGTCTGATTAAATTTAAAGACGATTCATAATGTTTCAACACATATGGGTTGCTTCCCCTGACAAAAAAAGCAGCCCAGTACGTGTTAAGTGAGAAGAAAAAGTGTGAAATAAGCCTCTGTTTACCACATACATTTTGCCTCTTTACATTTGTCTTCTTATTCGATGAAAGTTGCCTATGAAATGAACATGTATCATATGTCAAGTATTTCCTTGGTTTCATGGCATTGCAATTGTCTATTCGGACGGGGAATACCGTGTTCTTGTGAGTGTCAAAAATATGGTGGTGTAGTTTTTTGGAAAGTTTGTCAGATGTCACCATATGTAGTGGTAAGGTAATGAACAATATCTATCTATCTATCTATCTATCTATCTATCTATCTATCTATCTATCTATCTATCTATCTATCTATATATATATATATATATATATATATATATATATATATATATATTCGCTTGATTTGCAGAGGCTTCTCAGATTCATAATTTGGTTATAGTTGACAAACATCATCTCAATTGTCTATTGATATGGCTGGAATTATACAGCCATTTTCGTTTCTGTGCTGCAAAGAAATCTGCATATTTCATCAAAAATTGAATTATTTCTATAAAATCATTTCATTGTTGTTTTTGTATCCTTTGTACAAACATTAGTGGTTTTACTTCTGATTGTTTGCCTTGAAATTATATTTTGTGTACACGTTCATGGACCTTTCAGCGTCCTAAGGATTGAGTAATACATTATCAGGACTCACCCGAGCGTACCATTCAAATGGACATCTAGAAATACAAAAACATTTTTAGCAAACTATACGTGGGACAAACACCTTTCAAGATTAGCACCAAAGAAAAACAGGCACCCAAAAAGTTACAGTATCTAACATTAGTATATATAGCTAAGGGTGACTTACGTGTTACTACCTCCTTTGCAAAGCGCAATAAATTTGCAAATCTCGTTATTTAGTAAAAGAGGCAACAGTCACAATTTTTCATTCAAAATAAAGAAAACATGTATCTTGCAAATAACGATGATTCTGTAAAGGCACTGGGATCATAATTTACTTTATATGGACTTGCTACATAAGAAATGTTTGGACTTCGTTTCCAAATATTAGCAAATGATTTAAAACATTTATGACTTGTACCTGCCATCTTTATTTATACATGTGTCTACTTCAGCGATCATTTTTAATATGGAGATGGACTTTTAGAATAACAAATGAAAGAGGACTGAACATTTCTTAAAAACAAAAGAGAACAAATAGACTTTCGAGGATGCAAAACGGGGGTACTTCACTGGTTATGCTGTTTGGAACATCAATTTTTATCAGACTGGCTTAATGTAAAATGGTTTTGTCAACCCGACAAAAGAACTGAAGTGGCGGGCGGATGGATTTCAACTACCGTTTTGTGATTATTGAAGGCTTCAATATATTTTACCACATTAAACAACCGTTTAAATGTTGTAAAGCATCTGATTGATATAGGTTCTTTCATTCGAAATCTATTTCAACAGTCCTATTATGTTTTCCATCGTTAATTGCCGTAATGTTTAATCATTTGACATGCTTACATCCTATATTTCCCTCAAGAAATAAATATACATTTTGCACTCAATGAAATCTATGCAGTTTTCTAATAATGACTGTATACCATATAAACTGCATTTTTCATCAATTTGTTGTCAAATCTAACTATCAGTTGTACCGATTAAATGGGTGTAGTTCATTTGAACTTCACATTCATACCATACAATACACTGTGCATGTAAAATCTGTGAATATATTTTGGTTGATAACAATTATCAGCTTAATGATAACTGGATTTAACGCTGCTTAGAAAGGAAAGTGTATGTTATGTTTGGTAAAATTTATTGAATGAGTTAATAAGTCTACTATACTATAGCGTAAATGAAATAATATAATTGCAGTTACACTCTACCTGACGATAGTTGTTGCACTGTATATTCAAGCTTTTATATGACCAGAATCAATTTCCAGTAAATGAAGATAGCATGGCAGACTTGTACAAGATTTTTGTCAATTTTGAATCCAGGAATGATTCAGGAAAACCTTTTCCTCAACATTTGCGTTAGAGTCATATCATTAAATGTTAGACATTAGAAGAAAAGAAAACCGATATAACGAATCCCAGGTCGCTGTTTGAAGAGAAAACCTGTGTCAACAGCGAGGGTACCAGGACAAAAGAAATCAGAAGTCTGGTCAAAACATTCAACCCCCAGCCATCCTGTCGCCCGAAAGAGAATTCAATTGACAAAGAGCGATAATGGATATGAACCCTACCGCAGTAATCCATGGGGAAGAAAGGGGTCAGATTATACAAGGATCTGGAGATTGCGAGGCGGTGGGACCGGTGGTATTTCCTGATACGGACATACAAGATAATTCCCCTTCTGTTCACGAAAATCAATGTATCAGGCCACAACCTATGCCTTACCGTAGCAAAGTAGACTTTATATCTGTACATGATGCCCCAATCATTTAGTCTCTTTGATCTTGTGGGCCCCATGTACCAATGCATCTAAAAGACAAAACTCGATAAGGGGAATTTATTCATCTTGCTCTCCTGCTAAATCCACGCGGGAAATAAATTCAACCTTGCAGGGAGGTTCGGGTGAGACAGTCCTAAAGTGAATTCGCTTCATGGAGGAAACACACACCCCCACACCCCCACCAGCATTAGGAGAGGCACGCCCACAGAGTACAAGAGCTGCTTAAGTACATGAATGATATTCGTTTGGCTGCAAACAAGGCAGCCACAACTGTGTAAGTTACTTACGATGAGCAATATCGTTTGAAGAAAGCTCAGTATTTTAACACATCTTGGGGGTTGATTGATGTGGAATTCTGGGTCTTATATATTGCCACAAATTGCAAGGATTCTCCTAAAGTCCAAAACGTTTGACCCCTTGCCCTCTTTAAATTCTTAAAGCGAGATTCATTTGAACAGGCTACAACCTCTAAAAGCTGCTGATTTTACAACAAAGGGTCTTGCAAATTGTATCCCAAATGCATATTCAAGCATGCCTGCTCGGAGTGAAGGGGACAACACTATGCATTTAATTACAGACAAAGCAAGCTATCCTTTCAGTAGTCAAGGAAATTTATATTCTTTGGGACAAAACCTAATAAATATTGAAAAATTTTCCAAAGCTCTAGCCCAATATCACTAAAATTATTAATTTACAGTTTTATTAATAGTTTCTTACTGCACTACAATGGGACTGGAAAACTCTGTGATTCTACAAATGTAAAAAGTGCCAGGGAGGCGCCTGAGATTTTAAAAGAAAAGAAAAATTCGAAAAGAAATTGACGTAGGAAGGGTTGCCGGGCCTTTCCTGTACTCCCCCTTTCGACTTTGAGATCCTCACCTTTGGGCTTAGTATACAAAAGATGGGGATTTTAGAGTTATACAGCACCTTTCTTATCCTGAGAATGAGTCCTTCAACGACAACATAGGCCCTGACAGGTGTTCTGTAAAGTACACTATATTAGATGATGCCGTGAAAATGGTTTAAAATTTAGGCCCTGGGGCTCTGCTTGCAAAAAGTCTAATATTAAATCGGCCTTTCGTCTCTTACCAATCTGCACTGGGGATTTTGAGCAGCTAGGATATCAAAATTGATTGCAAATGTACTATAATAATTAAAAAAAATATCTCCCTATGGGTGCACCAATTAGTTGCGCACGTTTGGAAAAATTGCCCACACGAATTCAGTAGAACAGAGATATGCTCATAATAACATAACAACATTTACTTAATGACTTCCTCTTTGGGGCAAAGCTACAACCGCTAAGTGTCTACATACCACGTGTGTATTTCAGGAAACATGTAGCGAGTTGGGTGTTCCTGTGGCACCAGATAAAACTATAGGTTCTTCTGAAGTCATTGTCTTTCTTCTGATAGAATTAGTTGCCATGCAGATGCAGTTAAGGTTGCCAGCTAAGACACTCGTAGACATGAAAGATAAAATTAAATCGACTCTGGGAAAGCAAAAGTTGACATTAAAATATTTTCAATCAATATTTGGTTCCCTTAATATCACTTGTCATGTAATTCATCTGGGCGTGTTTTCTGTCGCAGACTAATATATGCTACAAAAGGGGCCCAAAACTCATCATCGGATCAATGTAACTAAGAGCATAAGGGATGATCGTAAAGTATGGTAACAGTTTCTTAAGGACTATAATAGTAATACCCTTCTCCTGAATCCTATCTGGGTCTCTAACGACACCCTGGGATTCTTTACTGACAGTGCTGGGGCATTACAAAACGAACTTTGGTGTTTATGTTTGGGGCCTATGGGCACATGGGGCCTGGCCTACTGATTGGCAGACTCTAGAACTTATGGAGAATATCTCATGTTTAAAATTAGTCCTGTAGTAACAAAAATTTGGAGCAAATTCCTTTAAAACAAAAGGCTTTCTGGCCCCAAAACATAATGTAGTAATCAAAGCCAAACATATCCCCGGTTCCCAAAATTCCATAGCTGATGTAATTTCTCGTTCCCTGTACGACAGATTAGGCAGGGATTGCCGAATGAAGACAAAACTTCCACAAATAGTCCAGATCAGGCTTGGCAAATCTTAGCTTAGAAGCCTCCCATCTTTTGACAAACTATGTGTCAAGTCAGACGCACAGAACTTACAAGACTGCTCTTGCTTGTTTTAGCTTGCTCCATTTCAACAATGCACTTCAGCAAACATTGCAGTACCTTTCTCTAAGAAAGCCTGCGGCCTCCACAGTTTGCACTTACATGAGTGCTGTTACTTACTAACATAAAGCAAATGCATGGGTTGACAACACACATGTTACTTAGTCGAAACAATGTTAGAGGGACTAAAAAGTAAAAACAAAGGAAAAATGTTCGTTCCCCTATAACTTCTCACCTCTTAACCAGGATTGTACTTATGTCTGCCGCTCAAAATATGAATCTACACTTTTTGCTGCAGCTTTTACTTTGGCCATTTTTGCCTTTCGTAGAGTAAGTGAAATTACATCCTAATCTCATGAACCAGATACCCGTCATATGTGTTCTCGTGATGTTTTAGTAAACTCCAGCAGTTGACCAAAACTAATGTACATACGAATTAGGGTCTACAAGGCCTACCAAAAAGGCATTGGAAATACCCAAGTTTTATAGGCAGTGAGCACTGATTCCTCTTGTCCGATTGCCTTCATGCAACAATATTTATCAATACGCCCTAGATGCCCAGATAGATCACAGTTAGTCATTCATTTAGGTGGGCCTTCTCTCACTCGCTACCAGTTAGCAGCAGTTCTCTAGCGAGCTTTAAATGTTTATAGGAGAAAAAGGGAGAGTTTGTAAAACTCATTCATTTCACACTGGGGCAGCAACTGAAGCAGCTATGCGGGGAGTACCTGACGATGCGCTAATAATATGGGATAGATGGAAAGTTAGTGTATATAATAGGTACATTCGTATTCCAATTTGGGACATGTTTTTTACCAGAGTTTTCAGGCAGGGTTAAAGTGCCATAACAAGACTCATTTATTGCGTTTATTTCTTGGAGAATGAGAATATATATTCAAAATACAAATGTAAAAAACCCGATTGAAATATTTTCAGTAATAACTGAATAGGAACCTGTAGAACATTGCTTTTGCACCTGTCTACGATAATAGCCGAATGCAACCGCCGATCACTTCCGGTATTTAGTGAAAACAAAGCTTGATGTCACATTTTGAACGCATGTTGTAAACAAAGGCTGAGTCGGCATTGTTATATTATGGAAAACTCCTCAGAAATTCAACACGAAAGCTCTGATTCTGAAGCATGTGAATTGTCACCGTCCTGTGGGTCTTCGCCATTCGAAGATGGCGAGGTTAGAAGCTCAGAGGATTCTGATAATGGTGTAGAAGTGCCCGCAAGTTCCATGGCAGGCACCAAAATTAATCCCTATCAGTTTGAACCATTATTTCTAACTCCGACGAATCCGAAGCTTCAGATGAAGATGACGATGAAGAAAGACTAAATAGATTGACGGACAACTCATGGTAATTATTTTCTGAATAGGTCTAAGGCCGTACGATACCATAAAAATATATGTCTCCGACGATACTTACAGTACTGTTCAACAGTCTGTTGTTCGTTTACAAATTAATTTTGTTACACCTGTAATACAGGATGTATTGCATTTCAGAGATAGAAATGTATATATACCTTGATAAGTAAAAGGTACACCGGATCACGGTTGTAAGTTTCGAAAACCTGTCACCGGATTATTGATGCAATTTAGCAGGGGAGGAGGTTTATGCCTTCCTTGTTTGTTCTCAGCCTCATTCCGGAGTCAATATATATAGTTTTTCTCTTTAGCACATCTCTTTTGAAATAGACAGGATATTACCTTCATGACATTAAAATAGAATTCATCTTCTGTAAACTGTATTACAAATTGAAATTTCAATATATTTTTTTAATACATATGCTAATTGTTGATTTTTTTATATACTATGAAATAAATCCTTTGTTCTGCAGTAAGCAGGTACTACAACTTCTATTTTCTTTCATATCTAATTTCATTTTGCAGTACATGTTCTACATGTTCCTGACTTTAGTCAGTTTATGTCAGTGTACTGTACTACCGTTATGTGTTCATAAATTTGCGATTAAATGTGACAATCACAGCACTATGCATTGAAGAAGAAAACTGTAGTTTTGGGTGTTATTGTGGACATTGTTTGTAATGCCCACAGCAAGCGAATGTGTATGTTGTTGTGAGATAGAAAAGGCCACAAGTGTCTGCAATGAATAACAGGGGATACAATCTATAACAAAACGTCCAGGAACCAGTCTAGTTTGTCTAGGCATCCATGTTTTAAAAGTTGCATTCTACCAGTATAGACAACAATTTGGAGAACGTCCAGAACAAGAAAATGAGTAAGTAAAATGTCTAAGTAATTTGTCTTTTTCTTTTGTCTTCATGATCTACACATCGCAAATACGTGAATATATTTATCCCGTCATTTTATGCCACCTTCAGGGATTGAACCCCTGTTCTTGACGCCTACACAATCTAACCATTATACCACAGTGAAACTGATAAATCATGCCTAAAACAACACATATACATGTACAAATATTTTTTGTTTCATTTAGATAGATAGATATAAATAGACATTATATTTAGAATCATTTGATTTTATTTATATCATACAAAATAACAATAAATCACACTCTACCACTACTAATACTGTCCATGCACACTTTGATTTCTTAATTTGATCTATTGCTTTAAAGTATATTGTATTGATTAGCAGTTAAACTAAATTTTCAACTTATTATTTTAGAAGATATCGGTTATACATTATATATATATATATATATATATATATATATATATATATATATATATATATATATATGGACAATGAGTTCGGTGGTGATGGCACTTCTTGGGGAAGGAAGTGAATGTTATCATTCCATCGTGTGTTGTTCAAAGGATCCGTACTGCCTTTCTTGATCAAAACCTGAACTACACTGGCTTTCACGAAGCTGACAACGATTACATCTACTAAAACATTTCGAATAGCAATATCCTTGTCATGTCTCTCATACTGTTTACATAATGGTGGTGGTACATCTACCAGAAGCTCGACTCCTTCATCATTCATGTGAGACACCCGTCCAATTGTGAACACTGTTTTCATTAGATATTCAACATAATCTGCAAAATAAGGCAAATTTTAAAACTATTGTATTATACAAGTCAAATAAATGCAACCTTTTGTTGAACTTAATACATACATTAAATATATTTTTGTTGAAAGTATTTGCATGTTTATCTATTTTTTACAAAAGGAAAAAATATGACCATTAAAATTAAATGAGTTTAAACTTTAGCAAATATTTTGCCTTTATTGCTTGATTGTTAGGATTGTTTGAATTCAATTAAAACAAATATATGTACTTTCACTTAGTACAACAGTTCTTATGCCTTTAAAAAAATGATATATTATATTGTTAATTAATTACTAATGTATATTCTCACTATATGTTGAGAGAACAAGGATTTTCCTGACAGTGTATTCCCCTTTTTTTTGTCTTTGGATACACTATTCTATATCTGGCTCTCTCATCCTTAGTACATGCTTGCTCTCGTTGGCTGTTTTCATTAAAATGCAACGCAGCTAGCCAGAGCCTATTTAGAAATAAATAAAGATGTAACATGAATAATTCCATCAAATTACAGATAATTTATTTCATATAGAGATTTTACTGTAAACATTTTTAAAAAAACAACAAAAACTCCCCAACCTTTTATACCATTTTACATTGCAAGATATCAAAAGATCAGATCTTTATCTCTAAGACTATACTGGACTATAATGTAACACACATTAAAAAAACTCAATCAATGTTTGCAAGATTTGAAGATTTACCTTGAAAGCATTCAATGATAAGAAAAACCAATCATCTTTTCTGCAAAATGATTGATGACAGAGTCGCATCCCTCCAGTGCTGAAGTTTGATTTAAATGAGACAGAATAGGTATATCTTTTCTCATTTGTCTGCTGGTCACAATCTCTTCGAGCATTTCAAATACTTTAATGCTAAAAGTTATAAATAATATTTATCAAAGCTTGGTTTTATGTTATCTTGCATGAAAATTAAAGTGTGCACAAACAAAAATATCTCTATCAAAATTCAATAAATTATTAGATCCTGAAAAATGTGGTCAAAGTCAAATGCCTAAATGACATGTACTCCTTAAGATGCGTTTACATACCAAATATCATTGGCCGCTGAGAAATAGACCTAGTAACAAAAACTTAACAAAGTGGCTTGACCTAAAAGAAGCTGTTGCCAAAAAAATAAAAATATTTTAAAGAAACAGATTTCCAAATTTTTTTTAACCTGGTTTCAACCACTTTTTTTGTCTCTTTCTTTTCCCCCCAAAGTACCATGTTTACATGATTAAAATAAATCACCATGGCCAGAATCGACATTACTGATGTGATTTATAACAGACTGCTACTTTGCCTGCATTAATTCTTTGTTTTGGTCAGGCGATTATGCCGCAGTCCAAAACAAGTGGTTGACCATGGGGCTATATCGGAGCAGTCTTTTTCTTTTGATCAGGCAAAGAGTTTGTGTTGTTTTCTTTCAGTCCTGTATATAAAAACAGAGATTAAGAGCATCAAGAAATATTTGTTTCAATAATACATTTTGCAAGTCAGTTGGAATTATAAATTCTTTTGTAGCAACTGATTGAACAAGATGGTGTTCTATTATGAATATCTAACACTTCTAAATGAACCCACCTAATTTGGGTATGATTTTGAGTGTCACATTACTAACGTTAACACAAATTGCACTCACATTTATGCTGATTTTTCTTCTATTCATAAAGGCAATTTTAAAATGAATATAAATCCAAATGCAGTTAAAATTTAACGTTTCTTACCTTTGGCAACATGTCAGACATCCAAACAATGTTGAGTGTCCGTCATATCTTCCCGCACCCATTTCACTATATGTCTGCCTGTAATTAGGATTTGTTTGGGATCACATGGTACTTAAAGAATTCCTCACTCCTTATTAGACCTACCTTTTCCATAAGGCAGCTGCTCTTTACCTCATTACTCTGTAACATAATTTTGATCCAATATTAAATCCTATGTAATTTGTGATTGATTTGATCTGTAGGTTTTGAACGCTACTCCCAACAATATTTCAGTTATATCGTGGCAGCCAGTTTTATTGGTGGATTTTTAGGCGTTTAACGCCACTTATAATAATATTTCAGTTATATTATGGTTGCCAGTTTAATCTTTGGATGAAGTTATAGTACCTGTACAAAACGACTGACCATCCACAAGTAACTGACAAACTTTATCACATTAGAGACAGGTAATTCAGATAGGGTTTGCTTCATACTATTTAAAATGGCTTTGGTTTTCTGTGAGTTTTCAACTATTGCCTGGACAAAAATTAAATCGACCAATTAAAACAAAGATCACAACAAAATTAAATCAACCTTTTGAAAAAAAGATCACAAATAAAAGTGCTTATCTGAAAATATCTGAATACCTGTGCTTATCATCTTCACTGCAGGTCGAGTCGTTGATTTTGCTGCCTTTATGCAAGTTTTGGCATTGCTTACACCGCTGTATTATCTTTTTCCTGACTTGGCAACCAATGGATGCAGTGAGCGGATTCCCTCCGTCAATTTCATATTCATCTGCCTGAAAAAATTGCATGATTTATTAATTTTGACTATTGTACTTTGTCTGGACAAGCTATTTTAACATTTACAAAAAGTTTAAGATATTTAAATTATGTTTGGATAAATAAAATAGTTCCCAAATTTCCTATAATGGATTCAATAAAAGCCCGTATGTGGCATAACAGAAAGTGTTTGAAACATACAAAATAATTAAAATGTATTTTTAAGTATCTACTTAGTTTTTCCTCTGGAAAGAATTCATGAAGAGCAAATCAATCCTTTTCTCCAAACGTTTTAATTGTGGACCTTCCTTAGTTTATTTCTAGAAATCTGACAACATGTCTGATGTTAACACATGTACTTGTCAGATAAGTCAAACTCATGTGAAAATATGGATTTTTTTCAATTGCAACTAATGTGAAGTGAAATAAATTTTTTCTCTCTGATTTGACTTTTATTATATGTATAATAAAGCTTAATTTACATACCTCTTCCATAATATCCATATCAAATGTATTTTCTGATTCTTGATCCTGAGTTGTTTCATCCTGTGTTTGTTTTGAACATCTTTCCTCATTTTCGGCAATAATCTAAAACAAAACAAAATAAATATTTTCTTTCTGTAGTTTAATAAAATGCAGGTAAGTTGATCTTTTCCTAGAGGTTGTTTTCATTGTTTGCTAGCTGTTCATATGTAGGGTGTCTCTATGGCCAAGAGATTCAAGCCAGTAACGTAAATCTACAGATGATACAGACAGATGGTGTTGAAATCATTCGTGCGCGAAATAAGTTAGATAATTTTAGCTACATTTCGAGACGCTTACGTGAAATATCACTGAGCTTCAGACGCGGATATCATTCGCGATGCTGCGCTCAACGAACTATAATAGACAAGAGCCAGATGTGGAATCTTTGACATTATTTTCGTTCGTTATAATAGATTGAGGAAATCCTTTGATATCTATCTCAACATTTTTTATTCATTAAATCCCCATTGGTTAGCACCTCTATCCCAAAAGGAAAGAAAATGCCACTTTGATCTATAATTCTTGTAACTTGAAAAAGAAGAAGAAGACTCTTACACGACCTTTTAAGAGTCCTGTCCTCATCTGAACCAAATCTACAATATATCATGAATAGTTCTCTATCAATGCATGGTTCTGAAAATGCATCAGTCTAATTCTGACTCAGATATAGTTATTCACGAGAAGGAATTTCAAAGTACTTGCATTGCTATGACGTTGACATTTAAAGTAATGCAAATTTGATTGATTTGATAATCAAGATTGGAACCTGTGAATATATCAGTGACATATACAACAGATAGGTGTCTATCACACATGAATTCGTTGTTTTAATTTTTTTATTCATTGTCGACTTTAAAAACGCAGTAAGAATTCTTGATTTGTGAATAGTCAGCAATTCAGTGATAGTGCGGTTCTGTTCATATTGTCTTTCTGTTCTTTGCATATCCCTGTACCATAAGAATATTACTAACGCTTCGGGGATTTTTCTTTCTCCCAGTTTTGACAGCATTTAATTTAATTTAATGCATTTGTTTGGTTATTTGCCATACATTTTGGTATGTAATTTTACTTTCTTTAATTCTTTTTTTTGTGTTAATTTTCTTTCTTCTTATTTTCGAACATACTTTGTCAATAATGCATTTTTTCGTGTGAAGTCAGTAAAATTTTAATATACGCTCTTCATTTAAAACGGTTTCCGTGCTTCTGTACCTCTGTATTTTATATTTTCTTTCTTAAATTTATTATTTTTGGTATCGAATGGAAATTTCTATGAATCAGTTTCCTTTTAAAAACGGCAACTGGTAAATATTTCTTAATAACAGTGTTCAACAGAGCATCTATTTTTGCGGGACTATAGTTTTACATGGGTAAATTCCCGCAGTACTGTCAAACTTCTCTGATATCCAGGAGAAAGGGCGGCGCAAAGTATTATATTTGTTATTTAAATAGTGTACAAAATTTGATATTAAATAATGAATATTGAATACTTACATTGATATGCATGCCCCCCCCAAAAAAAAAAAAAACGGGAGACTTAATAAGATTTTTACCCACTATCTGTTTATTTGCAGAACCAAAACTGAAATCATTATTTTAAAAAAGAAATAGAAAGTAAATTTCTATAGATCGAGAGATATATAGACGATCAATTCATGATGACCATTTCTCATAAATATTCATATGCAATCAAACGAATCTGAACATTTTGTGGTGCATAATGGTTTTAGAATAAAGTGCAAAGAGTTTTTGTGGAATAACAGTTTTAGAATGAAGTCATTGTGGGATAAACAGCAGAGACTATTATTGGTTCTCTATAAGTTTCCTTAATTTTAATCTGTATATTTAACAGCTATGACAGCCAGCAGCCAAGTTAAGTAATTATCAGGATTGTATTGAGTTCATTACCAAGCATAACCCAGAGGAGAAACAGATTAGAGAACATAATCAAGCATACATATAACGCATCAACAGAAAAGCAAATGAAACAGAACAGGCTTTTGAAACCAAACAAGAGGAAAGTAAATATGTGATTGGATATGATTTGGTTGATCTGAGTTAAAGGCAAATCAACGCTCTAAACAAATGGTAACAAGCTACAAATAGTCTAACATGTGGCTTCAATGGTATACATGTTTTTCATACTTTTGAAAATTCGACAATTAGATAAATATATATAGGTTTTGGGATCATATTATTAGGCAACATGATATGAGATGATATCAAAGAGCAGTGTGTAGAGCCACCATAATGTCACAGAGCCACTGCACATTATGTTTTAGCCAAGAGTGTAAAATGCCCTACTTAAACACATCATAACCGGTGCTCCGGTAATCATACAAGGCAATATTCAAGATGTACAAAGATGTGAGATATAAGACTATTTATTCATTTAATTATTAACCAGATCATATACCAATACAATAAAATTATTTAAAGGCAACAAACCTAGATAAAAAGCAAATAAAAATCGGAACAAAAAAAAAGATGAAATATTCTGCTCGTCATACGAAACAAATAAAAAGAAAAAAGATTGAGGAAACGGGGAAGTTTTAGAACTGTAAACCCCAAACACAGCGTTGATACTATTCAGTTTTTACTTCATTTTCCACAATTTCTTTAAGATGTTTGTTCAATTAAGTAAAAACTAATCTACATTTCTCTCTCTCCCTCCCTACATCTCTTTCTCTCTTACAGCAAAAGTGAAAAATCGTGAAGATCAACGCTCCAATGAATTTGACAATCACTATTTATACATAATAATGTCTTAAGAGCATAAGTGTCATCGCTTCAGAGAAGCTGAAAGCTGTCCATCGATTAGCATTTTTTCTTTTTTTCTATCTTTGATTCTATTCTTCTATTAAGTTACTATTTTCCGTCTTAAATTTTTCGTTTTTTTTTTGTTCTTTTTTTCCATCACCTTTTCTGTATTTTTGTCTTTTATATCTTTTCCTTCCACCTTCCAGGTTGAGGTTTTACAAGTTTCAGCTAGTCCGTCTTTTTTTGCGTGTGCTTCTTTGAGAATTACAGCTTAAATAATGTAGCTATCGAACTTGTTCGTATATGTGGATGCTACTCTTCTTAGGTCGAAAACTCGCACAGATATGTGCAATTCATAACGTCGATATGCCGCAAGTTTTTTTTACTACAACCGTTCGGTTATCAATGTAAATTTCTGAAAAGAGAAGAAAATATTGCTCAGAGTTTGTCTTTATCGTGCGTGAATAGTACATAAGCATGTGAACGGTAACTACATGGACGCCATTCTATATAACGCTTAAATACAATCCATATATCGATACAGTGTGCATTTACAAATGCTAAGGTGAAAATGTCACTATAAATATGCAAGTTTTCACAACTTTGTGCAAATGGCTGATAGAGTGTGAATGACACTTAGATCAACCAGTTGATGACTCAGCGTATTGTAATGCCGACTGGATATCGAGTCTTTATTATATATTTCATAGTGATATATTGAAATATATAAGTGGCTATATCACTTTTAGAACTACTATTTTCCATTTAGGAATTATATCTGCCCTTATGTATGTTATTCAAACTTGTATCTACCTTTATGCCTATTTCATTTTCTTCTTCTTCTGCTCCTTCTCTCTTTCCGTCCCTCCCTTCACCACATAATGTACATATCTTAATATGTGTGAACTGTAGACCCTCTAGTGTACATTTATGCAATCAATGAGGTGTAATAAAGAAATGCCTAAAAACGAACTCCAAACAGCAAAAAAGAAACTTCAAGTATCACCTTTTTATAATTAGTTTTCTACATGAATCATGGAAACTGTCAGTGACAGAAATTATATGACCTGTTGCTATATGTCACCCATGCAATATTGTATAGCTTTAAAACTTTACGAAAAACGATACACATTTTAAAGAAAGAAACACGTTATTTAATATAGAATACACTTTTTAAAGTAGCAAGTTTAACTCGCATCACAATCGTGTTTGAAAACGATGGAAAAATCAAGCGTTGATTATTGTTGAGTGCAAAACGAACTTAAGTGACAATAGAAAATTGGGTACAGCTTCTGCTACCGAACTAGACTGCAAGCATGCCAAGGTCCCACAGATGTTCACGTTTGAATGTAAAAATAAACAAAAGAAAGAACGAAAATCCTTTCAAGTAAATTCACAATCATTAAAGTCTGTTGTTTCAAGATGTTACGCTCTGAAGTCTCTCAAATACAACCGCTCTGTGATCTTTCTACATTTCGCCACTCCGACAGTATCAAACCGCGCATGAAATGTGTTAACAAAAATAAAATCTCTTCATTTTCGTACGAATACAGTCATTATTTTGACAGAATACAACATGTCGAAGCATGATATGTACAAGCTAACTTTGTAAATCGTCGCTGTCCCATAATTATTGTACAATTTAGGAACTTCTTTTTTTCGATGTAGTAATTCAGCTGTTAATAACATTGGCACAGATGCAAATCGACGGTTTTTGCTTTTAAAAATATATAATAAAATGAAAATCTACGTTTTTTGAGTAGATATACGGAAATATTTCACTCGTGACAATAACATGTTTCCACTTCATTCGTGAAATATTTCCGTATATTTATTAAAAAAACATAGATATACTGTTACGACCCTATGGTAAGAAAAACGTAACAAAAGAAAGTGAAACTAACAAATGTTTGTAAAATCAACAAACAATTTATTTCTAAATAATTAATGTGAAAATCAAAAGACACTTACAGTAACGTGTGTTAAAATCCAAAATATCCAATAATTATTAGTGTCTTAATCACAAGTCATAAATATAGAAATTATAAAATATTCCGAATGAATGAATGTTCCGAATGAACGAATCTTCGTAATGAACGAATGTTCCGAATGAAAGATTGTTCCGAATGAATGAATCTCCGTAATGAACAAATGTTCCGAATTAAAGATTGTTCCGAATGAATGGGTCTGGAATGTCCTAATGTACCAACGATAATGTAATCCAGATCATCTTTGAGAATGTTCACAGGCATCCAAAAGTCCTAAACATTACTCAAAATGTTAATGACTACTCCAGGTAACTCTGATGAATGTTCCAATAAATAATTCCTTTCGAATTATGTATACAGCAATACAGCATTACAGCATTAAAGAACTACAAGATAACAGCACGGCTATGATTCCAAACATCTGATGATTCCAAAGGCTGATCGTAAAAAACAGATGTTTTCAACACAGAATTTAAAATTGGAATGAATATAATGCGTATATCAAGGTCTTATATACTCTTTGCAAATGACCTATTTCACAACAGGAAACCTCGACATATTACGACCCAGAATGCAATACTAAATGCGTCAATTTAGTGGAAATGTTCTCCAGAACTGGTAAAGAGCTCTGACATTGACTCAAATGTAGTCAACATGTTGTTTATAAAATGACTAAAGTACAACTTAACGTAACTTAAATGTGACTCACTATTTGATACAATTTTAAAGTACAGTCATAGACCAAAAGTTTAGGCACATTATAGATTCCATATATATAATTCCGTAACAATACTCTATATCTAATGCATATGATGTAAACTTTGTACGTGAAATATAATATCGGGTGGAGCCAGCAGAGTTTTGCTAACTTTAAAAACGAACTCATGCCACTTATCTCCTGTGAACCTTAACGTTTAGAAATTTACATCACTTTTTCACACCTCGAAATCCTGAGAATGAACCAGTGTTAAAAATATACCTGTCATTTAAGGTTGTGTTAGGTGTCATTTCTCAGCTGAATTTTCAGATTTAAATCTCAATATGCCTGTAGAAAATTAAATCTCTGCTTTGTTGAAATTTTTAGGAAATGCAATTATGTCTTCAAGACTCATAGCAATAGAAGCAGGATACTTTGCCTTTTATGTGTCAAATGTAAAGTTTTCAGAGTAATATTTAAGAGATTTTGATAATAGTGCTTTTCCAGTTGGTATGGTTGAATGACTATCAAATTCAATGTTGTCCACTTTTCTGCCTTCTTAAAACACGGTAAAATGGTCTTTAGTTCCTTTAAAGACAGTCATACATTCACGTTTTGCACTTTATTTTCCAAGGTGGGAACCTCAAACGATAACATAATACCATTCGAATGTGCAATAATCACACATCAGGGTGTGAAATTAATTTATACACCTTCGGATGTATTTTAGTCCGTAACTTTGGATTAAAGTAAATGGTGAAATATCTCTCAATATCTGAATGCAATAAATTTATCACACCATCTTCTTCAAGACCGACCACGCGGGCAAAAGTTTTATCATAAAGTTGTACTCCTATTGTAACTCCATTGGTGATAGCCGTCAATTCATCTTCGAACTTGATCACACCAGCGTTGAAGTCATCAACAAATTATTCATATTCTTCATCATTCTATTTCTTTTCATCGTTTAATTCTTTCTGTAATTGTTGAAGCTCAGCTTCGTAAAGCATTGTAATTTTCAAGAGACTTCTTAATTTCCTCCATGTCACTCTCTAAGGCTTTATCCTTTGTTGCATAGATTATAAGTATTTTTGAATCTTTCTTTCAGTTTGTAAAGCTTGTAAATCACTTATAATATTTAATCTGATGATAAATAAATCGTGAGCATCCAATATAAGTATGAAAGTTGCAGATTAAACATACGTTTTACTGAGGGTTTAGCTAACGCTTTATCTGACGCAACTTTTGGTATATCAAATCTAACTATTCTCTGGAGGCATTATCCGGTAACCGGCTTGAGTTGGTGCCCTGTGGTGGTGCAACAGCAGCTTCAAGCTTGCCTTCATTGTTCGAACCGTCTGTATATATCGACTTATGGACAGTATTGTAGGCTCTTACTTTATTGAATTTACTATCATAAAATGAGAGGATTGGTTGAACATATTTAGTAATGTCATAGATCAAACATCACTTTGGAGGCTTTTAGTAACCAAAATGGTAACCTGGGAATTGAGAATTTTGCAGTTATTGGCAAGACTAATTTTTCTAACTTCTAGATGAGAAAGAATTCGTATACAAAAAGGTGGTATAAAAATTGGTTTCCGATTGTACAAGGTCTGGTATTTTGGTCTAAAGACAACATTATATGCGGAATTAAATTGATTATGATGATAGTTTGTACCATACTGAAGAGCCAGTTTCGTTCGTTTTGAACTGGAAGTTTTAAATGTTCCCGGACAAAAAGATCTTTGACTTGAAAAAGATAAATCCCATCTCTTATTTATGTCTTGGACATTTGTTTCTTCCTTAATATATTCTTTATTTTTTAATTTTTTAACAGTTCTGTGAATATCGTTACCATAAACTCTTAGAAGAAAAAGAAAAAGTCGTCATTTTTAGTTACAGCAGCCAATCTTCCTTTAAATATTACAAAGATGAATTATGTGAATCGATTCATTCTCGTGGGTATAAATTTCGTGCTTTGTACAAAAATGACATTTTCGTCAGTTCTTAAAATCATGGCATTTGGAAGTAGTCCTATCTTTTCCATAGTAGAATCACTGTTCGTTGAGATATTAAATTCTTGCTTTCGTAGCAAACACGAAATCCACAAATATTGATACCATTCGAAAACTAGTGAACTTAGAGTATTTTCAAATCAGATGCGGTATTATTTCTTGTAATTGGAACGAACTTATATAGGCAATGAATGATTAACTCATCACCGTAACACGCAGAGCTATTGATTAGTTAGATCTACTGCAAATATTGCTCGTAGATTTTATTATGGTTACTTAGAATACACACACATAACAACGCACAAAAATGGATGGATTTCACTCATAAAATGAAATGTATGCACTTTTACTAATATTTAGGGCATCCTATGTGATGCATGTGAAGTCATAATCTACTCAGTTGATCTGAGAAATACTTCTTGTAACATACCTGTAACTGATACACGTCTCCAAATAGTCGATTTTGCGATAATTCAAACACCTGTTTCACGCAGCAGTTTTTCAGAGTCTGAATAACTGGACCTCATTTTGACGACGCCAAATAAATGCACCTGCCGTTCTAGCTGGTAGGGAATTTCCTGTGTATATATCAATACTTGTCAAGAAGAACTAATATTTACTAAACAAAAACAACTTTATTGATTAAAGACGTTGGTACTTGCTTCAGTTGGTTGAAAATATCAAAACAAAAGTCCAACATTATTTCCCTTAGTGTTTACAAGTATACCAAATCACCTAACAGACGTCATCAGGAGAGAACGCATACCTGTCGTTAAGCTGCACATTGTCTGTATCCATTTAAATTGAAGTGTTAAGTGGAATAGTTAAGGTGCAAATATTCTTTTTGCCTATAGTCTACTATATTCTCTATGACAGATCATGTCCAAATATCTGTTTCCGTGTAGCAGTCTCCCTCAACGTGGTAGACATGAGTACAGTATGGACTGACCTTCAAGCATTTAGAATTGCATCTGCATTCCTACAGAGTTACATTATATCAGCTCATACAATGTATTCCGAAGTAGGATAATGTTCTTCCACACTGATCTTTCCTGCCAGTTCAATTATTTGTTTGTTCCATCCGCAAGCATCATGGATTCTGTGCTATTTATAGTGGCCTATATTAGTTGAATATGCTCAAAACCTTGTATATTTTTCCCACATCAAATGTAGTGTCCATCATTGAGTACATGACTAGTTTTACAGGATGAACTCTGCACATGATCCATAAGTGTGCTATACAATTATTTGGTATTCGCCTATACTGAAGCAAAATTGCCATGTATAAAGAGCAGGAGGAAATCAGTTTTGGTTTTATTCGCTCGCAGAATTCTTCACTACAATGGAACCATCATTCTTCCTTTTCTTCTACATGTGTATTTCTTCTCTATCAAACCCGCCTTTACGGTGTCTGAAAATATAAATGAGCGAGACAAGGTCAAAATTTCCACTGACTGGAACTATGACATAAAGACCTTTATGTCAGACTGTGAGACTTTATTAAACTTATGTCGGAAAAAAACCTTCTCACTTTATATTATAATGGCTGTTGTGACACAGACATGTGGGATGCGTTTAAATCTAATATATTCTGCATGATATACTATGATGTTTCTTCAAACGTCTCCACGAAACAAATGTCACTCCCTTCGCTAAATGACAAATTGAAGAAAATGGTACCGAGGCAAGCTAGAGTATACATTTACGCCAAGAAAATTGGCCAGTATAAAAATATATTTAAGAAATCAGAGAAAACATTATTAATTCCACAATAGAGATTAAACAAATGCAAAAAACTGAAAGTGTATAAAAATTGGGTGTTGGGGTGTTGTTTGTTTGTTTGTTTGTTTTTTCCTTTAATAATTGTAGCGAATCTGAACATATACAAAAAAATCAGAAAGAAAAGAAAACCTTTTTTTTATTTGCTCAGGAAATTCAGTCCATTCCACAATATATTTCAGCAATCATATAAGCAATGTTTGTTTTGCGCAGTTTTGTATGGCATCCGTCGAATGCGACACAGTTGTAATTGTTCAGAGCCCGTCTCCATTAAAATCAGAAAGTTTCTAATTCCTAAAGAGGGACAAGAAGAAGATTGTTTGCCTGAAATGCAAAACTGTCGTAAAATACAGTGGTAACACCACAAATATATATTGTATGCGAAAAGGCATCACGCACATACGACAGCGTATATGCAGCCTCAAGTTGTCGAATAGGCCCCACAATAGCAAGACATCCTTCAGTCCAATCAAGTGACAGTTCCAAAGACATTTTTACAGAATTTGTATTAACATTTACCGAAAGCTGTAGCAATGTCCAATGCCATTTCCTATTGAAGTGCATGTACCCGTATGAAGCATTTTGTAATCTTGTGAAAACTCGAGAACCACGCTATGCTAAGCCAGGACGACACTATTTTTCAGAAGACGTTAAATTAAATAGGTATGAAGAGTTAAAATCTACATTATTGCACGATGTTAGCTGTACATAACGGATTTCAATCAGTACAGATCGATGGACACCCCGGGCTACCCAATCCTAAATTGCAATCACTTCACACCACATCAATGATGAAAGGGAACGCTGTAACGGTATGGTACAAACCAGCGAGTTGCCTGAATCACATACAGGACTAAACATTGGGAACGTTCTATCAGCTGCAGCAGTGGAATGGGAATTTGTAAACATAGATCACGCATTAGTAAATTATAATGCAAGTAGCATTAACATTACCGCATCAGAGTGTGGATTTTCACCACATGTAAGTTTTTTTCCGCTACATATAAACGTGACCTATCAAAAGGCATTACAGGTCAACCAAGTATCAAAATTACAAGGTAGGGTACGGAAGATTGAAACTTTCTTTCACAACAGCACTGAAGCAATTTCAATGCTGGCAGAAAAGCAGCAACTGCTGGATATACCACGCCGCTAACTTATTCTTGATGAAGTAACACGTTGGAATTCATCTGTTGACATGTTGCCACTTTCATACCGTAAGATCTTTATAAACGGGAGTAAGACATTATTACTGTTAGTGAGGATGACATCAAAATAACTGAGTATATAGTTACCACATTAAAACCAGTAAAGACAGCCACCACTGTATTATGCTCAGAAAAATGTCCCATCTTTGCACTTGTATTGTCAATGTATTGCCAACTGCTGAATGCCATGACCTGTAGGGATGATGGTAGTCCACTCATAAGAGATTCCACATTTGCATTCTACATCGACCTTGGTAAAAGATACCTAGATTAAATGGATCTCCTCACCCTGGTGTCAGTTTGAATCCAAGGTTCAAATCTTTACCCTTTGTGTCAGATGAGCAGAGGTTGATCACTTATTCAAAACCAGCAGCTGAGGAAGCTTGCAGAAGCAAACAGGTTCATGTTAAAACTGAAGACGCGTCAAATATAAATAGGTTCACAGCTAAGACTACTACTATAACTAGACTGACAGGGCAACTGTCTTCTGTGCTAGATCCTCATCCATCTCTTCCCAGTCTTCCACATTTCCCTAGCAGAGAGCCGCACAATCCTGAGCATGGGAGCCCCAAGATAAAAAACAAAAACAAAGACAAACGCCGAATCAGCGAAAGGTACTTTCTATGATTTATTTCAGGTTACATTAATTGTTAGATATGAACCTGCAAAACTAGTGGTAGAACGGGCTAGTAATACCATAGCTTTGTACAAAGAAGAACCTATATTGCCCTTACAGGAAAAAACATTGCAATAGTGGAAGTTACATTAACACAAATATCATGAATTGTAAAAACTAGCTAAATACTGTTTATGCATACCAGGTACGTCAGTGGCATAAAAATGGGGAAATTAACAAATGACAGAACGGCTTCACTAAAGCCCAAACATGTTCACTATTTGATTTTCCTAAATAAAACCCGAAGACTGCTTTGAACTCACCATGATGATGACACTTGAATAACTTGCCAAAGTCTGGGACAGCAATCCCAACTCCAGTGAAATCTGGCAGATTTGTTTTATTTTTCTTGTAAATGCATGAAGACATTTTAATAATTGTTTCCATAATATTAACACTTTGCAAATTTTGTCGAGTTAGATGGATGCCACAGATCTATTTTAGGTTTCTTCTAAAATGTAAGAAGAGTTTAATGTGCAAATTTATTAGACATATTTTGTTTAAAGCCTCTTTGCTACTGTGTCGAGGACACATTAACACTGGTTGTCATTTTCACATTTCTTCTTCAATGTAAGAAGAGTTTTATATGCAAATGTAATGGGTAGATTTTGTTTAATGTTTCTTTAATTGCTACTGTGTTCTTAACACTTTAATACCGGTTGTCATTTTTGCGTTTCTTCTAACATGTAAGAAGAGTATTATGTACAGACTTAATGGGCAGATTGTGTTTAATGTTTCTTTACTATTGATGGTGACACTTAACTACTGGTTGTCAATATTTTTCCTTTTTTTCTAAACTGTAAGTAGAGTTTAATGCGTTGTTTAATAGCCATATTTTGTTTAATGTTTCTTTGCTACTGATGATGATGACACTTCAATACTGGCTGTCAGCTTGTCACAGTTTAGTACCATAACCCCAAAGTTAGTGATGGGTTTTATTTATTTTCATCTACTAACAACATACGTTTTATCTGCAGATTTCTTTAAAGTTTCTTTTTCAGTTAATAAGGAAAGACAAATGCTGAATTTGTTTTGTTTCCTTAATCCCTGGTAGAAACTTTTTATGGACCCACTTGTATTTTTTTTTTACAGTTTCTTGATGTATGCAATAGTATCATGAAACATATCTTAATTCAGAGAATTATCCTGATACGTATAATGATACAACAAAAGGCTTGCAATACCCAGCTCTCTTAATACACGGGAAGATTATCTTTGAAAATTTTGAAAGAAATTGAGACCTAGCGTGTTCTGTCTAAAACAAACTCAAAGTGGCATAGGACATGTAATCGCAAGAGCAAAGGTTTCATCCCCTTGCCGCTTTGGAGGGACTTCTCTTAATGAGAGTGGTCACAAATGGCCATGTTTCATTCATTCCTCTGCAAGACGATTATCCAGGTCCTGTCCTACTATGAGGAGATTTATAACTTCGTACACTGAGTGATATCCTTGGGATCCAAAAGAAAATATCATCAAAGTAGAAAGATACTAACTTTCTTTGGTATCTCGTCAAATAACGTTGTTTAAGCTCTAACCTTATATACACTTTATATGGAAGCTTTTTGCTTTTAAGATCTTTTTGGAATTATATATTGCCCATAATGCTCCCAAATTTTTCAATCATCCAGTATACTTTGGAGCTTACCGCCATTTATCATTGAAGTCTCAATCGGATCCACTTGAATTCCTCGTGTGCATGATCTAGAGATATAATTGCGAATGACCAATTTATATCGTATTCCACAAACCATCCAGAATACAGATTTTGGTACAGACTTGGAAGGGTGCGGGGGCGCATGGTGACCAAGAATACCAAGATGGACCGACAACATATTGATTTTAGTTACAATCATGTAGGATAAGTACCCGTTGTAGTAAATGAAGTTTTGAAATGTTTTCAAGCATACTGCAAGGTTTACTCTTCAATGTGAGCTTACTATCTCATTAGTTTTCGGACCAGTGACCTATACAATAAATGGGATTGTTTAACTCACATTTTGTCTGACCTAGCTGTGAACCCCGAATATTTTTCTCAATCTGGCATAGTCTGTAGGTATATATCATATATCTTTGTACATCTATTGTTTTTATGTGGGCTTGACTCTTTCTGGTAAAATGCCTGTAATGAAGAGATTGGCTGTTCCAATTGTAACAATACCAGGAACATTGATGGTATTTATCCATCCACAGGTCTCAAGATAGTCTTCATGGATCATTAACATTGTCATTTCAATAATCAAGTCATGAATAGTGACGAAGTTGTATTGTGTGTGTGTGTGTGATTTTTTTTGTCGTGATATTTTAAGTAGGAAGAAACAGTGACTTATCCAAAGTAAATACTGAACCTAGTCACGATTCAGATAACTGCATTGACGACATGTTTAACCTAGGCAACATGATGTTCAATCTCTTCAAGCAGCTCTTCATTTTTGATCTGAGTGGTGCCTGCTAATGAAGTATAGTATGCTCTTATAAGATCGCTTAAAACATCACACCTAGAAATTGTAAATAAAATAATAACAAAGTATACTTAACAAGAAACTATAATTTAAAAGAAAAACTCATCAAAGCCATATAATGAGTAATAAAAAAATCAAAATAAATTAAAGTGAACTGCCCATAAGTTCCTGCACAACCTTGTTTCACCTCAATTATTTGCCTCTAAGACGTTAGACCAAAAGATATAGTTGTCGATTCCATTTATTCCTGGAATATTTACTTCAAAATTCAACGTTTTGATAAAGGTATTCTATTCACTGTCAATGAATATTGCACATTAATCCGTTTTTACTTTCGAAAATGTAGACATTATTGTCATTCCTGAAAACAGAGGTTAGTGTCACCAAGAATTGGAATAACGATAAAAAGCTCAAGTTAGAACCTGGGAAAGTAATAAACCATATCCTTAAAATCACCGTAAAGTTGAAGCTGCAGCTAACGGTCATATATATATATATATATATATATATATATATATATATATATATATATATATATATATATATATATATATATATATAAACGGTAACTATCGCCTAGCTCTTATGCACCAGTGCCCACACCCAGACGGGCATGCGCTCATCCCACAAAAAGGATGGAACAAGATCGAAGGAAAGGACTCGTGTAGAGCAATGACTATATACGTTTTGGATATCTTCAGAAAATAATCCCAGCATCACTGGTGGATTGACGTTTGAGCAAATATCAAAATTATTAATATAAAAAGTGAAGATTTCTACACAGTTGTTACGCAATGTTATTTTAGTAAAAGGAATTAATTTAGTCTTTTTGTATTGGGATAATCATGGGTAATATCGATGAATGTAAAGGTTTTGTCACATCTTCGTATCTCGTGGAAAATAGGATCTTTATTTCATCGGAAAAGAGATAAAAGTTTTTTTTTTTAAAGGGATCGATTCATAATGTTAACTGAAATTAATAGTATATCACCTACATACGTTGTGGAATTTAAATCTAGTATTCTTTGCATAATATATAGCTTTATAATTGAAGTACGCAATAATGTTGTATCAATACATTCGTAACTGCATGTGATGAAATGGATCTGTACTTTGTCTTCGCCGTATGCGTGTACTAAATTAAGCTTTCCATTTCTCGTCTAATTCTTAGGAGGGAACATGTATTCTGGTCCTGGAACTGCAGTTTCCGGCAGCTTTGAAGATCTAAGACGTTACATACAAATACATTTTGCCATGTGTTTTGTCTGTTATGAAATTTTCTTAAGTCTTTCGTTTCTTTTAAAATTCTGGTCTATTTTTAGACTTCAAAGCAGCAACAATAACATAACTTGTATTTCCTCCTCTGAAAGTAAGACCAGTGGATAGGGTTCGTCGCTTCACTGCTAACTCTTTTGATGACAAGTTGGTACGTATTCCTATTTTGTTTCTGTCATTTTTCTTGTCCGAACAAATGTTGTTTACTTGATAGAATATTCAACATAAGATTAATAACAATTTTTCTTCTCTTTGCAATTATTTTTTAAAAACGTTCCGGCTAAACAATGCAGTAAATATAGTATTCTTGGCAAGTCTGTTGACGACCAATTCCATTTAGATGCACCAATTGGTAAAGTTGGTGATAATGACGCCAGATATAAACGAATAATTGCAAGAAAGCAAAGATTTGATGGCACATGCAGGTTCTGCACCAATGTAAACATTTATGTAAAAAAAAACATGCAGCTCAAGATTGTATGGTAATACTGCGCTACGAAACTAAGCTATGTTGACCTTGTATATACTGCTCAGATCGATTAGATTTCGAAAGATTACATGAAAAACTCGTAATGCAAATATGTTGTTTCGTGACCGAGTGAGATTTTCTGTTTACATTTTGTTTCAAAGCCGAGTCTCCTTGTAATCAATACTTGGACCCAAGAATGTTGTTAAATAGTGTGCCGTCACATCTGTGTGACTGCAGTACAATACTTTACGTTGATTGGAAAATTGTATTATCTCGAGTTGATACGTGATCCACTAATGTCAGGTATCAACGGGAGATGTTACAGCTTTCCAGATGAAACTACTAAACTGATTTATTTTCTAGTCATATACTTTAGAAAGATAAAGATTAATATTAATTACAAATCGAATACTAAAACTTCTTTCTACAATGCAATTAAGTTAACAAGTTAACATACAGGATGCTAATAGCGGGGAGGATAAGCCATAACCATTGCATTTTATGGTCAAAAGCATGGAACTTGAAAAAATATACATTGACACATATACAATATTTTCCAATATAGAACTCACCCAGCACTGCACCAAGTTGCTAATGTGGACATTTATGCAATTGTGCCCTAAATGAAAGAAAAAAAGTAACTATGTACAATCTATTTAATAAATTAACCGTTTCTTGGAGGGGCATAAATGTGTATCTAAATGAAGTTATGTATAGTGTCAATTTATAATCATAATTTAATGTATATACCTTGCGTTTCTCAGTAGAAAACAATTGGGTTTGTGCATATAGCTGAGTGTTAAATTCCGCTTGCCTAGTGAGTAAATGCCCCCGCTTCTCGACTCCAATTATCATCGATCGTCGTTTCTTCCAATAGAATGATATGTCTTTACTTCAGTCTCATTGCACTTGCACCGAGTAGACATACGTGTTTGACAAATCAGTATTGCTAAAACTATACATATTATAAAGCCACTAATAGTATTATTTAATAGACTACGCAACCTGCAACTCGTAATAGTGTCAACTGATTAAGGTTTCAATTTAACTTGGTCAATTAATTACCTAGCATTCAAGAGCTTCTATCGGTTTCCATGACGTAAGCGACAGAAAGTGGAAAACGTTCCCGTGATTGGATGTCAATATACGTCAAGATTAACCCCAGCTGAAGCTATGACATATTTACAGGCAGCAAACCAACGTTGATATCCACTGTTTTGAACATCCAGTACATAGCTGATTAAATGTAGAATCTGTACTCTACAATGTTTCCTTCCTGTTATTAAGTGATTGGTCAGTTTCAATTGTATTCAGAACATGGTAGAGGTTGGTTTTTTGTTTGTTGTTTTTTGGGTGGGGTGGAGAGAGAATCGACGAGAGTATAATAGAGGACATGTTATTATGATGGTTTCGGCAATATTTCATATAGTGTAATACATTCATCCTTAAGGGATACTTACACATTCAGGATTACGTTCTATTCTTTAGTTTTGCTTTCTTTGAGAACTTGACCCACATTTTAAACCCAGCAATCACATCCACCGAACAAATCATCATAAACACTCCACGTTCCTTTGAACCTTAACTCATAACACTCTAAAAAATATGTTTCACAAGTCGGAGTGTTATTAATCTCGTACACAAGTGGCAACAACGATTATCACCTCTGCACTGTTTTCCAACAAACGCAGCTCATGGTTCATACAAATATCACAATAAAAATGAAGGAAAAATTGTTTCTATGTAAATTTGGTCTAATCTTTCTAATTAAATGTGGACAAAAGATCTGACAGAAACGTATTTTCGCGGAGGTAGTGCTGTTGTTAATGTGTTCTCTCTGGTACTTCTGCGCTGCACAGCTGTCTTTTCTTCTGTAAGAATTGCCGGTAATTGCAGTGTACTGCATTGACAGCTTAAAGTTTTTTCCCGAACAAAAATAAATCTTCATAGTGATTGTTTTAGGAATCTATTAAAAGGATACAAGCGTAACATACATTAATTCTGGACAGCTTTCTGCCCTATTGAGCACTTTGTACAAACGTGCCAGCAACATGTTTGACAGATCCATTCAACTTAATCAGTCAGAGATCACAACAGTCTTTGATTAAGAGTAAATAACAACTCGTGATGAGTTGACCTTTTGTACCCAGTGATCAATCCAATTTATCTGAAAAGGATTGGTAAATTCAGAGACAGCAACTTTGACTATAATCCCAAAGAACTTTTGAGAGCTCTCAGAGAATAAACTTTCGAATCGACACAGGCTTTCAAAAGGCCGTTCTCATCGCTTGCGGAGCAGAAAGCTTGATCAGAAAATTTAACAGTAACACTTGGGTCAGAATTAGTGTCCTAATGTAGCTGATGGACGTGAAGAAGAAAAGTCTGTGATTAATATACCGGATGAAACAAAGGAAAGTCGATAATTTGTTCATGCCCATTAGCAACAAAACACCAGCGTATCCTATTGATAGCCATGTGCAAGATAATTACCTTTCTTATGAGCGGAATTCTTTTCAGAAAAGAACGTGGTAGAAATTGTATGCAAATATTCTTGAACAGTGTCATTTTCAGATGTCATTCATTTTGTACCTACTCATGAAACAAAGGAAATCAATCAAATTGCCATTTCTGTAAGATTCTTGTAGATTTTAGCAATTTTCAATATTAGCTGTGTATGAGGTGAAGGTTATTTCGGATTTTATTATTACCGCAATACTCACAAAAAAAGTATTGTTTAGAATGAGTGGAACAAAGAACTTGACGACAGTATGAGTGTCTTAAGGCCTAATCAAACGTTTGCTATACAATGAGCGCTATGAACGTTGTTTGTAAAAGAAAATTTAATTGACTTTAAAGTAGGAATGGCGTCTTGTCGAGGAAAGAAAATAATTAATATGGTTATGTGTTTAATATTCTTCACGCCAAAATGATACTTTTTAAGCAAGTCGTTTCATATTTTATTGAAAACAAGAAGATAACTATTTGTGTACTTTCAATGTTTTTGAGTAGTAAAACACATTACAGTACATCGCAATCATATTTCGTTTATAAATTTGAACCATTGCTCCTGGCGATTTGACTTAAAAGATTGCTTGCCAATATACTGAGTTTCATAGAAAGCTTTGTCTGTTTGGCCGGACCATGGCAGAAGAAGATAGAGAAACATTTAACATAAAAAGGAGATACACAAACTGAGACACAAAGATACATAAAAAGAGCAGAATCAAACTACATAGCACACGCCGACATGCATCAGGAATGCAGGTTAAAATATCATAGATTGATAGACACACACATACATACATACATGCATACATATAAATGGTTAGTAGACGAAAATAAAAATAGGAACACATAAATATTGACGATAATTTAATTTATTGGATTTTATTATTGTGCGCTCCACTTATGTATCGATCAACATTCAAACATACACACAGACATACATTTGCAAAAGAGGAAAGAATTTTTTTTAAAATACAAATATATTTATAAACTGTATCAGGAAAGAATGTTTCTCCAAAAATCAGAAGAATATGGAAATGGGAAAAAAATTGTTTATATAATCAACGAGTTTGACTTTTTCTCCCGCATAACTGTAGTGTACATACAAATTAAACACAGTATTACATAAGCAAGGAATCTAATGTTAGAACTTTATATATTGTAGGGCTTTTGGGTATTGAGATTTAAAATAAATCTTGATTTTGAATGCCTTTAATCAAAGTTAATCACTAATTAACCATTGATATATCTGAACAACTCGACAGATGGCTCTCAGATACAGGTTATCGAAAGGCATTGCTTTTCATCAGAAATTAATCGGCAGAGGTCCCTTTTGACGAAAATAATCTTTTCTCTGTCTAGGAAATCTGATAACTGAGCATCTAAAATCATAACAACTCAAAAAAATATTTTTTTCACTAAGGTGTTAATGGTTGATTTCTGTTGGGATTTTCGGCTCAGCTGAGGCACAGATGCCTCACGCCATCTGTCGTGAAAGGAAGTTGGTTGGTTGATTTTAACGGCACTTTTAACAATTATTGACTACATCATGTCGAAGAAATGGAAGCTAAGTGCCATTAGCAAGGAAACATTGAAGCAGCGGACTCATTGTATATTTGTACACCTAGAATATACTGAAGATTTTATGATTTCTATGACATTAACAAAGTCTAAATCGAAATATATGTTTACTTGTACACATCAACACATAGCAGGTAAATTTTTTATGTAAAGGAAAAATCAACTTTTACTTCTCTTTTTTCTCCGTTGCACATCCTCAAGGTCATCCTCAGAACTGCTTGAGGTCGAAAAGAACAGTAATATTTGGTAAGCGTTTCTCTATGCTTGAATTATTCATTTAGACTGAGCATTGTTGTCAATCAGTAGTATAAAAAGAGATGATTACCAGACAGTGAACACTACCCGTCCCTCCCACCCACCATCAACCCCCATATTTGTTACAAACAATACACTACCCGTGCTACAAAAAGAAATTACAGACAATACACTACCCGATCAAAATTAGTTTACAGACAATACCCTACCACTTAACCCCTACTATCGCAGAATGTTTTTTTTTTTACAAACATTACCCAGCCGCTTACACACAAATATCAAAGCGATTATTGTGCAGATATTCGGGTGAAGAAGATTTTGATTAAACGTGCTCTTAGGTGCTCTTATACACTCGAACATAGTACAACAGCCACTGAGTTCTACCCCCATCTAAAAATAAAATACAGACCATACCCAACTACAAAAACTAATAAAGAAGAAAGTAAATGTGTATTAATTAGTTCAGGTACGAAAATCCGGAATTTGTTTTCATCTGTGTTTATACAGGTATGGCTTTTGCAGTCTTTCATAAGTGCATTAGGCACATGGATATAATAAACTTTCGCTTTCGGTCTACATGTAGTTTTTAAATACAGTCTTTTTAAACTGTAAATCTCTTGGGTGAATTGTTATTCTTTTGTCGAGATATGTTTCCTAGAGACTTTTATTATTGTTCCGTTGAATGTGCATGCTATCCAAATGGGGTAAAATCATATAAGTATTACGAATGAATTTATACAGAATGTCAAGAAGTCATACTTACCAATAGAATGATGTGTGTGCACGTACTAAAGTATATTCAAACTGTAAACAATGGTTTAATGGTACATTTTTTAACATGCACTGTGCAGAGTAGCCACATTTCATTCATTTATGACAGATGATCATTATTCTGTCTCTAAAATGCTTTTAAAGTGTCAAGAAATTAACAATCTAAATGACGACAGACATGCATTTCTTTTGGTTAGATACCTCAAAGTGAATCGGTAAATGCATTCTGCACTATGTTTATGATCAAGTTCTCGACTGAGATATTTTAAAAATTCAAAGCTGATATAATGAAATAAAATAATTTATAAGATTAGTATGCATAAGACACCAAAACAAAATCACTAAAAACTCTGTTTATAATCATCGAATTTAAACCTATGATTTTGTTTTGAAACTTACTTTATTATGCGTCTATGGCAAAGGAAAAAAAAAAACGTTTGGACATTAGATTTCAACTACTCAAACAGTGTACTTCTGAGTCCCGTTATATGTTTGCAAATATTATTTATTGCTTTGACCTATGTCTTAAGAGACCTCAGTGTGTTCAGTGAAGCGTAGGATTATAGCATAATGCAAGATACAAGAAAAGGAGCAAAATGTTAGAGGAAGAAGAAACAAAAAAAGAAGAGACGTAGAAACTAAATGTCAAAGGTTAAATGTCAGAGGCTATAAACAGACAAAGGTTAAAATGTCATAAGGGGTATAAAGCGTAAATTATTAAACATAAATTAATCAAATCGGATAAATACATACAATGAATATTTAACATCTGACAACATACCTGGGGTTGATAATAACAGACAAACAGGAGAATCATTTAAAACTGGAACCTTGTAGCTAATACAATAAAATGTTTCATGCATAAACAAAAGTTTGCATTTTTACGTTGAATTTATTAGAAGCAATTCGAAAATTGAAGTTGCCGTTAGATTTATTTACTTTACTTTTAAAATAGCTGAAATTTCTTTTTTGTGCGTAAATTCAATTTCTTTTTTTGCAGAATCGTTTTATAGATATCTGGCAAAAGGTTAAATATCTTGATTCAGAAGCTGTAACATAAAGACAAGTGAAAATAATCAAGAAATGTATCTCACATGATTTTATCCTTTGCTATGTCTACAGTGCAGAGCTACTAATTTCCTTGTAATTTTCATTAAAGGTTCTATGTAACTCTCTGGCCATTCTAAAACATAGGATACTACCTTTATTGATGCTAGTTATTGACACATTAATGGTCTTTTTCTCAGACGTTATTTATTTAGATGACTTTGTTAGACCATAATTGCACATCCTCCAAACTTAAAAATAAACAAATATTACTTTCAATTACCGACGTCGATGCCTTGCAATCAATATGAAATACATAGATATACTAATTTATTTAGATATTTTTCAATTTAATACAACAGAGCTAATTTAAAATGCGACAATAGTTTTAGCATGAATGGCTGATTACAGAGAATTTGCAAGGAGAAATATTTGACGTATCTGTAAACAATCAATCAATTGTGGGAATATATTAAAGAAGACAACTGAAAAAATTATTAAAAAAATTACAAAATACGCTGAATTGAAAGAACGATTTACCAAACAATCTGCCTATACATTTAGCAAGCTAAGACAGAAAGACCATTAGATGGGAGACATTGTTGACATATAATCAGATCAGAAGGATAATAACGGATATAAATAACTTTTGACTATGACAGATATTTTCTTCACAAGTGCATGCGCTAAAAAAGTGAAGGGTAAAAGAGGGCATGATATATATGACGCATTTATATAAATCTTAAAATATCAAAAGCCAGAACAAAGATACAGTTCCATGAAGGGAAAGAATGTTACAATCACAAGCTATTGGTGAAAGCAAAAACCAAAGCATCATCTGTAATAGAAAGATTTAATCGGATTTTGAAAACTAGAAAATGAAACTAGAAAATGTGAAAGATGTCTTGCACAACCTAATAGATGTATATAATAACACTTATCACAGGTCAATTGATATGACTCCAATTGAAGTGAACAAGCAAGAAAACAGACCTAAAGTATAGATGAGCTTAATTATCTTTCTGCCAACTGATAGCTATGGAAAGTCTAAATAGTATATAAGTCACACAGTTGGGATTTCACAATATAAATATATCATTCCAAAAGACTATCTGCCTAACGTTACGGAAGAGATTTAAAAAATTAGACAAATAATATTTGGTCATCCTGCAGTGTACAAATTGGAAGAGGGATAAAATATTGAGAAGATATTTTATTAGGAGGTGTTATCAATATACCATATACAAGAACGACGTGTTTTCAGGCTTGAAAATAATTTGAAAACCAAAATAATAAACCGTGAAAATGATGCACTGGTAAAGTGGAAAGACATGCTGATTCTTGTAACAGTTGGGACCTCGCGGGCAATAATATGTCGGTAAAATAAATTCAATATTTACAATTATTGACTCCAAAATTCAAAGAACAACCTCTGAATACAATCAAGCAAATTATCGGGCAGGATAACTATTTCGTTTAGATGATCTCATGATGTTTGATGGTATTGTACAAAAAATATAGAGAAGACAATACAATTTTCATCATCATCAATAAGATAGGGCGTTGTTTCTCAAGCATTCGCAAGCAGGTAATAATAGATTTGGAACAGAACATCATAAACATTGTCGAAGAAAATAGGTTCAGTACCTTACCAGTATTATTTCTGTAATGCGTCTGAACAGACGTAAATGAAACTAATAATTGACGAGTTAAAACGTCAAATGGTTTTAGGGAACAAGGATTATAAACAGCAGTGATAGCGTAAATAAAAACGTCGGGTTCATGTATAAAAGTTTCAGGTGGTATACATTGATACTATGACATGTTACCGATGCGGAGAAGAAAAGTCTATCGCCCAAATGGAACGTCAAAACACACAATACCAAAGGTGTGCAAACAGTGCGATAACGTGATGAAATGAAGCTGGTATCGTAATGGAGGAATGATAAGATCAGAGAAAGAAAAAAAAACAAAGAATTACTTGCGCTTGTGGAAAAACGTTACAAAGGGATCGATGTTCAATCATTAGAAAAGTAAATTTCACACTAACTTTAATTTGAAAAAAAGTATAAAGGCTCCATGACTCTTAAAAAAAGGTTTTAAATGAGTACAGATTTTTACGAGGAATATAATCAAGATTTTTTTTTTGACGATGTCGAATCATACTTGAGAAAGATAATAATAAAAAAAACAATAAAGATAAAACCGGGAGAATTGATATGTAAGAGTCCAACTTGATTTAGCGATTAAAATCAAAAGGAAAATAGATTTTATAACAGTTGAAAGAATTTGTACACAGAACAAAGGCATTCAATTGCATGAACAGATGTGAGATGCAAATGGTAACTGATGGGATATTAGAAATGCTACACACAAAACTAGATCCGGAAATAAGGAAATATACAAGTTCTGATGCAATATATAGCATTACACGTAGACAGATACCAACCAATGATCATATATATAGAATTGCCAAAATGGTTGAAAGATAAAAATGCCTGTATTAGCGTTCAAAATGCAAATAACAAATGTTTATTCTATGCTGTAGAATCTATGATAAAACCCAAAGAGATCGTTCGTGCAGGCCAACAGAATATAACCTTGACAGTTATGAACATTGGTTTTATAGATGCCCGATAGATACAATAGAAGTTAGTTTTGAACTTGAATTGAACATATATGTGAATGTATATGAAATTGTAATCTGGACCTCATGAAACTAGTTAGAATAGCAGTAAAGCGAGGGACACGCATGTGGATATGCTACTGGTATTTGATGGACTCACATATCATTATTGTAGTTTAGACTATTTTTCAAGATTGGTGTCATCTCAAGTGAACAAGCATGCCAATAAAAAGTATTTCTGCAAGAAGTACCTAAATCATTTTAATACTGAATTAAAATTACATGAACACAAAAGATTATGCAATCAAGTAAATAACACAATAGACATAATATATAAAGAGGGCTCTGTTGTTAAATGTAAAAAGTACCATTATTAGCTAAATTTAACTTTTGCTTATTATTGCGATTTTGAAAGTATTATGGAGCCAATATACACTTGCATAAAAGACTCTAATCAGTCATGGATAATACAAAACAGCTAAACATATACCATGAGAATTTTGTCTTCACATTACATCAGTTCACAAAGACTATGAACCTATCGTATACAGAGAAAAAGAATACATAAAATGTTATACCAGTATCAGCAAAAACCTGAAGAAACTGTATACGAAGAACTTAGCCCTAAAAACTCTGCTTTAATGATAGTCACAAAAGAAGGTAAGAAGCATTTTATTTCCACAAACATATGTCATATATGTGAAAAGAAGAAAATTACCAAAGACAAAGTAAGCATGACCAAAAAAAAAGCAAATTTAATACATCATGATCATTTAACTGATATTTACAAAGTTTCTTTATATAACGAGTGTAATTTGAATTACAGAGATGCAAAGTATACTCTATTATTTAACCGTAATTTGTCTGGCTGTAATAATAATAATAATAATAATAATAATAATAATAATAAGAAGAAGAAGAAGAAGAATAATAATAACAATAATAATAACAATATCCTTTATTTATTCAGGGAGTCGTAATTAGCTAATTAGTTTACATTATGGCCATGCAGGTAAACCAGATATACATGTAATTATTAAAGACTCTACAAGGTTAACATATCCTGCATAAAATAATTCAAATATAACATGAATTAATAAAAATTATACAAGGTTAAAATAATGTTATCACATAGATATATATCAACTACCACGTACAAATGGTATGCGGTCATAAAACCAGGATTGCTAATTGAAATACTTTTAGAGGTATCATTTCTTAGAAGCTGAAACCTTAGGTGCTAGTTTAATATCAGACTGTATTTTCAAGACCTTAGTGAAAATCTATCCGGACCAAGTAGTGATGATAATACCAAATAATGATGAAAAACACGTTTGGTTCAGTAAAAATTTTATAATCGATAGATTTGGAAAGAATAATAAATAATTTGTAATAAAGAGAACAATCCGATTGTTAAATAGTTTTCGGTTCACGGGATTATCGTTATAACAACTTCCAAAGAATTTAAACTATTATATATTTGCTGAAACCATAAACAGTTTAGATACATGGAAACAAAATATTTGAGAAAAGACATTGCATGGATGACTTTAAAATGTTTCAGGAAACTAAATTACCACCTATTGAGAACACGTATACTGGCCTTCGAAAACTAGGCACAATAGATGATGATTGCCTGCATGTACAAGATGTCATTAAACCATTAAACATTTTAAATTTAAATCTTTCTGTGATTTACATGACAACTAAGTGAAGAAATAATACTTTAATGTTGTGTGATATTTTCGAAGAGTTAGGAATGTCTGCATGAATAATTACAACTAGATTCAAAATAATATTCCAGTTTACAGGGAATAGCTCATGAAGCTAGTTCCAAAATAAATAATGTAGAATAAGAATGATTAACAGATTATATGATCCTGATGACTAAATGCGGAATTAGAGGAATTAGTATGATACCAAATAGATTGATGAGTACTACCTGGACAGAGAAGAAATGATAGAAAATACGATGTCAAGGTCAAGGTCAAGGTTATTAATTATGTACCTCAACCTTAACAATTGATATGCTTAGTTCATGTGACAATTAATGGCTGTCAAGAACTTTAGGGGGAAAGCTGAAGAAAAAAGCATATAAAGTTTGGACAGACGATGACAACAAAGTCAAAGACGTTTTTGCATACCGTTTCAGATTTTATGCGGTTCCTTCAAGTATATCCTAACACTGTTTAAATGTCGGATAAAAGGTAAATATTGGTATCAAAACCAGTGTTTGTTTCTTTCGCTGTCGTAAAGGATGTATCAGAATTTACCTTACTGTTAGACTCAATGTAAGCAAGAAATTCCTTCCATATTAATTGGTAGTAGCTTAATTTATTATGGTTCTTTGTGTTGAATGGTTTTATAGATGTGCCTAAAGCATACTTGGACAATATCTTGTCTAAAAAGAAGGATAGTGTATGGTTTGTTCGCTGTATTTGATTTGTACAAAATTAGCAAATAATTTAAATACCTTCACAACCACAGCACAATTCCATTTTTTTAAAAATATTTCCCTTTATCTTCTTCACTACGTCCTACATATTTTTGTAGTTCTTTATGTTCTTTTTATTATTTAAAGCTTTTAAAATTCAAGCGAACTTCAGTTCTGTTGTGTTAGCTCTTCTGATATTGATTGGTTTGATGTCGTCTCGTTACATTTTTAGTTGATCTAATTTGTTGCTGATTTGTGATGCTTTGTCTTTTCATTTTCGTCTTCTTCGCGCCTTGTTAATTATTTTAAAGCAATATAATATACACCATATTATTCATGCTTGCTAAGCTGCACTATGTGTATTATATCTATCACACAAAGCAAACATCATAGCTGAAATCTCATAATCTAAAATTTCAAAGTCATTAATTACAGAAGTGTAATCATCGATTTGTTGAAATGGATACATTTGAAAACATAGTCTTAATCTCTTTTTTTGAATATTACCTGAGCTTCGAATACAAAATAAATATGCTTTGTGTGAGTTTCAACATTTTTTATTCTGTCTATCTGCGGGTGTATGCCTTTCTTAAATTAAGCCAAATGCAATGGCTATCAGGGTAGACATTTTTACACTTACACTACAGAGTTCCGTGTGTTTTGTTGCTGGTCGAAGCAATACTTCCTTGCTTCTACAAACTGTTGCTTCAATTTATATCCCTGAGAATAAAACATGTTGGGTATTCCTTCCACTGTAATCATTTTCTTTTCTATCGGTTAATTACAGCCTTTCTGGATCATTTTCTCTGTCGTTCTTACTCAATATCGAGACACATTTTAAACACAGTGATGAATCAAGGGTAACATTTATTAAAGTTGTATTAGGTGCAACACCAATAATTATCTCTATTGTAATGGTATCATACTGGAGACATATATTTTCAACACGTAATGATGGTTAGATATTTTATTAGTTCAGATGCTTTTGCCAGTGTAATGGTAAATCTCAAATCCCAGGGAAGAACAAAAGAGAACAGTGAACAATGTTTTGTCAGTATCTGAAAGTGAAGTGGTATTTTGAAATTATTGCTGTTAAATAAAAACGGAACAGCTTTTGTACCAGTATTGTGTGCATTATTTGCTCCTGATCTTAACATTCTGAGTTTTTCACTAATGATACCTTACTCTAGTTTGTTTCTTCTTACATGCGCTATAAACCACATATCTCCGAACGCCATGAAAATCTTGCAATAGTTCAACTTGAAAATATTGTCACTGACATAAGAAAGGATTATGTTTTTAAGAAGCATTATTCCCAAAATATTTACCATAGATTTCTCAGCATCTCCTTTAACCTTCATATTCAACAATATGAAAAATGGTCCAGGTAAAATCATGACATAGGGGCTCCACCTAAGTATTACCACTTGCAGCTTTTATTCAGGCTTGATATTAATTGGAGTGTGTGTGTGTGTGTGTGTGTGTGCGTGTGTGTATGTATGAGTGTGAAATAAAAAGATTATTTGTAGTGTTTGTCTTGTTTGCAAGGAGTTATGTATTTTCTATATGTTGCCATTTGTGTGTGCTATTTAATAGATAAACTTTAAAGATTAAACACTAGCGCACATTAGGATGACTATAAATGCATACTCATAAGTTACTTGCATATCAGAAGATTGGTAAAAATCATTAAGTTGAGGTTGCCTAGGCTTCTCAAAAACAAATCAGGATGAGTAGAAGAATAGAGACCAAAAGCATCATAGAAAGTATTCAACACCTATATAACCAAACCTAATTCTCTAAATTTACATTCATGTAGTCGAGTGTCTTTGCTCTGTTCTCGTTAAGATTTGTAGTTTTCTTCTACAATCCTTGCAGAATTATCATTTCTTATTCTCTTCTTGTCATATCCACTGGCATCAAATAACTTGAATAGACAGCTACTTCCTGTGAATGCTGCACCGTTAAAAATTGCACATCCAATGGTTATTTTTGCTGTTGCCAAATTGTTCTAAGTCTATTTAACTGTGACAAATTTGTATGAAGCATCCAGAGTTGATTGTACAATGTGTAACTGCATTAGTACCTTCTATTCATACAAATTAAATGTTCTCCACTTCTAGATAATATGCATATGAATCTATTAAAATCTCATACTTATTATCTTTGTGAAAATATATTACATAAGCATTACGTTGATTGTTCACCTCTAATCCGACAAAAAGTTGATATTATGAGAAGATTCAAGGTGCAAGTCAATAAAAATTGAATATATGCATGATTTATTTATTAGAATGACATATTACTATAAATCATATACTGTATCTAACTTGTAATCAGCAACACGTGATGAAGCATAGTTTAATCCATAAATAGTAGTTATTTTTGTAGATTTCATTTCAGATTAAAAAAATTGCACGACACCTTTTTCTTAGATCATTTGGACCAGGACTGAACAATGAGTATTACCATCTGGACACTCATGACTTGATTCAATGAGTTCAATTCAGTTTTAAATGTCTCAATGTTTTCTTCTATTTTTGCAACATTGAAAACATAAATTTAAAAGTTAGGCGAAAGGTTGAAACAACCGTTCAAAGCAAAGGTTGTACAGCTATCGGTATAATTGCGTCTACTCTTGCTAGAGCAAATTTTGTAAAATGTTTAACAGGTGGTGGGGAGGAACAACTGCAGGTGATAGCGGTAGTAGTGTGGTGGAAAAGGTGGCATAGAGTAATTCCTAAACAGAGTCAAATAAGGTATGATAATTATTGCCAACTATTTGTTCAAGCTATCCAAAAAAGCAGTAGAATCATTGCCTGGTATCATTGGCAATATAATATTCTTGCTTTTGTCTATTGTAGTATTACTGATTTGTTTTTTGCAGTTTTGATCAGAGGTGTGGACATATCAACACAAAGGATCAGGAGAAAAAGGGTATGAACGAAAAAGATAACAAATAAAAGCTCAGCTGCGCCGTGTACGCTAAGCGCCAACTATGTCCTGGTAAAAAAATCGGTACATTTAAATGCGTTTTAGACGTGTCTCTGCTCTTCACTGGATATGAAAGTTTCTTAAGTGTATTTAGTATCCAGAGACTGGGTTTGTATAACGTTTTGTTATGCTCTAAGTGTATTTAAGGACACATGAAACACAAAAGCCAACATACAATATGGCGGGTGCAAGGTGGAGTACAGATATGCATAATTGCCCGTGCAAATAATGCAGCTAATGCAATTAGTTCACCTGATGTGAAAATATCAACTACAATGATGACTAATTTATCAACATCAGATGGAACATATTCAGGTAATCAGACCGCAATTTTGGAAGACACAAAAGTATATTATATGAAGTGATATTCTTATTATCAAGTGGATTCAGCTGATCTCGATTCTCTCCTCAGTTATAGGGATATTCCTAGATTAGTCAGTGCATAGAAAGAATCTTTGAATAGTCCTATAACTTTAACTGAAGCAACTGTAATTCTAAAATACATGCCAAATACCGAAATCCAAGATCAGATGGGATTACTGTTGAGTTTGTTCAGTTTTATTTTGAGAGATATTTGTCCATATTATGTCAGAGCAAGATATGTTTAATATTATTCTGAGGAGTTATGATCGACTCATAGGGAAGACGTAATAACTTATCTTCCACAAGGGGATAAACCTAAACAGTATTTGAAGAATTGGAGATCCATCCTTTTACTTAATGTAGCTTACAAAATTGCATCAGCTTGTATTGCAAATAGACTAAAGCATGTTCTTTTGGCAAGTATTACTACCTACCAAACTGGTTTCATTAGGTTAAGATATATAGGGGAAAATATTTGTTCACTCGATGATCTTATCTTTCCTACAAACAAATATAACATACCTGGACTTCTTCTTTTAACTGACTTGGAGAAAGCTTTTTATTCTGTTGCGTGTAATTTCATTGATAAAGTATTCAACCTTTAAAATTTTTGCTGGGATTTAAAAATATTTACTGCGGCGGTCAATCACGAACCCCTTTTGGTAAAATAGCAGTTATTAAAAGTTTCCCATTATCATCACTTACTCATCCAAATAATGAGTTTACAAAATCTCCCTGATAATGTACTCCAAGACCTATATTCTCTTTTTTATAAGTTTGTTTGGAGTGGGTCAAGAAATAAAAGTAAAAGAAAAGTTATTATTAACGATTGAAGGTGGCCTTAAAATGGTTGATACCAATATGTTTTGAACTTTATTCGGCTCAAAAGGGAAAACATTTTATTTGTTCTTCTCCCAAACAGAAAAGTGTTTTCTATTTATAAACAGATTTTCTTAAAAGAGATAACAAAAGTTTGAGTAAGTTTTGTATAGATATATTTCAGCATCAATACAATTTTCTAATACGTTTCCATTTCTAAACAAAGAAGAGTTCCTTCAAACATAAATATGCATGATTCCTAATATCTTCATTGGAAATTATATTGTAATGTACAAAGACTAGATTGAAAAAGGAATCTTCTTTATAAACGACCCAGTAAATAAATATGGATCAAATTTAATCAATTTCGTTATTAATTTGGGTTCCATTTAAATTTCCTAGAATTGCATTGGCTTGTAAATGTGATACATATCTACATAAGTAAATTTTACGTCAGTATCGATTCTAATATACAATACCCATGTATAGCCCATCTATTTTACTTCTAATAATGGATTAAAAAGGGCTGTAAAAAGAATTTACAAAACACTCATTTGCAATAATCAGGAGCCAGCCTCAATTGAGAAATGGAATACAGAATTTGACAATTTAAAAGAGAATGAATGGAATAAACTTTTTTCTTTGCCTCACAAAGTTACCAGATGGCCTAGACTTAAATCGTTTCAAACAAAGATTTTACTCAGAAATTTACCAACAAATAATTTTCTAAATAACATTGGAACAATTTAAAATAATTTTGTGTTCTCTTTCCAAAATCTCTGTATAAGGTTTATTTTAATTTTATGGGAATGTCCAAAAACAAGAATCGATCATGACAAGGTTTATAGAGTGAATTAAGAGCAAGTGCAATTATTTATACAATTTTTATTTATCAAAAAGAGAATTTCTGCTTGGTATAATAAGTAAAAAACATGTTGGGGGATGCTGGGCTGGTTGCCATGGAAGTACGTGAAGCCTGTGTTGACATAGGGCACAGACAACTAAATCGTTTCGTATATATACCCTAATGATAATGTTTCTTAAACTAAATATATTATCGTGGTGAATTGCCATAAATAATATAGAGTTGGTAATACCTTGAGCATAGCCTCACCTTTTGAAATCATATAAATTATATGTTGCGCGGTTCCGTTTTGAGCATATCAGCCTTGTACAGTTACTCCGGCAGACTGCAGTAAGGATACTCCCATTTATTTACAGCTTGGAGTAGAGGTATATGAACTGCGTTGTTATATAAAAGGAACCTAAATCAAGTACCTAACTTTGTAGAAGTGCTGTAGGTCCGTGTTATTCCCAGTGAAACAGTTGGCATACATAACATCAGATTATTCACCGAAAGCATTCACTGAGATTTGTTTTATGTTACATCAATAAACCACCACAAGCTGACTAGTTCTCGGTCTCATAAATAATTAGTTGGCTGTGACCACTTGTCAGAGGTTATATAACATGTCTTTTAAAGAACATTCAGTGTTTGCCATCAAGGAATTCCTGAAGGAGAATGGAGACAAGATTTTTCGTTACTGAGGACCTGACAAGTTATCGGCACTAGATTGTAAAGTCACTACAAATTCTGTAGAAAGGGAACAAAGTTGATTATTTTTGGACAAGAGACGAACGAATTTTCTTCAAACGAAATGATACCTCAGAAGAAAAAAATTGTAAACTCAAAAGACGATCTAAATCAAAACCTTCTGGCTTTTCTGCACAAGTGTATAATGATTGAACATGTTTTATAGCACCAGTGTACAGTGATTGAACATGTTTTATAGCATGAGTGTACAATGAATGAACATGTTTTATAGCACGAGTGTATTATAATTGAACATGTATAATAGAATGAGTGAATAATGATTGAATATGTTTTATAGTACGAGTTTATAATGATTGAAGATGTTTTATTGCATGAGTGTACAATAATTGAACATGTTTTATATCGTAAGGTGCGATGATTGAACGTGTTTTATTGCATGCGTGGATAATGATTGGGCATGTTTTATAGCATGAGTGTATAATGATTGACTGTGTATATAGTATGAGTTTATAATGATTGAACACGTTTTTACATCATAATGCACATTCCCCGTCAAGTTAAGATTACATGTACATATCTTGCCAACTGAGCTACCACAACTCACGTATTCTAAATGAATGTGTATATAATTTTACATACAGTGAACACGGGTCTTTTGTCACTAGAGCTAGAAGCATTCATATAAAGAAGTGTCGAACTCTGGTGATTCTCTTTTTGCAAATCAATTATTTATATTAGGTTCAAATGCTATTCTTGTTGTTTTAATTCTTCATTTCTGATAACCAAAGTCACAAATATATTTTATAGACACATTCTCAATGTTATTGGATGTGTCATTCTTTATGTAATAACATCGTTTACACATGGACAGCAGTATACAGATTATCAACTCTGAAGATATCAATTATGGTTATTCTTGTATATATTTCTTTGATGATATTGTTAATATTGTTAGCATGGGACATCCAATTAAATCCCAAACAGGTGCTCACTAGTTCTTAATCTGAGTTTAGTGTCCCCGAACAGGCTAGAACTGCTAACTTGGAAAACTGCTTATGTATAGTTCACTTGAACATCAGATTAGTACGCAATAAGCTAGATTATATTTAAAAAGAACTAAGTGATTCTGATTCAGAAGACCATGCACATATGTTTGTTATTGCTAAGAACTGATGATAAATATCGACGAGCTGGTGAGTAGTAGAATAACAGGGCAGGAATCCAGAATGATACTTGTAAAGTAAATCGTTTCGATAAAGATAATTATATAAGTATTTTGATATCATCCTTTCCATATTTTTCCTGCACAACTCAATAGTCATGTTAGTCTATAATTGATAGGATTTCTCCGTACGCATATTTTCAAAACAGGCCGACAGAATGTGTAAAAAATATGGTCATTTTATTGAATGATAAACAATAGATAGCCCTATTAAAAAATCTAACAGATCAGAGGATCGACTGAAAAAAAACAAGCTATCAAGAGCGAGAGTATCTACAACTAAATAAGGCATAAATAAGTCCGAAATCACATCAATTTGTGGGGTTTAACACCATATTTCAGCATATGATAAGCTATACATGGCGGCTAATATATTTGGTAGAAGAATAGCCGTCGACCCACGGGAAGCTAATGACAAACTTTTTCACATACCCACTTTGGTCGAGCCGAGACTAGAACTCACGCGGACAGAGGTGAGATCTATAAACGTGTGAGTGATTTGGAAAGGCGATCGCCTTAGACCACTCGGCCATCCGAGGCTCATTCAATACCGTCAGCAGTCTTAAAAAGGGTGCAAAAGATGTACAGTCAGCTATGAAAATATGAACAATTATGGATCTAGCTCACGTGAATATTATAAATTAATAGGACATTAGGTCAAAAATAACATCTTCTTCTTCACTGTTTCTCCTTTACTTCTTAAACACGATAATGGGTATGACACAAAATACTTCTCCATTTATGAGACAGCTAATTGTCTCAACGCATTATTAACATCGATATCCACTGTAGGTGAAGATATTTTGGACATAATACAAAACAATCATAGTCATAAAGCAAGTAGTTATGACAAAATTAGTCATTAAATGCTTAACTTAACAGCTTCTACGTGTAAGCCACTATGTTTACTAATTAATAAATCACACAGAAACACTGTCTCCCAACAAGCTGGAAAAGTGCAGTCTGTTTTAAAAATTGGCGTCAGGAATGTCCCTACCAATTATAGACCAATGTTACGTTTTAGTTGTGTTAGGAAAATATAGAAAAAAGGCCATATTCAAATACTTATATAATTATCTTTATCACAACGATTTACTTTACAAGAACCAGTCTGTATTCCTACCCTGTCATTCTACTACTCCCCAGCTCATCGATATTTATCAAGAAACTGTACAGATCTTAAAACAAAAATAGAAGAAAGCATTTCTCCTACGATATCTCCAGGGTTTTCGACTGGGTTTGGCGTCGTGTTCTTTTGTACAATCCAGGAACCTATGGATTGAAACATCCACTATTGGAACGAATCAGAAGCCGCCTGTTTGAGGGAAAACAGTGGGTGTGGCTAAACTCATGTCATTTGGAATTTAAGCCAGTACAAGTATGTGTTACACAAGGGTCAGTTTTAAGTCATCCACACTTTCTTCTATATATAAACGATATTACAGACGATAGGTCTATGGCATGTGCGTCAAAAATGCTAATGCAACTGATTATGTTTCCAACACTGATCATGACACTATAAAGTCCGGGTCTGACCAATGGCTAGTAAAATTTAATCGCAAAACAACCGATCTTCTATTTGAGTAGTACTGGTCGATAGGCACAGCCCAAGCGGAGATTGTTTCCTTTTATATTAAACAATTACCGCAGAATATATAATAATGACGAATGCTTCACCGATTGATACCTATAGCATTTTGAGAGAATTTATGAGCGTATTTAATGCATGAATCACATTGCCCGAACAATGGCGTGTTTCTAACGTCACAGAAAAGATTAAATCATTATTTCGCCTAAATGCGTCATACCGATTTGTCAAGGAAGCTCAAAATATGCTGCATGATTTTTCAAATACGTATCTGGAGCATCTTGATAAATTAATTGTATTAGAGATTGTCTTGGAAAATCAACGACGGAAACTCGGTCAAGCATACAACAGAAAGAGTGAAAAGTCATTGTACGATATTTTGCAAGAAAAGTTTAAGTCGCTTACGTTAACCGAGAACGGTGAAACGTCCAGCGTAAACAGCGAATACATCAAAGATATTTACAGTGACAATGACAGTGAATGAGCAAATCAATGAGAAAATACTTTTGACAATAATATAGCAATGGCATATAGACGCAACTCCGATGAAGCATATTATGAACCGATCTACAACGCTGCAGAAGCGAAGCAGTGCAAACAATGGGAAAAATTCTCCGTAGCAATTTCCAAGTCCAATGAAGCAAAACTATGGCTGAGATATACAAGCACTCCAGGACGTTTGATGTTCTTTGGTATAAACGTCCAAAGTCTGGACGTATTCGAGTTGGTACAATACTCAGTGATGGGTCATTTGAGTTTATTTGGGGGTGAAACCGACTTGATGGAAATTTTATCCAGGTTTACAAAGGAATTTTATGTTGATTCTAAAAAGAACAAGCCTGCTTATTTGCAAAAGCATGATTTACAATTTCAAATTACTATAACACCGTCGCTTGAAGGACTACGTAAAATTCCAACCTATCTGCCTGTCCTCATTATTCAGATACCACGGTATATGCAGAAGGAGATACAACGGCGGCGATTGGGAAAATCAACCAATTAAATAAAGTTTTCGCATATATATAAAAAGTTCAGTGGCATTGGGACGCAATCAATGTAAAGGCGTACGCCCTGTAAAACGTGAACTATGCGGCAGAACATGCCATAATGAATACTGTAAATCCCACTTGCTCTCGTTACGTGTTGGCCTCGGTTCTCGACGATGCCTTAAATATGGTATCGGAGTAAAGTCTCCTAATCTGCTTTGTCGACTATGTAGATCTGTTCGCGAGTATTATCGCCTGCGCCGACAAAGACCCACGGAATCTATATTCGTGGAAAAACTCAACTACGTCATTCTTCTTAGCAGCTTCATAGATTTGCTTATGAATAGAGAGGCTGGTAGAAAGCAAAAGCCTCTCAGCCTTACGGCGTTCTCTTTTAGCAATGAGATGCTAGTCCCTAACACTACTATGCCACGGAGAGCACTCTTGAATGGATACTCTGCACTTGTTTGCTAGGGCATGTTTGTCAAGCAATGAACGCAAGCATTTATCAAGTTGTTCTGCAGTAAGAGGTAACGAAGTTGTTAGGTTTGCTTGGATGTCTTGCATTATTTAGGTTCTATTTATCATACGGAGGTTTCTCTTAGTAGCAAACAAAGATGGAGGGTTAGGGACTGATACGTCAAGATGGCATATGACGCAGAGGTGATATGGTATAAGTTCGTGTGACACCAAGGAAGACTATAATATTATCATCAGGTCTATGGAGAATCCAATCTAAAATGTGATCATTCTTATGGGTGGGTTGACTAACTGACTGTTTGAGGTTGAAAACGTGAATGGAATCTAGGAGTTTTGATGTGTATGTGTTTCCAGGACAGTCAAAGTGAAAGTTGAAATCTCCAAGAATAATCAGGTTGTCACCTCTCAAATTTCCATACTACACGAGGTTAGGAAACTGCTCCAAAAAAAAGAGATTCAGTCAGCTTGTTTTTTCGACTAGGAGGAGGGCGGTAGAAGCAGCAAAAATAGACTGACCTTTGTTCCATTGTGAGTGTGCTTTGGACCAGTTAAAACGACGTGTGGTCGAAATTGAAGTTTGTAGTGTGATTAAGACTGGGGATTATGTAATTCTTTGCGAGGACAGCAATTCCACCTCCGTGGGAGTGCCGGGGGAACGCCTTGATAGAGAAACGGGGGGAGGGGGGGTACTAGATCCGGGCACTTGGGCTCATCGCCTGATGTTTTAAGCCATGTTTCTGTCAGCAGGAAAAAGACGTCGATATCCTGGCCGTTGATAAAAGTAACTATTTCTGTGCGCATTTCCGGTGGTCCTGCTGATTGGGCGTTGAATAATGCGATGCGGATTGGTTGCTCAAGACATAAAATGTGACGATTTAAGAGGAATTTGAATTAAATTATCCAAAATAACAGTCGAGTTTCCAAATTGCTCTGAAGGAAAGAGCGAAACAGAGACAACTGTAATTTTTATACCTGCCGGCTTTGAAACAACGTTTCTTTTTTCTCTGCCGTTTACATTTAAGTAATGATGAATGTAGTCTCAGGTCGTTTAGTCTAGTGCACAATTTAGTATGGAGAGCCAAGGAGTGGTCATTTAATGCAATTAATGAGGGTCTATCATAACATAAACAGGTAGACTGGCGAGTATCACGTGATGACGGTATGTTCAACAACAAAGGTAGTTGTAGCAGTGGGGCAAGATAACTGAGAAAAAGTCGAATAGTTCTCGTTCCCTAATCAAGCATATGAAGAAACACATTTGAACAGAACAGACAATGCATGATGAACACAATAACGTAGACGAAGGGGCCATCGAAAAAAGAGATCTACAGCCAATAATTGATAGTCTCCAAATAATAATGGGCGGAGTCATTGTTGTGGAAGACAAACTTTCTGGAGCTGGATAAATAAATATCAAAAACCGACGAAAATATTGTGATGCCATTACAAAAGCTCTAACACTTGCAATGATTTAAGCAGTAGTTGGACGCTTTACTGCAAAAATCATAGAGCATTTCATGGAACAACGATAGAAAAAAGGAGGCAAAAGGTTGACAGAAGAATTGTTAGGTGACGCTAAAGAATAAATCGAGGAAGAACTGACTGGATAAGGCAATTACTAGGATTCTTGTTTGACCAGCTCGCAAACCGGTTCTTGTACTGATTATGTTGTGCCTGATCGGTACAATTCCAATAATAGTGATTGGTTTATTCACCACGCGAGCGTTAATGCAAATTATGATCGTGATAAACAATCACGATAAATAATCGCGATAAAATTTTTTTTATAAGTAATCGCGATAAATAATCATAATAAACAATCATGATAAACAATCGTCTATGTGGTCGTGTATGCGATGTATGTGGTCGTGACTATCACCACAACAAAGTTCGTGTAAGTAGTGCTGTAATAGCGGTTTGTTTGGTTGCTGATCCAGGTCAATGACCTATATACTAAATGACTTTTCCCTCGCATCACGCTGTAGTGGTTGCGTATTGGGACGCCTCGCGCTTAATAGTACACTCGTGTGTGATGCGAGGGAAAGTCACGGGGTGTAGAAGGCTTTGATTGAGATCTGTAACCGAAAATCTCAAATTATAACACTACTTGAGTAATAGAAAATGTCCATCACATATACACGATCTATGCAATTATGTGTCCAAAATGATAGGATCACAACGGGCATTAAAATTCAAATCAACCAACAAGTCTTCAGCACAAATACTCCTGTAATTTATACCACCTAGTTTAGAGTATGCAGATGTTTTCTGGAACGGTTGTTCTCAAGAAGACTTGGATGGATTATAAAAACTCCAACTAGAGGCAGCACGAATTGCTACTGGGCGTACCAGAAATACCGGAACTGAAAACATGCAATGGAAAACTGCTCAGTTAAAATTATGCGAAATATGAAAATTTAATAAACAATGTACCTTTTATAACATTATTGATAGGCAATGCCCATTTTATCTTTCTGTTATATTACCACCTCTTACTGTCGATCTAACAAAATATCTTCTAAGTAACAGATTGGTTTCAAAATTCCAATTTTGAGATTAGAAATATAAAACAGGTAATTTATTATTTGGACCTTATCTTTGTGAAATAACACCCCTGAAAATGTAAGAATTGCTCCATTAATTTGTGAATTTAGACGACTTATAAATTGTAAAAATTATGAAACACCCCTATAATATACATTCCGGTGGGAGGTATATTCTCTCCTCCAGGGAATAACTCAAAATATATTTAGTGCTCTAAATAATGACCTATGTATTAACCATATAATTCAGTTATCATTATGTAATCAACGCAGGATTTTATCTCTAAATCTTAATCACCTACTTTTGCCTCCGACGATTGACCTGCTACTTCAGGGTTCATCTAAAATATCTAATGATCTAAGCTGTAAAGTGTCAAAAGCTGTTCAGGGTTTCATTAAGGAAATCTTACGATTTTTCTTGATTTTCGTCATATGTCTGTAAATGATTCCTTACAATACCTATGTAAACAGTATTATATGTGTTACGCATATCTATTTTTCACTCATGCCCCCCCCCCCCCCCACTCTCTCTCTCTCTCACGAATTATGCAAAGTGCCTCTCATATACCTAAGTTGGAGAACTTCTATCCCAACCCAATTTGCGTCTTTCATGTGACAAAGCAAATAAATCAAATTTCACAGGAAAGAAATATCTCCCTTGTAAAGTATTTGTATCGGAATGGGGTTGCCTCCCTCACAAAATATTAAAGACATGACGAAGAACTATAAACTATCAATAATCCTGAATGATTTTTCCAAATCAGATAAGGACAGAAATATATAGAGAGCATATATAAATGCGGGGGTGGGAGAAGGTTGCGTGGGAAATGTGTTACAAAATCGTGAGGGAGTTTGGTATACATCTCCATTTAGGCATCCGACAAAAAGTAACAAAATGTCAGTTGTTCTGGAGGAACAACTAGTCGCAAAAGATGAGTATGTCTTGGATGGACAACGTCGAAGAAATCAAACAAGCAACGAATCGAAATAAAAGACAAGCTGAAACAACTAATGAAGCTGTATGCGGAGGGGAAACGGATATTAAAAATCTACGATTGCAGAGCGGTGGAACGCGGACATAGAGCATCAACCCGTGAAGAGCACAACGTCAGAGACTCCGTAACACATAATGGGTTATTACAAGTCTTAGATCGCATTTATAAAAAGCAAATTAAATTTGGAGGGGAAAAGAAATGATGGAATAGAAAACGATGAGATGCAAAGTAACTGAAAGCGATAACCTGAACTCTTTCGAGTAAATGAACGAGAAAGAGCCTAGCTTATTCTATATACCTGGATGTAATGTATTATGTGAAGCATTGCTAATCTTAAATGAACGAAGTGGAAAATATCGAAGATGAAACAGAGAACGGATAGAAAGAATACAATTATTTGATCAACTGATTGCTGAAAATACATACTAGTTATTTAGTACAACAACACAAGCAAACGAGCTAACTAAGAAGAGATGCCACAACAAGTTAGCGGAATACGAAAAACAATCCACAGATCAAAATATATCGCTATTAAGCAGATACAAAGTTACATATGTTTAATATTTTGTTTTCTTTTTCAATGCAAATCTTTAATAGGCCTCGCAATAACTGTGTGGGTTAATCCTTGATTTTAGGCCGGATATAATGCTTTGTGTTTGTTTGTTTGTTTGTTCGTTTACGTGGGTATTTTCAATTTATGTGGCTTGAATTGTATGAATAAGAATGAAATGGACCAGCAGGTACCTTGGGGAGCAGAGTAGAAGCTGTGGGTAAAATAAAGAAAAAAAAAAGAAAAAAAGAAAAGAAAAAGAAAAGCATTGTAGGTGTGCCACAATGTTCACTTTTTTACTGCTACAGTTACCTCCCTTGAGGTTCGAAGATATATTTAAAAATATTCTTTTATGATTAAGATATAAACAACGGAAAATTTTCCCAATTCATATTTTTAAACATGTTCAGAATGGTAACTTAATAACATCTTGCATTAGGCCAAACCCAAAATTTCAAGTGTTAAAACTTTTTATAAAATGTTTGTTTCATTTAGTAATTGTGACTTAATTCTCAGAAATTCTATTCCATCTTTACTTATGAAGTGAAAGTCTTGAGGCTGACATGGCCAAGCCTTTGCTTTTGTTGCTTGTCTTTCTCTATAACAAGAATATTGCTTGTATCTTTCATTTTTTATTATTTCAAAAATATATATCCCGATTTAACAGAGCAAAACCAAATATCTGTTCAAAGCAATGCAAAAAGCAAAACCCAATATCCGTTGAAGGAAAAACTTCAATGCGTGTGACCAATTTTCGGTATAAGGTCATATAAACTTAGCCCAGTCCTATCACACAGTAATATAAAATCAACATGTTTATTGTGCACGATGTGTAAAGTGTGCTTAATCGTGATAATTAAGTTCATGAAGCATAATTAATAAATGAGTTGCCTATTAGGAAATATTAACAACTCGTCCAGACCAATATTGTGCTGCAAAGATTTTTTCAACAGGATAGCATTTCACTTCCTGCATATACCAACTTTGTAATGACAATGACCTCTCTCTCTCTCTCTCTCTCTCTCTCGGAATTTCCTTGTAATGACCTGGATAGGAATGTGTTATATGTAGTATTTCGGTCGAGAACATTCTTATGAACTGCATATATATGATGCTAAATACAATAAATATGTAATTACCCTAAGAAAAAGTATATTCCGCCACAGGATCCCATATGATGTCTATACTATCGATGAAACTATAAAAACAATGCACATTAAATAATACGTAATCACGCGAAATAACGCGAAAATGTGTGATATAATAAATCATATAGGTCAAACGGGTCAAACTTTGTGATGTGTGTGTTAATTTAAATATTGTATATAACATCTCGCCAAATCCTATCTTTACTATTTAAATACATTGATAACACGTGCTCATTGTTGCATTTGGTCTGTAGTTACGAAAAACTATTCAGGAAGCTTGTACTCTATGAAATATATCAAACTTGTCTATAGATACAAAACTATTAGGAAATAGCCAAGATGTGGCATTTTGTTAACACGCTTAATTGAGTTCTGCTTAGTGTAAATTATATATCTTGGTATACCGGGAAAGGTGCCTCGCTCTTAAGCATCATTTCGTTTTCACCAATCTTTCACCAGCTGCTACTCGTGGAAACTAAATTTTGATGTATTCACTTTTTTCACTGTTCCTCCACGTATCCGAAACATGTGTCAGAGTTGCACCTATTTAGCATCCATTTAATTTAGGTCCACATACTAATTGCAACATTGATAACATATGTACATTGTTGCATTTGGTTTGGAGTTATTAAAATTCAGGAATCTGGTACTGTATGAAATATATCAAAATTGGCCAGCGATACAAAACTATCAGGAAATAGCCAAGATGTGGCATTATCTAAACACGCTTAATTCAGTTCTGCTTAGTGTAAATTATATATTTTTATATACCGGGAAGGTGCCTCGCTCTTAAGCATCGTTTCATTGTCACCAAACAATCTGTCACCAGCTGCTATTCGCGGAAACAAAATTTTGGTATAATCACTTTCTTCACAGGTCCTCCACGTATCCGAAATACGTGTCAGAGTTGCAAGAATATATCATCCATTTAATTTAGATTGGCATTCTAATTGCAAGCAGCTAAGTAATTCGAGGTTAAATTAAACTTAAAATAAATTGTCAAAGCTTTTCTAACATGGACATTTTATTTGTTATGAAACTAATTATTTTCCCAATTAAAATAGTGCTTAACGCAATATATATATATATATATATATATATATATATATATATATATATATATATATATATATATATATATATATATATATATTTCTGCCAAATTATTTAAAAAATGAATATTTTGTATTGAAAGCATGCGTGTGAGTAATGAAAGTAACATAGTTTATTTTTGCTCAACATTGATTAACTTTACAATACTTTTTGAACACTAAGGTGAAATAAGATCATTTGGATAACTAATGATGGTAAGATATAATGTAAGTGTATATGTCTATTTACTTGAAGATTAAGTTCCTGGTCACAGAGGAGAGATATACAATAAATAATAGATGGTATACATTGAGGTAACAGTAATGAAGTATAAGTAAGTATTCTAAACCTTGTTCAGTTAAATCATCTGCAAAGAAAAATGAAACATCGGGTCAGCGACCACAAATACCAATCAGTATCGATGATTTGCATGATGTTGGCACTATAATGGGTCATGTACAATTTGATCCAATGTTGCCTAGAAGTCAGGAAGAGAGGAATGTTCTGGATATTTCTAGATGTCGCTGTATTGATCAATTAACCAAAACATCTCAAGCCCCCTCGTCCCTGAGGCAAAGCACTAATCATTATGTGTAGCAATTATTCCCACTACATTCTTTCCACTTCTGCACGTAAATGTTATTATGCATGCCAAATGTAATTACCACTGGTTGCTTTGCGCAGAGCCATCTTTCTTCTCGATGAAATTTTAACATTGAACGAAACGAAAATAGAGTAATGTGCATCCCCTTCTCCTCATGCATCTCCCTCTGCCCCATACTGTGACATTATTTGTTTCCTTGATAGGTTAATGGTATTAAACTAAGGATATCTGGATACTGCGAGTTTGGAGGGGGTGGGAGTTCTCCTTCATCAAGAACTGTAACATCATCAGCGCTTGCTCGTTAGGTAACAGTGCACTAAAAGCATTATACCATCTATCAATCAAAACTAATGTTAACGTGTCATATAAATTCTTCTGTTCATGTCATATATTGTTCCTCGTGTGCTAAAAATGCTAAGTATTGCTGGATTGATCATCTGTAATTTCTACAAATTCATGTACTAGGTTGGCGCTAGAATTTCCCAAGTAGATGCCACATTTCCGCCACATTTCGGCTGAAAAATACTGATATGTTCGATTATTTAGTGTATCAGACAATGGTTGCACTATGCAACTTTCCGTACCAGATCTGGCTCATATGCCTCATCAGATAAGATTAAAACTGCAGCAGTGACTCGAATGACCGAGGCTTAAGAACATGACTGTTTACTTCAAATGGTGTAGTTTAATATTTTTTGTATTAAAATAGTACAAAGATAAAAAAGACGAATTATGTAAATCCACACTTTTATGAATCATTACCAATCCATTGTATATCAGACAACTCTATATTTCTACAAGTGTATTCCTTTGAAATTCTTAGGTGTATTTTCAATTTGGCACGCCACCGTTAACAACTTGGCACAGGCTTTCGCTCATGAAAGAGAGTAATTCGGCCTTCTCGCTTGGTAAAAAAAGGATCAGTTTCCATTTTTTAAACATATTTTGATCTGACAGTTATATTCAACGGTGTCATTGATTTAATGTTCATTTCACAATAGGTTTCGATAGTTGTCAATTATTTTTGTTTTTATGGTAACAGTTATACTTTCCTGATAAAATTTTAATAAACGTTTCATTGAACCCTCTGTGGGTTCGGGATGTAGAATAGATCCGATGCGCCCTCCTGCATGTTGTTAGATGCGACTGATGGATGCAACCTCTTTGCTGTGAGTTGCGTCCCGTGTCTTGGAGGAATGGATTTTGGTAGTTGAGCAGAGGAGATACTGGTCCGTTGCCACTCTGATGCAACACACTACTTCGGTCTCACCTTCAGCAAGATGGGGGATCCCGTCCGCGGTCTGTTCAATCAGTCAAGCCAGGCATCATTAGCTGTGATAATGGGGGAATCAGTTTCTAAATATCTCCAGACGTTTAAAAGTCATCATTACGACTAAAGAAACATATACTGTTAAGTTTTGAAACCTTGTAGACACATGGCCTCTGAAGGCGGTGGCAAAGATCAATCGAGTAAGGATTCTATTCTACTGGAAAATACCACCCGTTGTAGCCCTGAAATGAAAACGCAATTCATCAGTGTTAATCTCTGTCCTCTTCATGGGCTCTGAGGCAGGTGGGGAACACGGGTGACGAAGTCATTGTCCTTCGTTATGAGAAAACACAATAAAGCAAACACCAATAGAGGTAGACAAGGTATCAAAAAGAGTAGGAACGATTCAACCTGTGGGTCGGAAAGTGTTCTGAGTCAAGATAATTGGCCTGATTTCTTATCGTTGAATCAATTGATGAGAAAAAAGCTGACAAAGCTCTCGCCGTTCGTGATTGAGAAAGCACAGCAGGATCTGGCTGGAGAGAAACTAGAAACTAAGAAACTAAACTCGGGTCAATTATTGGTAGAATGCATCTGTACAAATCATTCTGTTATCTGCGCAAATAAATTCTTAACTCGAATAGAGGTGTCGTGCGATCTAGGGATTAAAATGGCTGCAGTCAGTCTGTGATACTTGCAAATCTCAGATATCAGAACGTGTCTCAAGTGAAACGAATCAACGTTCGGCGAAACAGCAACTTGATTCCCACCAACACTTACATACTAAGATTCGACTGCGCATTTGCCTGCATCGATCAAAACAGGGTTCTTAATCATATGAGAGGACCATTTCATCTCTAATCCCTTGCGATGCTATAACTGCCAGCAATATAATCACTACATGGAAACTGGGTAGGCGGACCATGATTGATCGTTTTGCAAGCAGAAAGTTTTGTGTGCGAATTGTCAAGGCGACCACCTGTCGTACTCTAGAAACTGCAATTAGTGGACGCATGAGAAGGATATACAATGGGTAAATCACAAAAGAAGCCTGAGCTTCCATCAGGCCAGAGAGTTTGTGGAAGTCACATCTCCACTTTATAGTGTCGGCAAATCCTACGCGACCGCGGCTAGAGTGGAGAAGAAACCTTCCACAAATTCTGTCTCCACCCAGACAGACACTACCAGGCTACAGAACTAAAAAGGTTTACAGTCTTGATGCCTCCGAAACTGAGTCAAGCAGAAAACGCAAGTAATTAATGTAGCAGTGTGACAAATGCGAAACCCAACACTACTAGTGGAAGCCAGCTTGATCCGGTCCACAAAAAGAGCAGAAACCCGCTGGCCCCAGTTGAAATCCATACTCAGAACCGAACAAAGAGTGATTTAAAGGAGAATCTGCAGATAATCGAAAGGATCTTACGTTTATACCAAGATCTTCAATAAGTTTAGAAGTCTCAAAAGTATGGAAATAGGCGATCCCTATGATACCGCACCAGGGAAACCTTCCAGAAGTTACATACTTACACCACGTCTATTGATATATTTGACACCATAATACAATGGAATTGCCAACTCTTAAAGTTAAATATTGATAAAATCTTTTGCTTAAAGGACATGACCCAATAACTCTCCAACTTCAGGTGAACTTTTTGAAAGTAAACGATAGAGTTAATCTAAAAATGTTATAAGCTACAAAAGCATTTCAGGAAATTCTGATAAGGCCGTTGGAATAGTATCCATCATCATCAATAAAAATAAATCCTCACAGCTACATTAATTTCAGTACCACATTACAGATGATAACCGTTCATGTGTCCATTCACAAAAGTCTTACCCTTTGCTCAATATATCTTTCACGAAGCACTTCAATCAATCAATCTAATATTGACCATTTTATTGAACAGCTGTCTGCAGCTTTTGTCCTATTTTGAGAATTTAAGGGTCACCATAGACTTTGGAGCTGCATTGATATAAACAAGAAAGGAAGGAAAATATAAAACTTTGTTTCAAAATATAATGATAAGTCGTATCGGGAGCACGGGTGACGAAGAGATTGCCCTTCGTTATGGGAAAACCTACATCATGCCACCGGATCCTACTCGACTGTAGATCTAACCATCTGCGATTCATCTCCTTTAGATGACTTCTCTTGTAAAGCTGGTGACGACGTCTGTGGTAGTGACCACTTTCCAATATATTTAAGAAGTAATAAATTGCTAGGTCAGAGATGGTAACTGAATAAGGCAGATTGGAAAACGTTTCAATACCTCTGCAAATCTAATTTGACAGCTGATCGTTTCGAAAACGTAGCGGATCCTATGCTCATTTTTATTAAGAAACTCCAGGATGCTGCTGGAGATACAATACCTAAATCTTTGGCATTTCCTAAATGCATCAACAAACCACAATGCTGCATTCAAGAACGCTATCGCGGAACGGATAAAGGTCCTTATATATTTGAACAACAGCAGAACATCTGAACAAGATACCGTATTTATTTTATGCTAGGCAGTGAACTACTGGATTTTCCGAGTGATATAATTGTGATATTTCACTGCAGTGAAAAAATATCATGATATTTTTTCACTATCAGTCAATAGCTCGCGTGGTGTAGTAGTATAGATGGCCACTTCGCATCCCGGCGAACCGGGATCAAATCCATCAACAGACATAATTTTTTTTTTGTTTCATTTTCTTTTTATCTGATATTTTACCTTGAATTGGGAAGAAGCATTATGTAACTACTGATATTTTATGTGCAAATATACACAAAACAGAGCAAAACATAAACGGCAAACCGCTGACATTATCGCGCGGGATGCAGTAAGAAATCAGCTACTTCAGTGTGTTATACAAATTGCTAGACAATACGCTTGAGCATAAAATAAAAAGAATATTTGCTTGAAACGAGTGAATAACGGATATATTTCATCTCGTGAAAATACTTAAGTTTTTCACCCACGAGATGAAATATATCCGTTATTCACTCGTTTCAAGCAAATATCCTCTCTATATACCGAGGTAAAAGCACATTGTACCATTAGAGAGAGCAAGTGGAAAGCATAGATAACCTATACCTCTACGATGAACTATCGCTCGTCTATTAAATTAGCATGCAATATGGTACGAAAACTCATTAGTAAAAATAAAAACAGCTGTATCAAACACATGAAGAAATTTGGTAAATTGGTCACAAATCTACGAGAAACTTCAAACATGTTTGCCGAAATATTCTCTAAATATTTTTCACCTGAGAACTATTCTGAAAACTTCAGCCTGAAGTAAAATGTTCCTTTAAATCTTGAGTCTGCTAACGCTGAAGATTGTAATAAATTTTCATTCTAAGAAATGTACAAGACTCATTTCACGGAACACATGATACTTCTGGAGGACCAGACGATATCCACTATCATCTCCTGAAACACTTACCCTGATGCAGCTCTCAATACACTATTGAATATTCAATAAAATTTGGGAAATTGGTGAAGTCCCGCCATCATGGCGAAAAGCAACAATGATACCAATTCCCTATATGGCAAAGACTGTAAGGGTGCACATTTCTCTCGATTCGGTAGAGCACATGTTAGCTTGGCAGAGAACAATTAATTAGATTTATGAGGAAAGATACCGTATTAAATCGCTAGACTGCAATGGTTTTAATGTCTCTGTTAGAGGGGCGAGATTGATTCTTAATTAAGCATTCGTTTGTATAACGGTCGAGAGAAGGTTAACTTAGATCTTGGTATCGAAAATGTCAGAGCTGAGAGGGTACAGAAACCATTTGTAAGCAAGTGGAAGTAGGATTATCTTTTGGAATTCTCAAGAATCGGTTATTTTAAAATCTAGAGGGTTACACTGACCGCGTTTGGCGTGGATTTATAAAAGGCGGCAGATATATTTAATCCTGATTGGCTACGCTAAATAAGGGGCGTGTTTCCCAGAAGAAATTTCATAGTTTTAATATGCCCCATCGCAAAATTTAATCAGTCTAAGTTTTTCTCCAAGAGAAAGAGATATCTTGACTCCGAGCAGAATAGGAGGAAATTCTCTCGTATAAACAATTATTCAAGGTACAGATTTCTGGAAAGTGGACGGACACAATTCTGGCGGTAGAACCAAGCGAGGCTTGAAAGCACAAGGTATTTGCATCAATCTCACGTAATTCGTTGATAGCAATATAATTATTTGCTTGAATTTATTTGTTTATATTTGCATGAATTTATTTGTTTAAATTCGTAGATCAATTGTCTTGATATGAGTATAACTATGTGTTTGAGTTCATTTATCAGAATTCCTACAATAATCGTCTTTATAGGAGTTTGACGAATTGTTTGAAAATGTCGTCTTGATTGTTATAGGAATCATGTATTCTAAGAATTTCATGCATTACTTTATTTGATACAAGTTGTCTTAGATGATTTCATGTATGATAAAGACTTGAGTGAGTATTCACTGAAATAAACGTAGTTAAGCCATGAAGTGAATTTCATTGATTTATTTGTATAATTGAGACGTGAACTGAAACTGTTATGTCTCGTGTGATGTTAATGTGAATTAGTGATGAAATAGCCGTTAGAAAATACATCAATCTTCTGAAACAACGTTTGTTTATGGTCTGCCAGGTTTGACCTGACCAGATAGCCTTTGGTATCTGTTGAATTCCGATAGGGCGATATCTGATGTAACGAGAGTGGAGTAATGTTCTATTCCCAGTAGGATATCTGACAGAAGATTTAGGTTGCTTCTCTGTTTATTTTGAAAGGGGAAATAGCTCCATCCACCCATCCACCTATCCACCTACCTACCCACACAAAGTTTGAGGGCCGAAGGAGGCGAGATAAGAGAGCGTGAGAAGGAAAAGAAGAAAAACAAGAGGAGAACATCAATCTTGACTGGACAGCAGCATTGAAGTTGGAGTGACCAGCGATAAGCAGGTTATGCAGGCAGGCAGAGCAATGACTTCGATTGTTCTCTCGGTTTTTTGATGAACTAATTCTATCGTTTTAAAACAGATTGACTATTTACATAAGTATATTTGTGGTTTGAAATTCGGTAAATGATTTATTTCAAAAAGAAGTGTATCTTCCTAATGTTATGTATTATCTCAATTTGTTCTATGTTATTGATTAAATTGTTATAATTCATGTAAGGGGGCTCGTGTTATTCTGTTCTATATATCTGCTCAGATCTCTATTTATTCCATCTATAAGTTTCATAATTTATTTTATTATTTACTCGATCCGGGCAATAACACCGAGGTCGATCATCCTCTAGATAACGATAACCAACAAAATCGGACACCTTGTAAGAAGGGAGTCCGCCACAAAGACCATACCGACCCTTTTAATTATCATATCATTGCACTACCAAGCTGAATTTGCAAAACAAATACTATTCATAAATTACAGACTCCTCTATAGTCGAACAAACTACTATCAGAAATTGAATGTGGATTCAGAGGCTCGAGGAGTACAATTGAGCTCCTAGACATAATTGAAACATTTATCAGAGAAACTTTTATAAAGAAAGAACAGTAGACATCTTGTTTAATTAGAGAAAGCGTATGACATCACATGGCAGTACTGCATAATGAATGGCTATTCAAAATAGGTATAAGGGGCCTCCTATCAACCTTTATGTTGAGTTAGTACAGATATAAATTTCAAATTTAACGTAGGTTTCACCCTTTTTGAAAGGTATCTTCAAGATATTGAAGTACGTCAGGGCAGAATATTGTCAATTACCCTTTTCAACATCAAAATTAACGGCATATTCAAATTCCCTAATCCATGACTGCTCATTATACGCCGAAGATTTTTGATCAGCTGGATATCAAACAGTATGCATAATATTGAATGTCAATTACAGATATGTCTCAACGGAGTTTTAAAAAATGGTCAGAAGAAAGCGGGTTCAAGTTTCCTACATCTTCTGCTGATTACATACATTTCACGATGACCCAAAACTATTTCTTGACGATTCTCTTGTCCCTATTGTAGAGGAGACCAAATGTTTAGGACTTATTTTTTTACCCTAAAATTACTTCCCTTCACCATATTATATACGTCAGGAACAAATTTCAGTAAGTCCTGGATTTATCACGGCAAACACAGATTGGGGAGCAGACCAGAAGGTCTTTCTCCGCGTAAACATGACTTCAGTGATAACTAAACTTGACTAAGGTTCGAATGTGTGCGGATCAGCTCGCAAGTCTCACCTGCACTCTAGACCCAAATTACCACAGTGGTTATTAACACCTCCAAAATAATATCTGACCTTTGCAATTACAAAAAGTAATGTGTCAATCCTCTTGCTTTTTCAGTGTGAAGTTAATGAAATCCGTCATATTTCCCTGTATACAGATGGTTATAGAGAAAGAGACAAGGTTGCAGCTGCCGTTGCAATACCTCACAGCACCATCTCGAGTCGTTTACCTGATAAAACTTCAAATTTTTTCACATAAATTACAGCAATACTGAAGACTTTAAACTACATTGGAACTACACAAGAACTAAAAATACAAAACAAAACAAATTTTATCATCTTTTTGGAATCCCTTTCTACTCTGAAAAGCAATACGAAACCTTAAATTTGACAACCAGTTAATATCCCAAATCCTACAGAAGCATGATTTTCTCGCAAAATCAGGAAAAGAACTATTTTGTACTGTTAGCTGCGTAGTCGCAATGGTATTAAGTATAATGAAAGGGAAGATAAGCAGTTAAAGCTGCACTGCTCTTACCCATTAAAGATTGCATATACTGACTTCAAATGTTATATAGATTGGCATGCTTTTATATACCTGGCAAAGTATGTGGAATGAAACCTCTACAAGCAAGCTTCAGAACATCTAACCCATCATTGGAGAGTGACATCCCTCATATAGAATAATCCGTAGAGATGAGGTGGTATTGTGCCGCTCGAATATAGGACACACATATGTGACATATGCATACCTCCTGAATGATGAACCCCGAGCAGAGTGCATATCTTAACACCAGAACACATTCTTGTCGAGTGTATCTATTTCCACGATGTGCGACAATGTTTTTGATTTTGTTTTTATTTTTGTAAACTCAATTAAGAAGCTTTGTGATGATGTGCCACCAGATATATTCTTGGACTTCCTAAAAGAATGTGGTTTATTTAACAAATTGTCAGTCTCTATTTTAAGGATTTTGTATTTATTTTATTTTCTTTATTCTTATATTTACGTTTAAAGGATTTTGGCACATTTACTGTCTGTCTTTTATCTTATAGGACCATATCTTTACGTTTGGTTTGATTGTTTTGCATTCATTGAGATTTTTTGGCAATTATTTATCTTTACATTTTTATAACTTAATTATTAGTCGCTACTACATAGCGAGTATTTACATGAAGTGCCATTTTACATACTTACATACATACATGCATTCATACATACATACATACATATATATATATATATATATATATATATATATATATATATATATATATATATATATATATACACGCATCATGTGGTACTTTTCACTGAAACAAAAATGAAAGGTGCAACCTGAAAAATAACAAAATTTAAAAAAAGAATGTGTTAATGATCATCAGCTTGAAGATTCTAAAACTGACTTTACGTCACCACTTTGAGTGTAAGCGTAGATATACGAGGTTCTTACTGCTTTACATCGATGCCATTCCCTATGTTTATGCAATGCAGTAGCTTTGTATATACCGGTTTACTTCTTCAGACGGGGATGTATTTATATATGTATTCGTACATTGACTCAGAAACTCTCAACACGGCTGACAAAATGATTTACATTACACGCATATAGTATACAAAGGGGAACATATGATAGTTATGTAATGGAAATGTTTAAAATGAGGACAATGTTACTTTTTTATAATTTTGTGCAGCTGTGACGCATACATGTGCTAATGCGAGGGGATACCTTTAAAATGTTCTTGCACCATGTGATTTTGCGCAAAATAAAAGAAATATGCATGTACAAATATTAAAAATTAAGAAATATCATTAGTAGTATCGCAATTCATGAAGTCGTATGATCATACTGTGCTGCTTCAACTTTCATAAATCCTTTTTTTTATATCCTATTTGTGACGAATAAAAAATAAACAAAGTACAAGTAAGCACGTGCTTTGACATGCTTCGCTGATTAAAGCGCATAAGCCATGAGTTCGTCATTTAAAGAAACTAATATTTTAAGTATTTGTATAGCCTTGTGATTATATAGTTGTACGTTACAACATTACTGAGGACAAAGTAGGGACAACTTACAAAAAATGAACTTGCGAATACTGATGTATTGAAGATACAAAATTGCATAAGTGACAGCATCTTCTATAAGCTGGTTCTTATTTTTTAACTTTTAAACGCTGTAAACGTAAAATGTCAGATATTGCAACAAAAAAATCTTAAGTATAATTTAATGTTATTCTTTGAATATTAATAATACTATAAATTATTTGTAAGCATTTATCCAAGTTAATTATTTTCAGAGGGTCGTTTTTATAGTGTATTTGTTATTAAATATTTTGTCAATAATCAATTCATACGGGAGGTTTCAAACTGTCATCGCAATAGAAAGTCGTAAAGCGATCTCAATCTTTTGCCTGGCACTGTCGTTTCAACTCGAACAAACATAGAATCAAACAAGTCGGCGATAAACGCCAATTTCTCTGATGGAACCTTATAACTTAAAATCTTTGAATCTGGTAGTGTGAATAAGTGTGCGTTGTCGTTCGAAATTTTCTCGAGTCATCTTGCTCGCAGGTTGGATATGAAAATAATCCTTGGGTGCTACATTGCGACTCTCACTCCTGGATGATCTTGAAGCTCGATGTCGTTGGGACGGTGGTGTTGATGTATACGGATCGATCATCTTATCTCGTTTCATGATGATACTCGCTCGTAGTTACCGTTTTTTGTTTTTAATTGTACCCTCTTAGTATATAGCAACCTGACGTAAAACGGCTCCACTGTTCAGTGCAACTGATTGGTTTGTAAGAACGAGTATTCTGTTTGTGTATAAGTGTGTATGTGTAAGGGATCTTACTAAGTCTTTCTCTCCATTTGATTAGTTTTAAGGACCTAATAATTTATCTTTTGTTCGCAAATGCATTCATGTATTCATTTCATATATAAATCATCAAGTGCGTGGACAATATTAACCTCTTTTCCTAGCTACGGATAAAATTATTCTTTTCTTTACAAGTACAGGCACTCAAAGTACATCAACAATATACTTTGGCTTTGCTCCTTGAGAAAAGCAAAAACAAAATGTTACTGTAATTCCCTACTACTATAAAAGCACAAGAAACCACACGCCAAAGTTAGAACTTTTGACTATGTCTTTTAAAAAGTGTAACAAACTTGTTGTTGCATTCCACTAAACCAGTAAAAAGCATAACATAATCGAATAAAATCATGAAACGTTATATCACATTGAATGTTGAAGTGTGGTTTATTGTATCAGAGCTTTATTTCATTCTAGACGTCGTTTTGGATCTAACTATCCTTGAAGTTGAATCTGTGGCACCCATTTAAGTATTGATTCAGTATTGATTCATTCACTGCTATCTTGAATACACCAGACCTCAATAAGATTTATGTTGCCAATGAATATTGTGTGCTCGTCGTTGTTGTTGTCATCATTGGCGATTTGTTTGTTTGTTCATTTGATTTTTACTTAAATGGGTGCCACAGTTGCTGATATTGTTGCGGTTGTTTGCATTTTTAGGAGACCTTTTCCTCTTAGGCTTTTCCAAAGAAGATTCATATAACGGTCTCATCTCTTTAAGTTTGGTCAGGGTCTGATGTAAGACACCCACAGTTTCAATGGTCTCAGCCCCGCACCCAATATCGCCGTGGAAAATCAGAATGGAAGCAAATAGAAATATGAAACGTGATCGGCATTATGCAGAGGGTTACTAATTGTATTGCAACACAAGTAGTTGTGTGTGGATATTGGGGGTCATATGGGAATTAACATTGGCTCATAGGTTTGCATTGGTGTGGTACTTTGGGGTTATACGGGAAATCCAATGTTAAAATAGTCCATAGGTTTAACATGGGGATGGTATTAAAGAGTCAAAAGTGTTTATAGGGTCAAAAGTATTCATAGAGTCATAGGGGAGTGGTAATGTTAAAATTTTGATCTACAATGCAACACACCACCTATACAATCCAGCACACGCTTTTTGATGATTATTCAAACATACCACCTATACGATCCAGCACCCTCTTTTTGATTAGTATTCAACAACGAAAAAGATCGGAGTGTTGATACACACACGCTATACTTACATACATACAAACACGTTATCACGCAAGAAGAGGGATAGAATCTAAAAGAAGGGGGATGAAATAGACACACACTCTTTACACAAAAAAATATAAATATATACTATCACTCACAAGGGTAGGAAGTGTTTATAGACACACTACTACACCCTTACATACAAACATACCATCACACAGAAGAGAGAGAGGGATTTTAAGTTTTTGTGGGGACAAAGACATACACAAAACATACACAAACACATAAACACAAAAGGATTTTGCAAATACAATTAGTATCTATCTTTTCTAGAGATCTGGGTGGCCCTAAAAAGGGCCGTTTGGTTTTGTCCTGAATTCATGGTGTTTATCTACATCCAGGACAACTACACCTCTAGGGCCGGCCGCGGCAGCAAGGGCACATCTCATATATATACTCCTTGGATCGGCGGACGGAGACAGTCAGCCTTAAAGGAGGTTAATTTACCTCCTTCTCCCAGTCTTCCTTCTCCTCCGGCATCCAATCTGGATGGCCCAATCTGCGGAACTTGTCCTGGATCTTCATCCAGTTTACTTTGAGGAGAGGGAAGTTACGTTCTCTTTTCTGGCGCACCCTTTCTTTCCTTTCCAGTTCCTTTACCCTCTTCTCCTCCGCCCACGTCGCCTTGATCTTCAGCACTTTTTCATCCATCACCTCTCTGACAAACTCTTTGGCAATTCTCAGAGAGGTGTTTTCCCTCGTCAGATGTCTAGCGTGTTCTAAAAGTGGTAGAGATTAGGAAGTATTACCCGCACTTCACTTCTTTCACACGGCTGAGGAGGCGCTGAACTCGTTCCATCAAGCTGATAGCTTCCATCAGCTTACCCACTTTACAATGCTGCTCTTCCATTCTTCTTTTACACACGACGAACGATGAATTACACGACTCAGTCAATCAATTTCGAATTAGAGACGTGTTCGGCATGTTGACCATTTACGTCTAGTTCAATAATTCATTATAATTACACCTGTATGTAGGAATACACCCACAATGTACACGATTAGTGTTGTGCTCACCGAGCACTATTGAATTAAATGTCTGGAGTGTCAAGGCCGCATGGACTCGAAAGGGAGGCACGAAGCAGACCAGGAACAAGCTGAAACGCCACGAAGGGACATGATCAAATTCAGCCCCAGTTATCGGGCTGTCCCTAACACCTAATTGTGTGTAAGCCACACATTGTAATTAAGATCAGTCTTAACAGTGTTAACAATTTTCCTAATCTCTACCACTTTTAGAATTTAATTTACATAGTGTACATTATATTTTCCCCCAAAACTAGAAAACTAGATCAAAACCGGATTAATGTAACCCATTGTTTATATTTTTGTCATCTTAATTAGATAGTGTCGAGTGCTCATTTGAAACGGTAGGCGAATGCATTGTATTTGTGTATTAAAAGAGTTATTATCGAAATGGGTTTCCAGAGCAGAAATGAAAACTCTTTGGCAATTGAGGTAATTTTTTTAACCTTTATAAGGGCTGATGAGCAGCCTCTGTTGTGGGAATCAGGTATGGCCTCAGGTCTAATGCGGCCCTTTGTGCTGTCTGGGTCGATAACGTCTTTCTTTTTTGAAGAAATAGTCATACTTTCAGCATACGCAGGATTGTAGTAAATGCTAGTTAAAAGTGTCTTCATGATGTTGTTTGTCGCTCCTCAAAAAGTCACCCACTGTTCGATACTACTCTTAGATTCGTGTGGTATTGGTTTCGACGAGGCTTGACATTTTCTACGAGCAATAGGAGTAGGACTCGGTTGTGAAGTGGTTACTTTTTCTTGATGTCTCTTTTCACTTCTGTCTTCTCTTCTTTCTTTTTTTCTTCTGCTGAAGAAGGTGTCGACATCATTTTTTTTACCTAAGCTTTCATTTCTTCTCGTTGGGGAGTAGGGGAGGGTGTCAAAAAGGAAAATGCAATCTTACTAGGAATTGGAGCAGACTGAGTATGAAACACTTCTCGTGTGTCTTCTTCTTCTGCCATCCCCGTGACTGTGTCTGTCTTGGTGGCTTTTGGTTCGCTTTTCATGATCGTCTTGAAATCTCTCAGAGTAGGCTTAGCTGTTTCGTCTAAAGCTTTCTGGTGAAAGAGTTGAAGACGTTGCAATAATTGTCCGTACATTTGCGATTTTTCAACGATTGAAAGTCTTGTTGTAACTGTGACCTCTCGGTGCGATTAGGATTCGGAGGTAAATGAGGTATCCTTTATTCGTACCAAAGATGGAGTTCCATCCATCGTTTGTAAGGAACTAAAGTGAGTTTTCGTCCTTCCATAAGATCCAAAGGTACAATTGTGTTGTCTTTCCAGAAAGGGTGTCCTTTTTATCTTCTTTTATTCGTCCTTATCTCATGACTCCTATTAAAAGTGGCCCCGCAATTGGTCCTAACAAAGGAGCAGCCACTTTTAACAACGGTCCTATCAGCATAGGTAGAAATCCTCCTCGTTGAACCAGCATTTTGTTCTTTTGACTGATGGGTATTTTCTTTTTCACCATTTGGCGAAGAACTTTCAGATGTTTTCCTAATCGTTGTTTCTGTATCGTGGAAGAAGGTATCGTTCCTTTCAAAACGTTCAAAGAACGTTCACACACGGTATCTATGATTTCTTTGGGTGCTGTTTGAATGAATTGTTCTTGCATCGGAGGATTGGATTTAGTCATGACTGATAAAACATCTCAATGTTTAGCTAAATAAGGAGGGAGTCCCTTTCTTTTGCCTTTTTTGGAGGACGGTTGTTTCTTGGGACAACGATGTTGGTGTGCACTTCTTGGAACATAACTTTTTTAGTCACTAACAAAAACACACCACACGTCTTGTCTTGAGGTAACACCTCTTGTACACGATTTTGGTAATCCTGTAAGTCTTCATCCTCTTCTGGGAGAAGAATTATTTGTAATATTCCAACCTTATAGGTAAAAGTCATAGCATCGAAATTCTTCTGAGTTGTGGGTAGTTGATCAATGTCTGACCATTTGAACACTTTCAAAGTAATCAACCCTCTTATACCATTCAGGTACCACAGATTTAAAAGTCTATGTCGTAAAGGATGTAATTGTTCTTTGCGTTTGACTTGAATCTGTACAAGCGCTTTGTAAATGCGTTATCTTGGCTCAGGAGGTAAATTACGAATGTTTTCGTCTTATGTATCCATGGGGATCATATTAATTTGGACCGACCAAAGGAAGGTAGTGAGAGCGCGGAGACCATCTGGCATGTTCCAGGTAAGCTAAGTCTTTATACTCCCATTCGTGAAGTGTCACACCGCAGCTGAAACACTGTACTTTATCTCCTTCTCCCAATTAGACAAATCCGGCATGGCTAAAGATTTGGGAGTAGGTAATTCCGGATATATAGGCCTTTTCCCTTTGAACGTCTGGAATCGACTTTCAAAGTCACAATAGTCAGGCAAAGCCACAGGAAACGTGTATTCTTCTTTGATTTGTACATCTCCATGAGCTAGTGGTAACCAGAGTGGTTTGCAAGTGCGTGGATGAGATCAGTAGGTAGGCACACGCTCGGCATCACTTTTACCAGTAAAGCAGTAGAGGAGCGGCAAGGTCGTGCTGCACAGCATCGCACTTCAGTTCATTATCGAACTTGGAGTCTGTAGTGGGTCCCTCAATTGGTTGCTGTGTTGAATTATTCATCATCTTTCTAGGTTGGTGTCTATATTCACAATGAATTGTTGCTCTTGGAACTTTTCCCTTTTTTATACTGGAGCTCAGCGTGTCCGTACAGTAAAGTGTTGTGGTCTGGAAGTCGCGTTCGTTTCTGGTACACAATTTGATAGACTTTTTCTAAAGGCTGACTGACGATTTGGTGATTTTGTAAACGTACAATTTTATGTGTATCCAATATTTTCACGCGAAAGTCTTGATCTTGTCTTGACTGTAGAGCTTCTTTCAAAACATCAAAGTTCACCACTTGACTTGATCGTTTCAGTGTCAGTCCTTTGATTTTGCATTTGGTATGAATATCTTCCTGTCGGTCTCTGTATTGGTAACCGTCATTTTTGTGGCCACTGCTAGCAAAATTTTACAATAATATCTTCTGGTTGCTCGACCGTCCATGCGCCTAAACGGTCTCCTTTGATTTTTGGGTGCTGGCTATGATGGCGATGGATGTACATACAACTGTCCGTGTCAACGTACAGGACTCAATCTCCTAAAAGTTCTAAGGGATCATATAATTTTAACGGGCATTGGCATTGCCAAACGCATCGGGGGGGGGGGGGGTGCAAACTCTGTCGCTTCTTGTAATTGACTAAGATAAATCTTCACGAATGATTTCCACGTGTTTCGTCAGTTTTTCTTTGTCGTCCACCTATTGAAAGTACCGACTTGGATCTGCTAAGTATTCCGTCTTGGGCAATATCGGACGTTGTGCCAATTTTCCCCACAAACAATTGAGCATCACTTTGGCAAACGATTGTCTTCCTTCGTTCATTTCCACGTCTTCCAAAGTAATGCCTTCTAAGGATCGGTACCGTCCTTTGGATGTCTCTTTGTCTTCTAGAGTCTGACACTAAGATGGATAGCCACTATATCCTTGTTTCAGTTTGAGAAATTCGTTAACGTAGCCTGAGAAAATTCCTTACGGTATTGTTCTGTGGTAGGAATGTGCCAAATTTCGTATACTTTTAACAAGCGGTATCCACGATCCAGAGCATGAAACAATTCGGCACTCACTCACGTTCTTGTCAAAGCGCGTTCTTCATCCTTGTGGCAACAAGGTTGGTCTTGATTACATGTTTAAGTACACGTACGTCATAAAGGAAACATCAGTTTTCCTTGGCAACGATGTGGTAAGACAGGATGGTAAAAGTGGGTTGGAGGTAAGACTTTGCATTTGATCAGTCCCTCGTTCTGACGAATGTGTCCTACGTCGATGTGTTCTTAACATTTCAGTGTGCCCGGTAGGAAATTGAACATATGTGCACACTCCAAGGATACATAGAACTCACATCGATGTATTTCATTCCTTCTCCTTGAGATTCGTCGACACAAACTGTCGCGTGGATTCAAAGGTTCAATGTCTACCACGTCTTAACTTTCGACAATGCGTTTGAAACGTCGATTGTAATCGTCCTCAGACATTTCTATCACTTGGTATCCTTGACTTTCTAAACTCAGGCGTTGTTGGTATGTTTGCTCGTACAACTTGTCCATGGTGAACTCTGAGAAAGGACTTTTCGGGTTTGTTTGAGGAAATCACGTAGGGCATCTGTGAAATAAACATCCCTGGAATTCGTAGACGATCTGGGGGGTTTCTAAATCCCAACCATCCCCAGAAAGACTTCTAATTTTCTTTTTTCCACCGCTTCTAGCATGTTGAATCCATTTGTCTTCACTTTCACACAAGTAATGGAGCCAACGCAAAACTTTGGCGGAATATGGACGACTCACCGAAAGATAGCATTGATGGGATATGATGGCTAGTTTGTTCTCAGGCATGAATTTATTTTGGTATACTAATCCACACGCTTTCTCGATGGTAGAAACTTTCGTCAAAGGATCGATACCTCCGTGATCCAGAAATAATTGTCGAAATTTTCCTTAGCAACTATGTAAAATGTCCACATCCGATCGGCAATATTTCAACATTTCTTCTTGAACGTCAAACGAGTTTGCAGAGTGAGTTTGGTACCAAGCGTAGAATGCTTCTCGCTGTTCTGTGTGCATACCATCGGGGTCGTAATAGCGATCGTCAGAGCACAACGTGTTGATTAGCTTTGGTATTGAAAAAGTGTGGGAAATAACCTTTAGCCATTTCTGTCATTCCAAACGTTTTGGGCATTCTACTCAAATGCATGGCTAAATAACTCATGGAATCTTTAAACTGTAGTTGTCCCACTTTCATATAGATAAGTTTGGCTCCATTCATGGTAACTGTTGGACATTGTGTGCCTTGTTCTGAATAATATTTCAAAAGAAATTGTCCGTCGTATACCGAGAAATTGTGAGCCATGACTGTAGCATATCGATGGCAGTCCCCACAAAGCTGAATGTCCTCTTCGCTCCAAGTGTCGTCAGTAGGATCTATAATACATTCGGCAAAATCGGGAAGAGTGTGGGGCCCCCGAAAGATTTTTCACGTCCTCCTGGAATATAGCTACCATTGGGACAGTGAAAAATATATGTTCTTGTATGCACATCTCACAAGAACGATGAGCTACGCAGAAATTAGGGATGTGAATGCCAATCTCATGCGTACATTCAACGTAAAAAAGATAAAATCCAATTATTTCTTTTTGTTCTTGTGCTGATCTTACTTGCAGTCTTCCTCCAGTTCATTCTCATCTTTTTTTAAATTTAGCATTGATGTTCGAAGTCCACGATTTGGTCACAAAAACGGCATCTCTTCTTTTCCTGACAAACGTGTGCCCTTGGATTATTGGTTCGAATAAGATGTCCACAAATGGAGCACGATCTCAATAATTCGCAAGCACTTTTCTGCTGGTTAACTTGTTTCATATGATATTGTTCGTAACAAGATGAACTGACAAAGGTTCGCTTGCAAGTAGAGCAATGAATTCGTTCTTTTCCTTTAGAAATGCATGGTTTGCACGCTAAACAGCCCAGGCATCCCTCTCCGCAATAAATGTGTTGCTCCCGATTGGCAAATCCTTGGTCACATTTCTAGCAGTAGTAAGCGTATCCAAGAAATCCTGCGATACTAGTAATAGCATCAAAACGCTCTTAATACATGTGAATGCATTTTCCATCTGGGAAACAGTGTCCTCGAAACACGAGAGCTCTGTGAACGACTTGACGGTATACTTTTAAGGTATAACGACGTGCCAACACGTCTTGAAGTTTTTGTATTTCAAGAATGACGCACACCGTCTCTTTGGAAATGCCTGCTTGCTGTAACAGGAGCTCTGTTTTTCTACGTTGCTTGGCTCTGTCCGATTGTCGAATGCTCTCCCATGCTCTTTTCCATTCTGCGGTCTCATTCTTCTCGGCTTACATTCGCCCCACGACGATGGCCTGGGCTAAGCACATCTGGTCTTGTGAGTTGTCAATTTAGACGATACTACGTTTGGTACTGCGAATTTCGTCAACCAATAACACTTTGCGTGGTCAGCTACCTATGAGAAGTGAAACGTGGGTCATGTGAAGAGTAGCTTTTCCATGTTAAACTCGTCATTGGATTATTTACCGTGTTGGATTTTGCCGATGACTTTGGACGGTGTTAACTCTGCCGGTGTACTAAATTCGATCCAAATAGGAGACTTCAAACTGTCGTTATGGATGGAGAGTCTCAAACGATCGTCTTTTTTAGCTTGGCATTGTAGTTTAATGTCTCTAACAAAGAATCCCACAAATCTGTAAAGAAACCTGCTGCTTTCTCGGGTGGCACTTTTAGTTTTTACGTCTATCGAATGTGAAAATAATCTTCGGAAGCTACTGAGCGACTTTCTTTTTGGTGGATCTGGACTCTCTTGGTCTTGTGGCAGAAGTTGAGGGTGTTAGTTCATGCTCACTCATGTCATCTTCTAAATCACTGGCACTTGGGCTAACACTTCAGTTAGCGTATGAGACGACCCCGAAAGTCGTCGTCGTCGTTTCTTGGTCTCTTCTTCTGGCTTCTCGCTGGAATAGTGTGATCGTTTTACCTTGATTCCAAAATTTGATTTGACTACGTTTTACACTCATTCGCTCCCTATATATAGAGAGAGAGCTTATCATTCTAATGGTATATATTCATTCATTTTTCAGACTGTGAAGAAGATGGAAGAATCAAAACTTATCGCCATTCTCGTCAGAGATTTACAGAGAGTCATTAGAACGTACACCACTTCCAATAAGACTACGGACTACTCCACTCGAGATAAAAGTCAAGATATTTGTTATGTCTGGCAGAAAAAAGGACATTGGGCTCCAGAATATCCACAACATCAAAGCAAAGGAAAGACAGAAACAAAAAGAGACAAAGGTAAAGATTCCTGTTATCATTGCCAGGAAAAAAAGACATTGGTCTCAGAGTGTTCCAAGAAAAAAGATAACATACAGGAAGAGACGCAAGAAGAGGAGCGTTCTTCACAAACAGAAGAAGAGCCCATACCCGTCAAGAAATCCAAGAAGGCAAGACAACTAGAAGAAACAATAGAAGAGGAAGAACCCATGCCTGTGAAGAAATTCAAAAACAAGAGACACACAGTGAAAGAAAGAAAGAAGAAGAAATGGACTTTTGTGATGTGTCATAAAATTTTTATTGTGATTCAAAAGAGAAAATATCAAAGAAAACGTAAGTGTCTCTTTGTCTTGATTTTACTCACATATTTTTGTAATGGGAATTAAGTTTTACTTGATTTGGCAGTCATTGAGTAGTATCTCTTTTCTAAGAGATACAGGTGGACCTAAAAAGGAGCTTTGACGTTTTTTTAAAAAACTTATTGACTTGACATCATCAGCTTTAACTGTCTTAATCCTTTTCCACGTCCAAGTCCTACTCCTCCTGCTGTCACTGATGCTGCTTTAGTAGTGGTAGTAGTAACTTCCGCTAGTGTTTCCTCTCATCTCAGTGGCAGCGAGAGTGGGTGTAGTGATCGAAGGTTGTTTAGAAGTCATGGATCGTGAAGGTCTCTTTCTCTTCGAAGTCTGATACATTTCTCTCAGAAATTTTACATCCGCCAAAATGCCTTGTAGCAGACTCAACGTTTTGTTTTCACTCCCCTCCTTCTGTCCTTTACAATTCAATTTTTCCTCTTAACTTCTTCTTCTCGTTTTCTTTTTCGTCTTTCTGCTGATGTTGAAGAAATGCTTCTTCTGCTTCTTTGTGCAGTTGCAAAAAATTTTCCAATTCTTCCTTCTGTTTCTTTCTGAAATCACCCACCAATGGTACCGATGGAGAAGGAGGTGAAAATAGTACTACTGTCGCAGGCAACATTCTTGCGGAGACGACAAGAAATCAGCCAAAACTAAATTAAAGTCATCCACTTCTGGAAGAAGAATACTAGTTACAGCCGCCGTAGCAGTCGTAGTCATAGCACTATCGCTCCGAGTATACGAGGTATCTGGATCAGGCGCACCCCAATACATTGTCTTCATTGTTTCAGCCATACCGGTACTCAAACTGCGCCGCAATGGTAAACCGTGCGAAGGCTAGTGTGCCTATATATTGAATGTGACGTCACGCGTCCACTCTCTTCTGATTGGAAGAGAGACCCCACCCTCTGACTGAATTTATTTTGTAATGCTCGTTTTGATTGGTGGAACATTTCAATCCGTTTCGATTCTGTCTTAGGCTATATATACAACCGCATTATCCTATGCTATCAACTGTTCTCAAGACAACTCAAGCAAGATGTGGGTAACACTAGAGCCATAGATCATCATTTCCAACATCCTGTTCAACCCAGACTACCTATTCTATGTGAAGGCATCATGGGCCATCACGAAAATTACGGATACGGCTATCTGGAAGAGAAGAGTGTATGTGGAAAGGCAGGGATATCTGAAATGAGTATTGGTGTAACGGCCTGCTTTGTGGAGAAGTTTGAGGAGAAGAAAACCAGTGAAGCGATGCCACTTGTGTTAACCGACTTTGGTTAACGAAACTCCAACGGATCATTTCAAGGCAACCCATATCTCTAGAAAAGAGAGATTCTAATCACATTTGCCAACAGGTTTTGTGTCTTCTGTTTTGTATATATGTGTATGTTTGTTTATGTCTATGTTGTTTACCACCAAAACTTGAAACCCCTTTACCCTTTCTCTTGTGTTTGTATGTACGGGTATAGCTGTGTGTCTATAAACACTTTCTACCCTTGTGTGTGATAGTATATTTTTTATGTTCGTGTGTAAGAGTGTGTGTCTAGTCCATCCCCCTTCTTTTACATCCTACCCCTCTTCATGTGTGATAGTGTGTTGTCATGTATGTAAGTGTAGCGTGCGTGTATCAACACTCCTACCCTTTTCGTTGTTGAATAGTAATCAAAAAGAGGGCGCTGGATTGTATAGGTTGTGTGTTTGCATAGTCATCAAAAAGCGGGTGCTGGATTGTATAGGTGGATTGTTATATTGTAGATCAAACGTTTAACATTACCGTTCCCATTTGACTCTATAAACACTTTTGACCCTATAAACACTTTGGCCCTATGCACACAGTTTGACCCTATAACACTTTTTGACTCTATAATACCATCCCCATGTTAAACCTATGGATCATTGTAATATCGAATTTCCCGTATGACCCCCAAGTACCACACCAATGTAAACCTATGGGCTAATGTTAATTCCCGTATGACCCCCAATACCCACACACAGCTAACACAGTCGGCAACGAACTTACCTAATCGCACTGTAAGTGTTTATCGATGCGGCACTATGTAGCGCAGTCTACAACGAACTTACTTAATCGCACTGAAAGTTTTTTTTTTTTAAATCACAGTCGACAAAGAACCTACATTACGTAGCACAGAGTCAGTCAAAGTTGGTGTTGGTCAGTCAGAATAGGTATTGGTCAATCATGGTGAGTCCTTGTCTGTTGTTAGGTGTGTCTGATCCATTCTGTTCAAGTTCCCATGTATGTAATGTTAAATGTTCCATAAGCCTCATAAGCCCCACAGTGTCCTACAATGTTAAATTCCAATAAACCACATAGTGTCGTAACGTAATGTTAAATTCCCATAAGGTCGATAAAGCGCATATGTTAAATTTCCACAGATGGCCATAGTGTCGTATACCCGTATTAAATTCATATATATGGCCATGGTGTCCCATCCCCTTGAAAAAATCCCCTAAATGGCCATAATGGCCCATCCCCATGTTAAATTTCCATAGACGGCCATAGTGTCACAACGCCATGTTAGGACCCTTTTTAAAATGGATTTCCCATAGGGCCCCATACCGTAATGTTAATTCCTATAGAGGTCATACCGTCCCAAACGCTAATGTTAAATTCCCAAAGGGTATCATATTGGTCCAAACGTAATGTTAAATACTCACAGGGGCCATAGTGGCCCAAACGTGATGTTAATTCCTGTATGGGTCCATATCGTCTCAAACGTAATGTTAAATTCTCACAGTGGTCCATGCCGTCACAAACGTAAAGTTACATTCCCATCGGGGACAATACAGACCCAAAGGTAATGTTAAATTCCCATAGGTGGACATGGTGATGAATCAGAAGTAATTTTAATTCCCATTGGGTTCCATAGTGCCATCCCTAATATTAAATTTCCCATATGATCTATGCCGTCCCAAACTTTTGCGGTAATGTTAATTCTAATAGGTATCATATTGTCTAATATTACTACTCCCAGTCTGCTCAGGTTAGTACGAACTCAAGTGGACAACGAGAATCTGTTCGCATTATCTGAATTGTCGTATTAAACGAAACTGGAAATGAGGCAAACAATAGACGATGGTCTAATTTTGATAGCTAGATTGATAGATGGATACATAAATCCGTTCATCCATCATCCGTCCATCCAACCATTAATATAATTTATGATTTCACGTTCAGTGTCTATTCGCTGTTCGTTCTTGCTTCCGTTTTCAGGTTGAAAATGAATCATTTTCTTATGTTATATTATGATTCCTTTTCAAATTGCATTTCTTTTTAAAACATGAAAGTACAATTTAAAACAATTGTTATCTTATAGTAAATATGTCTGGCTACATTCTATGTACAGGATAGGCCATGTTTGACACAGCCTGTATATATCTAAAACTTGCGACTTATACATCTGATACTGACAATTAATTATCGAGGAAGATACACGTACTTGATATTATGCAAGGCACTCTAAATACTATACATGTATTTGATATGTTGCAATGCACTCTTCATACTATACATTTATTTGATATGTTGCAATGCACTCTTCATACTATACACATACTGGATATGTTGCAGGCACTCTTCATAACATACGCGTACTTGATGTTATGCAAACACTCTTCATACTATACACGTATTTGATATTATGCAAGGCACTCTTCATACTATACGCGTATTCGATATGTTGCAAGGCACTCTTCATACTATAGGCGTATTTGATATGACGCAAGGTATACTTCATACTAGAATTTAGTAAATAACAACGACGTCGACGTTTTTTCGTAGTTTTTTTTAAATGAAAATAACGACTTACCGTCGTCGCAACTTCCAAGTTTTGTATCTCTCGCTTTTTGGGAGGAAAAATCACTGGAGTTTCGTTCAGCCGTCATTTTATTGAGGATCGAAGATAAATTGCATGTCACAGTTTTGGTACAAATATAACTCGTTTAAAAATTTATGTTATCTTAATGAACCAACGTATTCATTTTAATTTTACTTTCTTTTTTTATCACGTAGTTTCCATGTATTCTTATTTTTTCTTTCGCGACGCGTTTTTACAGTACTTTATGGCCTAATAACGAGTATTTGCCACCATTCTCAATCACAAGAGCCAAATTAGATGTTAATAAATACTGACTGCTACATTTCTGTAAGAATGCTAGGAAATGACAGTACTGGAATGGGTACATTAATCTTGAATATTTCATACCAAGGTTTTACATTCCTGTCAATAGTACCTTCTTTTTTTTTCTCCTTCCAAATCAAAGATGACGCTGTTAAAGTCTGCAGCGCATCCAGGAAAAGAACTTCGATTTTATGGTTGTATACACTATAACGACTATCCACTGTTGGAAGTGTCTAATTCCGAGAGGAATGTGACAAAGAAGCTATTATTTCGTAAATTTATAGATACAAATAGATTTCTATGAGCACTCTCTATATATTTCCTGTATGCTTGTAATCTTCCATTTGTGAGTAGTGCATAAACAATATATATGAATGTTGTTAGATGAAGACCATGCCTTGATTAATTATACGTAGTGTTGTTCCCATGCGTTCATGGAAAATGATATAATTACAAAATGTTGTTGACGTGTATTGACTTCAGTGGTTGATTAAAATGGATGGGCTTAGTCCAGATATACAAATCAAAGACCAAATTGTATTTTGTAAATCTCCAGTGAATATGCATCGGTGCACTGGTTTCGGTGTACAATGTTGATGACAGTCGCGTTTACTGTCCAAAGTCGGGTTCAATAAATATATTGCCTTGTGTTGTCAATCTCATATAAACTTTGAAACTTTTATGAATAGAGTATGAAAATATCAGAATATTAGGAGGAAAAGCTAGGGAAACGAAAAGCCTTACACAGAGATACAATATATCAACAGGTTGGAAACCAACATTCCAGTGAAAACCCGTCAATCTTGTTTTCTGTGATATTCATTGTATAGTTTAAAATCCGTCTGTACATAAAAAGATTAATCTTATCCACCAAATCCCTGCTGGTCAAACAAAAATCAACTCCACTTCCAAGGACAAGGTTGAGTATCTTAGCTGCAGAACAGGTGCTGGTTTTGACAGGCGAGACTGTGCAGTTTAGTTGATTACGGAGTGAACGTTATCTTAAGTGCTGATATTGGAGGATAATTAATAAAATATGTTTAATAAGTAGATACTCAAACTTTTACATCTTTATTTGTCTTTCTATGTCAAGTTGTATGAGCATTTCATTCGTATATAACAAAATTTATCAATAGACTGCGGGTCCAAAAGATGTTCTATATCAGTAAAACTATTTCCATTTCAATTCTAATTTTCTTCACGAGTAAATTATGCAAATGTTAATCCTCCGACTAGAAATTTCAGTAACAGTTTCAAGATTTAGATACATTATTTTCTTCAGAAAGACGAAGTACACTTAGCTGCAGACACCTTATTGCTGAATGCCGACCATGAGCATAGCTACGTTCTTAAATGTCTCCTGTTCTTATTTGTCGCCGGTTCTAACACGTCGCCATATTCTGGTCATATGTCGTTACTAAAAACAAACTTCGCTTTGCTTTTATCTCTCCAACATCGTTACTTACTGTTGCCGTGCTGAAATGTAAAAAAAAAGTCATGAATAATGTTGCTGTCCATTTAAGCTTTTTCTTAAAGAATTCATAGCTTTTCCTTCTTCTTTTTATCTTTTTTGTTAATATTTCTTACACTGTTTCTCCTTTAGACGAGAATGGTGTACCAATCGACAAAACTTTCTCCTATTAAGGTTTACTGTATTAAAGGATTAAAGAATTATTTTTTTTTACAACAGGGCCGTAATGACGCTGCTGTTATTCCTAAAACTGTTGATTCTGTCCACAGGACGCGACGCCACTCGTAAATGGATGTTGGCATGTTTGCAAACAATATTATACACAACCTAGGAGGAGGTGACAAGTTCTTATAGCATCATGACACCATAAATCATGTGACTTAAGATTTACAGAAATGTGGCATGCAACGTTTGCTGCTTCTTCTGATAATTATACATTTTTTTAACTTAATTTATAACGTAAAAATTAACTATTTCTTTCTCCTTTTTGACACTGTATTGGAGTTTGCCGTTTTGTGAATTGTAGTTTTTAAAGTCTTTTCTGAAGTTTTGCTTTCTGCATCAAGCAGTATATTACGTATCTGAAAGAGGTGGGTTATACATTATGAAAACAGCATAAAGTTTTAATCCAGTCTTATTTCATCCAGCAGGAAGCCACGACAAAATTAAACAGCAAAATGCGACTAAAAAGAAATCCTTCCGATTTTTTTAATATATTATTTTCTTTTTTACCACTTTAACGATAGCTTTTATCAAACTTCATATGTGAATTTATCTAATTACACGATCGCTACAGTACAAAGAAAGAAGCAATGTGTCATTTTTGAAGCTTACGAATTCTGCGTGCACTATGCTAAATCATGTTGCGCACTCAACATTTGGCCCTTTTATTGCCTTTATTTTCAAGGAATTAATATATCACACTGTAAGCATGGTGTAATGGGTTACCCATTGCACGTTCTTTGGTTCTGTATAAATTATTAGTTTTCAATATTTAAGCTGAGGATGCATTTAAATTTGAGATTTTTTGCGAAATTCTTCTTATAATTTTGTTTAACAGAAGAAGAAAAATGAATTGCATAAACTTGCTAACCACCTATTTGTTCGTCCTTTTTATCAGTTGCTCAACACAATTTCCCTTCTCGGCAGAATCTTTTGTTTGCGAACTGAAACAACCAATAATGTAAAGTCCACTATTCCAATAATATTACAGTAGTGGTTCAAAATGACGTGCACTTGAAACTACTATTTTAATAAACTTCGGCAATATTGCGATAGTTGTTTCAACTGATATGCATTTGTAACCACTATTGTTTATAAAGTTAACAATGCCTCAACAAAAACAATAAGGCGATACGATGTTGTGTCAAATCCTTTTAAGGCAGTAATTTACATTAATAGTAATATTACAATAGTTGTTACAAACTACCAAGCAATTGAAACCGCCATAACAATAAACTTCAGCATTTTTGCAATAGTGGATCCAATTGATGTGCGATGAAAACAACTAATGTAATAAAGTTTATTAATGATATTTTCTAATAAAAAACAATGAGATAAGACGATGACACGTCAATTCTTTCATGACAGTAATCCTACAAAACTTACCAAAATTCACATTTTACTGCCATTGATTTCGCTTTCTCAAATCCATAATCTCAATTTCTTTTTTCTGGAATAAAAAATTCTTCAAATCCAAAAACTTCATATAATTTTTTTTATTTTTATTTTTAACTTTTATTGTTTAGTACTTAATGAATATAGAGTTTTGTAGATGGCGCACATCTTTCATTACTGACCTATTTGCTTACGTCACTGGATTCCTTTTTTCTAACCAAGTACTTTCCGCCATACGAGCACTTTCTTAAGACGCAATGTTACAAGTAGCGCTGTTTAAACTTGTTCCTTTTATTCTTTTATTTTTTTCTTGTATAGTTTTTATAAATATCCATAGCCAACCAGGATGTAGCTTCTGTAAAGTAATTACGTTTTTGTGCTTTGTCTTTGTCTCGTCTGTCCAATCGTCCAATGTAGTTTTGTGCACTTAAAAAAGGGATTGGTAGATTCTAACAGCGCTCGGGCTGGTTTCAAACCAGTTTTTCAATGTTGTTTGCCAGTTTATGTTTAGTAGATACAATTTTTCCTGATCAAGGCGATCTTTATGAGCCAGTGCAACTTGGAAATACTGTTGCACCGGCAACATCTCATGGATGTAGTTTACAGAATCCACTTAAGTATCAACCGATACTGTTTTGAGACTCGTGTCTTTATTCAGTATTAACGGATGGTCATCATTTCATACTCTTTAGATATTCGTGTCCTTATTCAGTATCAACCGATGGCTATTATTCCATTCTGTTTTGAAACTCGTGTCCTCACCAAGCTTCTTGTATATAAAAGGCCTAGCCTACATCAATAATGTTTACTTTTGAAGCCATGTCAAAATATCTTTGCACAATCAACGTTAGCACACACGTAGATGGAGTTTACCAAATCAATTCGCGTATGTGTGCGTATCAGTGACTAAAAAACAATTGTCACTGATTCAAGAATAAATACTTTTGTTATTTTCCAAAATACCAAAGATTCAATATTTTATCTTTTGGCTACTGACTTAAGTACAAGTTATGGTTTATTGTTGACTGGGCTATACAGATGTTTATACTTCAAAACTGCACTAGTATTTGCTATATAAAATGTAAGTATTGTTAGCCTTTACCTGTATTTACATAATAATTATTAAAGCCCATCAGGTAATGGGTTGTTTTAACAGAGTTCAGAGTGTTTCAAATACTTTCAGTTTCGTAAGATCATGTCAATCCTCCTATTTCATATTTAGTATTCTTTGTGGTAAATAAATCCATATTTTATTGGCAAATACAGTCACTTTTAGTACTTCAGAAACATCTCTGTCTGTCTACAATGCTTCTATCTCAGCAAGCAAATACAAAATTTTCTGAAGCATGAAAGGCATAAACTCACCGATAGCAAAGACGGTTATAATGTCAATGGTGGCCTTGATTCGACTGTATGTTTCAGCTATAGCATGAAGTATAGTAAAAACGCATTTTTTAAATAAATATCCTTTTGCAAACTTTGTTACGAATGTAGTTGCAACAGGTTCCTAATAATGTTTCAGAATCGGATGCAAGAAAGTATGAATAGAATAACTGTCGCCTTTGAACCACTTCTATTCCAATAATTCCACGAAAAGCTATATCTCTTGAGCTCGGCCTGTGCTTCATCAAAAATCTTACCAAAGTCACTACAGCTAGAAAAGTAGGTCACTTCTTTGAATGTGATTAGTCCAGAACAACGACGCGATTATCAAATTTTATGACTATGGAAGGAAAAGTGCAAGAGACTCTTGAATCTAAATCCACATTATTAGTCTAGTCACGTACATGTCGCAAAATTAACTAGCAGCGCGAAGCACGACGGTTTTGAGACTGTTCTTCAACGGCTTTAGGGAAACGAAGCCAAATGCAATATGTCCAGGTATTAACTGCAGCGTGGAAAGTCCTATATTGAGATTTATTTCCTAAAATAAATATGTATATTGTGTTTGATGACTGTGAGTGAAATGATGATATATATAAACCTTTTGCCTAATTACAAGGTTAGGTAATTATCCTATTCATCCAACGTTAAATCTTAGACAAAATTAATCTAAATACCAAACACTTTACGTCCACGCATATGTGAACAGGAACGGAAGGATGACTTTAACGACAGCACCACCTTAAGAAAAGTGATACCCTGGTCAGTCCTGTGCGGCGCAGACGAGATAATATCTACTACAGAAATGAATTTGGTTTACGTGGGAAATATGATATTGAATCCGACAAATAGCAAACTGCTTTCAGTTTCGGTGTCAACATATTTTGTTGCCATAAATGTTAACAAATGGGGTCGGGCTACAACTTAGAATAAGCCCTTCCTCTACAATCGATAAGAAATTTACATGGATAGCGGCAGTAAATTAATATGATTTCAAACAATTATATGTAAATATAGATGATAAAGGTAAAATAGGTATGATGGAGAGAGAGAGAGAGAGAGAGAGAGAGAGATGAATACATTAATGAGTTAGTGATGAATTAATGATCGTGGCAGAAGTTGGACAAGAGTACATACACCAAAATGAATTCAGTGGATAACAATTAAGAAAATCATGTCTTTCTTCGTAACAATTAGCGGTAAATGAGTAGAGAAATCAAATTGTTAATACTCCTTAATTATGTAAATCGTTTCGTGTCTTTAATATGTTTGGAACAAGTCAAATAAGCGATTAGTAACTGCTTTGATTAGTTTTAATAGTAAGATATCATAACTCACACGTTGTCATTGAATATGTTGGTCATGTCAAAATTACTATGGTAGTTTCATTTTGAACCAGTCTTGAAATAACCACTTTTGTGATAAAATTGGTACAAGGTGCAATTATGATGTTAATATGAAACTATGTGCCACAGTATTGTGTACTGATACTTTTCAATTTATCACATTAATATATGTGTCTGTGAAAATGCACTACAAATTTATTACGATAGAAGTTTTAGCTGTACCACTATTTAGAGAAATATCATCGTTTTAAAAATAGACCAAATTAACAATATTGTTTTGACGTGACAAATATCAAACAGTATTGAAAGTATCTTGCTTTTGTCCTTTATCTCGTAAATATTTATTGCGTTTATTGCGCAAATAGCATTTCGTCATGTGCGTGATAAAAGTTGTTTTCAGCCAATACTGAATTAATTACAACGAAACCTTTTAAGAAGGATACCTGACGTAAACTGAAATTCTCTTGAAATGAAAATATTTATCTATTCTCAAAGTATCCCTTTCTTAATTTTAGTAGAATTAACTCTGTTATTCTAAACCCCTTTAATTTGAGAATTGAAACATTTTTTCGGTCCTAAGTGTTATTTTCACACTATTTTGAACGTATATTAAACCACAGTTTACTCAGAGCACATGGCTCGCCAGTCATCAATAACCTAAGACCATGCTGAATAATAATAAATGTGACTCTCATTGAGACAGTTTGGCAGTACAAACTAATAACTAATACAGTAACTATCAATAATTCTATTCCTGGCTAAAAGTTAACTTATAAATTTGATTGTCCATGCCTTATCTTAGTGGATATGTATGGAATTCGTGTTTATTTGCCTATCATGTGACCAAGGCCATTGATATATGTTTTAGCAGATCCTTAATTCAATCGATTAGAAACAAATATAAAAACGCTCACAACTTCTATTTTACCATCTTTCTAACAAAGACTACGATCAAATTAACATAGCGTTGAGTTTGATGTACACGCCGGTATAATAGGTCATTTGTCAATATACATACAAATAAGGAATTTGTTTACATCATTCTGTAGAGGAAAGTCTGATCTTTGGCAAATATAATATTTGGGATAGATAGTTATATTTATAAGGTTAAAATATACTTCAAAGTAGGTCACAGTCAGCAAAGAATTGATATTTTGGCCAAATATAAAACATTAAGATTTTTGTTATAATGCACTTCAATCGAGACCCAGTGCTATATTCCAAAATGATGCTTATAATATTTGTATTACCGTAGTACCAACATATTAAAAGTACTTTTGAGTTCTAAACTGAAGCGTTTACAACAATCTCCCCCCAATCCCCCCAACATACATCCGCATACACAAAAAAGAAAAAATAATAATCTGGTCATTTTGGTCTCTAAAAATGAATGTTTTGGGGGTTTGATAGAGAAAGTCTGGTTTTTATATCCTTTTATCAAATGACTCCTGTGTTTTCCTTGTTGATAAAATCATGCAAAATTTTCTTTGGTATATTAAATTATTTGATTAACCTCATGACGTTCCATGGGACGTTATGACATTACGCAAAAACGTCATGTCCGAGCATAAGAATGAATTTCAGTGTCATTTCACCACACTATCCTGCAGTTCTACTGATTAAGATCATTACCTTTCCTGGTATAATAAATAAAGTCCTATATTTCTGCTCATTTTAAATTAATTCATGAAACTTGATTTACGTTTTGGTCTTCGAAGTCTCGCAAAGGTTAGAAGTCGTTGAACTCCTGTTATAAATTTCATTTGAAAGGAGCCCTTATGAAAGCTATTCTATTAAATCAGTATTTTCCTATCCGGCTTTTTTGGTTAAAACAAAATTTATAGTTCCAAGGTTGGTCATGATTATGTTGTCTGGTGGGGCCCTATTTGCCAGCGACAAGGCAGACGCCAGAATGTTTATGCAGAAAGATCAGGGCCAATACGGCTGAATGAGAAACTATAAAAGGTCATTCCGAAAGCACCTACCAGGGACGGAATCAAAAATATTGTTTACGGGTAAGAGAGGGATCTTTGGGACGGATCCCCTGGTGAAGTCCAAGGGGGTGAAGCCTTTGGAAGCTCCTGCAGTTTAAGCATTTCCAGGGCATACGTTTAACTATCTAACTGAAAAGAAGACAAGGAAAGGTTCCGATTGTACCGGGCTTAATTTTAAGTGTTTTCAGTGTGTATGCGTGTTGGGGGGGGGGGGTATTCATACCACCCACCCACCCACGGATTTGTCCCTGCCTACATTATTTAATATAGTTTTTACAAACTTAACACAGGTAATGTTTCAATACTAACATCAACTACTCAAGGTAAGACGGGTGGCTTAAAAACGGTGGCCAATTTCTTGAAAGTTTAACGATACAATTGCAAAATGTGTACTGTGGAAAAATAGTCACATAAATATGTTTTATCTTACGTTTAACGAAATTAGTCTACAGGTTTTCAATACACGATTCATAATAATTTTATGACTTAAAATTTTAAGTGAAGTTTTGAAAATTAATATCATAATATTTTTTTTTCTGTTTTTTTAAAGGTCTGTTATAATATGACAAAGAAAGTCTTTCTAATGAATCATGTCAAATTGTTTTCGATATTTTGCTTAGTTAATGAATTATTACAGATTTTGTCAGCGTACTATAAAACCCGAGTTTTAAAAAATGGACCTTAAATCTCACTTCCCTCGAATGTTCATTAACATCACTTACGGCCTATCAAATGCCGTTTGTTTCATTCAAAACCGTCAATAAATAACAGAATAATGTATAGTCAAGGCCGGCATCCTTTTTAAAAAATGTTATTTAGTTCCCTGTTTCAAGTGAAATTTTGCTAAACGATCGTTCTATAGCAATCATCATTGGTTTTCATCAACTGGTTTGTTCAATTTTATTACCATTCGATCCACCCATTAAAGAAGAAAACATTAATGTACAACGTTTGTGCATATTTCAATAGTCATTCAAAATACGAACGATTTTTGTTGCTTTTCTTTATTTCACTATTCCATCCACATAAATCACGCGCCAAATGACTCGCCACTGTATGACACGGATTGGGTACGTGTCAAGGTTAGTCGCAGTAAAACGATGGGGCTCACTTAGAAGTGGACAGAACTGAAATAAAGGTAGTCCATACCTCCAGAAATAGGCATGTAGCCTAATTTTCTTCTTCTTCTTCTTTCATTATTATTATTATTATTATTATAGCTATTGTCAGCACTAATTCTGTTGCTTTCGATATGCTTGGTTATCAAATCATCCGCAATTAAATTGATTCCTTAACTTACGGAGTGATTTGTAAAAGTTTAATCCTCCTTCCCATTAACTTACTAAATGTCCAGCATGATTGATAAATTCTCTCTCTCTCTCTCTCTCTCTCTCTCTCTCTCTCTCTCTCTCTCTCTCAAAAGTGTTAACTTTTAAGGTCTGCATTAATTGAACCTGGAATGAATACATCTAGTCCTAGACTGAAATTTCAGATTTGAGAAGTTAGTATACAGGAAGTGTCGCATAAGTGTGACATGTTTTATACAGAGAACAAGGCACAAACATTATCCATTTTAACCTAACAAGTTGGCTACGCCGAGTTAAATTGGATAATGCACGCCTGTTATCTATATGGCTTGTATTGTGGACCAGTGACATTTTCAAGCTAAGCCCATCTCCTTTTGTTTATATCTATTTCTCACACCGTCATTGACCCACTTCCCGTAAAGAATAATTCGTGTTACATAAATTTAGTATGTATCATAAGATGTCGAAACTTGATGTCGGAAGAAATACACTCAGATAGAATGAAAGGACTGAAAGGAGCGATGGAACATACGCATGTACTCACTGTACTCACAAGGGAAGACGAAAGAAATACACTCAGAATGAATTTACTGAAACGAGCGATGGAACATACACCTGTCCTCACAAGGGAATGACAGAACTGAACAACACGCCGGGCATTGGTTGCTCTTGAATCAATGGATTCGTTTTAACAATTAGTGATAATTTGCAAGTTAATTTTGTGGGGTATTATTTTTGTATGATTTTTTTTACTGATATTTTATTCTTAATGGTGCACGTAAGTACAGAATCTTTCTTGGTAATTTAGTTATTTGTCGCTTAATATTGTATAACTTTTTATAAGCGGATGATTTAATGTCAATGCAGTGTCAGCCATTCGTTTAACAAGACTTGACCACATGTTACAATTCCTTTTGTTCACTCTCTTGGAATTCAGAGATTATGATTTTCTAATAGACGCTAAAAGTGTAGATATAAAGTTAACGTATGAAAAGATTTTTAAGTCATCATATTGTCTCGTGACTGTCATTTATTATGGAATGCATCTCTCTCTCTCTCTGTCTGTTCGTTCTAATCAATAATCAATTAGTGCAAGAGTGACGTTGGTTATTTGCTTTTTTATTATTGAAATGTGTTTTTGATTGGTGAATTACAGCTTTAGTGTTCATCACGACTCTTTCATCCCTCCTGTGTGTATTTAGTGTTGTTGATATTGACGAGGTAAAATTACACTTGCACTGTATCAGAATACTGGCGAAGAGGTGAAGGTTAGCTCTACTCTAGTTACAAAACCCGGAAGTTAGAGTACGGATTTTAGCCTCCATCTCCTAACTTATTCTGAATTAGGTGATTTAAAACAGTCTCATCATCAAAGAAAATTCAGCGGCCTGTAATACAATTATCCAATGAGCCCTTACGATAAATCTTTTGCCCCGATAGCGAATACCTTTCTTTTAATTTGCGTTCCTATGTGAAAAGGCTTACCGGAGAAAAATATGTGTATTTCTTGTTTCTTTATCAATTGGTAAGATTTATTTTTTGATGTGTGACAGATTTTTAATCTAGGCAACGCAAGCAATGTTTAATGTGGTTATATATAGTGCCTATATAGCAGTTTTTGCTGTTTTTACTTTGTGTTTGTGTTCCACTTTGTTACTCATGTGCACGCATTCTGCGCGTTTAACTTTGTGTGAAGTAAACAATAGTGGATATTAAGAGAAATTAGACGGGAGTCCTGAGGAATCTGCTCATCGAATTCATACACGTAGGGCTTCTGTGGGCCATTTCAGACCGGAGCACATTGCTTCCATTCAAGGAAATGTACGTGGCACAATAATTAATATTTCTGAACTGGTGTGCGCCACAGTAACTGATAGATCTTTCTACATGCCTTATTCCTACGTTGACAAATTCTCTAGTTGAAGCCTTGAGTCCGCTGATCCAACTATCATTTGAAAGGTCTTTTTTTGAGAGTTTCTTCCAGCCCTTAAAGGAGGAAATTGCAGTACATGCAGTATGATAGCTCAGCTGAAATCAAGAGTGGCAATTTAGGACTCGCTGTACTAATTCAACTTCCATAGTAAACCTGTGGAAACACCACCATATTAAAAATTGAATAACTGAAATTTCTAAATGCTCCTGATCAAACCCATATCTCTCAATATAAACACATCCTTGATGAAAGTTTCAGAGTAGAGAAAGCCATATGAACTGTGACATTTTTTTTATCTTCATGTGTTTGAAACCTGTGTTTTCAATTCCGAACCTACACAATCAGGCGTTATTTTGAATAATGAGTGTTCCAAAGTCAAGTCTGTAAAAGGACTGAAATTGCATCAATAGAACAATGTTTCTGTGTTTTTCAGTTACAAATAGGATAAGCTTTTAAAAGTTACCTTTTACTCACTTTTACTTTTCATTATCAACCAATCATGACCCTTCAAACCTGTATATACACTATTTTATGTTCACCCATTTCTAGACTGACTTCCATTGTTCCATATAATTAGTACCGTGAGTCCTATATCCACCCTTGATTTACTTGACATACCTTTTCTATAGTAGTAGAGCTCAAACGTACGGAGTTCTGATTGTCACACTAATGAATGTTAAATTATATTGGAAATCAAAGCATACCAACATCAGAAATGGTGCGTTACGGGCAACGTTTAAGTGTTTGAGCTTCATTTCAGAAAATCAGAACAAATGTTAAAATAAATATGTCTAATCAAGAGTTATATTGTTTGCTACCACCATTTATCTGTCTATAATTTAAGACTGAAATATATTATCATCCTTGTCAAATTATGAATTAAATGAATAAAAGGTTGATGTGACCATCTATATGTGTATACATTATTTTTAAAAAAAAGAGATTTCAAGTTTCAAAATTGCTTTAAATTCCCGCAAAACACATATAATTTAAAACTAAGTAATGTAGGCATAAGCCATGTATATACAAAACATGAAGTTCCAAAACATTCACTGAATGAAATTGGTGGGACACAAAATCAGGAGGGGTCATCTGCATTAAGCATTATGGCCGAGACCTAAGTCATAAAATCTGAAGCACAGTATTTCAAATCATAACTAGGAAATATCAGTTTGGTGACCATAATTACTCTATAAATGGTAAACTGTCTAAAATGTATATGTTTGGTTGCATAGATTTTAACCAATGTGTAAAACACGCCAACCAACAAAGTCAAATCCGCAGAGTCTACCTCTCCCCCTCCCCCATTAATGGCAACAATTATAATGTCTGAAAGTGTCTAATTTCCCATTTAAACTCATTCTGACGTAGACAAAAGGTATTCATTTTGTTCTTATCCACAAACAGAAACAAACCTGTATATGCTCTATTTTATGTTCACCCATTTCGGGACTGGTTCCCGTTTTTCCATATAATTAGTACCGTGGATCCTATAGATACAAGGTTGAATCTTTGGAGTCTAAAGTTGATCATTTGGAGCAGTAATCACGACAATACTGCTTAAGCTCGAATAATATTCCAACATTCACAGACAATTGCCGACAGATTGGAATAGATCTAACTAAATCCGATATTTCCAGATCCCATCACCTATCTAGACCCAAAAATAGAGTCGCAGAGATTGTTCTGAAATTTTTGAGTTACCGAAAGCTGGCTCCAGCCTACTCAAACAAGAAACATCAGAAAAACTTTGTCTATATTCTGATATAATCAAATATATTTGTTAACATAACATAATTCCAACCATTCTGAACAACTAAAACTCTACCTATGGTACATGAAAAATAATTATTATGTAAAACCAGCCTAAATAGCAGCGTCATTTCATTTGGATGAAATTTTGATTCATTATTATGTATGAATATATTTTGGCATGATCAAAGCTATTTAACTGTGCATAATTCCAGACACTCTGAACGAAAAATAAATTTTTTAAAAAATATATAAAGAATTCCACCTATGGCACAACAAAAACTGCCAGTTATAATAAAGCCAGTCTAATTACAAACATCAAATCATTGGAATGAAATATTGCTAGTTATAGTAAAACGAGTCTAAGAACAAACATCAAATCATTGGAATGAAATATTGCTAGTTATAGTAAAACGAGTCTAAGAACAAACATCAAATCATTGGAATGAAATATTGCTAGTTATAGTAAAACGAGTCTAAGAACAAACATCAAATCATTGGAATGAAATATTGATAGTTATAATAAAACCAGTCTAAGTGCAAACTTCAAATCATTTGAATGAAATATTGATAGTTACAATAAAACCAGTCTAAGTACAAACCTCAAATCATTGGAATGAAATATTGATAGTTATAGTAAAACCAGTCTAAGTGCACACTTTAAATCATATTGAATGTAATATTGATTGTTCTTCAGCTGTAATGATGTACTGAGCTGCATCACGATGTACATAACATACATACGACTTGTACGTCTTATTATTCACTTAGGTAATACTTGTCATGATCGTAACAACAATGGTAACTGTCTCTCCACCATCCATCACAAATCTAATAATAAATAACATGCTCCTCTTTCCTCTCTCTCTCTCTCTCATTCGTTTTGAAAGACGTTTTGACAGAAAGTTATTTTGTTGGACCGTCGATGCTCTTAATTTACAGTGTGTTCCTTTTGATCCTGATTAAGGATTATATATATATATATATATATATATATATATATATATATATATATATATATATATATATATATATATATATTCACCTCCATTAATAGTAAGAATTAGAATTTTAAATTGAATCCACTTCGATAAAAATGTACACAAATTTGCATTTCTTCTATCAGACATATGTCGATTAAGATTAGGATACCATAGCAGGTCCATAAGTTATTTTTAAAACGTTGATTTCTTTTTAGCTGTTATTCTATGGTTGATATCAAGTCAAATGAATCTGAAATGATACTCGGGAACCGTACGCGTGTGATTCATTTGGGCGTGATTTGGAATTGAGAATTCTGTCAGTAATTACGCTGCCACATTTGTTGTAATAGATACACCTGATAAGGTCAGTGTTTTCTTTACAGAGAGATATTTGGATTAACAAAGCAGTGAATTTTTGATAGATTACGTGATCTTTTAAAAACAAACAAATTGGACTCAACTGTTTAATGACGGTACCACTGTTGATCAGTCATACGATACTTTTACATCTACTCTCCTAAATCTCGCTAAATAGTGTATCCAAAAAAAGGTAACGATTAGGCCCGATAAAAAACCGTGGAATTAAGGCGAGAGATGAGAAAAAGAGACAAGCTTAGGATTTAAGCCCTTCGAACCGAAAATACAAAGCATTATCACAAATATACAGAACCAGAAAATAGAGGTACGTATGTGAAACAAAAACAACTTAGAAAACATTTATTTTTCGAACCTAATGAAATTTTTGCTTCCCTGAAATCTTCAAATCATCGACTTTATTAGAAAATTATGAGACAACAAATACATTCTACAAAGACATCAAACCTGTTACCTCCACTTACACTTAGTGACCTATCCTACAACTTTGCAGCAAGTGGTCAGTAAAGGTGCAAGCTGCTGAACTCTTATTTTTGCTCTGTTACACGATTAGAAAATAACAATAAACAGTTACCGGATTTCGAGTTAGTAACCAAACAGTTATCGCATTTCGAAGTTAGAAATTCCTGAGATCATTATATATAAACAAGCAACAATAGATGTAATAATTAGTCTGGACTTAAATAATGCCGCTAGAACAAATCAGTCATAAACTGCTTAAAATATAATTGAAGATATGTATGTACCCTTTCAAGTATTATTAATAAATCAGTTGAAACCTGTGGAATCTAGCGCGTTTCATGTCGATCTATAAGAAAGGAGACAAACCACTACTTATCGTAGACCAATTTCTCAACTGAGTCTTGTGTCCAAGGTTTTTAAAAGAATTATATTCAAACATCCATATAAATGTTTGCAAGAAAATGGCTCGATATTAAACTCAGTCTGGAGTTTTTTTCCAGGTCGTGCAACAACTTATCAACTAACTCGACGTTACTAAAAAAATATGTATTTTTCTCTAGATTCGAATAAAAATACGTGTTAACGTTCCTTCGTGTCGGTAAACCTTTTGATCGAGTACAGATAAAAGGGGTAGTTTATAAACTTCAAAAATGCGTAATTGCTGGTAAACTTCTGTCGTGGCTCGAAATCTATTTAAGAGACCGTTACAACAGAGTTTAAAATGTATACTGCTGGAATTCTGCTAGGCTACGTGTTAGGCCCTTTACTATTACTTACTTATATGAACAATATGGCAGACAATTTGAACCCTCTTCGAAGTTATTTCCGGATGATGCTTCTCTTGGAACTTCTACGACAGATCCTTTACAATTACAAGGATTATAAGCAGCGATCTTGAAAAACTTAACGCATCGGCGAACGACTGGCTTGTCACTTTTAATCCTGCGAAAGCTGACATTTTATTAATTACAAACAGGCTTACTGACTTTTCCTTTCTGAAGATATCTAGAATTTTTGATTATACGAATTTGCTTCCTGTTAGAAGTCATAGGCCCTTAGGGCTAACATTATCTTCTGAAGCCAGATAGAATAGTAAGATTATGCAAAATGCATCTAAACATTCATCTATGTTGCGCGTGGCTAAATTGTGTTAATATAATAACTCAAGCTCAACTCTACACACTACTCATACGTCAAGTTTTAGAATATGCCTGTGAATTCTCGGATAATTGCCCAAAGAAAGATTAAAATGGAAGCTGTACGAATCGTTTCAGGTCTTCCCATTTATTGTTCATGAAAGTCTCTTTATAGTTAATAGATCTTCTTCCACGTAGGAGATATGAGTCATCTAATTGTCATCTACGTAACTCTCAAAGCATCACACCAATCTCTACCAGACTTCAGATGTTTCAGACTTTTTCTTCCCGTCTACGGTTGTTCTGTACAACTCACTACCTGACGGTATATAAAATGTTTCTAATCTATCTATTATTTTCTTTAAAATTAACTCATCCGCTAACGGGTCACCACCTTATTATGATGTTGGCAAACGCCACCTTTATGTCCTACACACTAAACTTAAAAATGCATGTAACACCCTCCAATACGACCTTTATAGAGAGAATTTAGTTAACTCTCTGATGTATACACGTAATTATGACAATACAGATTTTGAACACAACTTTTTTCTTTTGCCCCTTATTTAATACTCCAAGATCCCAGCTCTTTTTGCCTTTCAACTCACTCCTTGTGTAATGCGACATTTATTATTGAAAAGTGACGTCGAACTCGGTAAGCAGTCATACTCTGTAATATTCCTAAATGTTCATAAATATATCAACTAAACTAGACGTTTTAAGTACTTACAATGATATTGTATGTACTTAATTTATGAGATAGCTACATGGACAACAGTGACTGTAACCACTGAAATGTCTTTCTTTATTCCCTCTCCCTCTCTTTCCATCCCTTTTTCTGTCTCTGTCTCCTATAACTATTGATTTTCTTAATTACATAATTATATGTTTCTTTTATTTTTGCTTTGAAAAATTATATGTCTTTTGATATATGTAATTTAGACATAGTGTTAAGAGATGTTGGTGCATCGTTTTACGTCTTGAAAAATGACCGAATGATTTAGTTAATTCGTGTCCAATCCTAAATTGTTTCGGAAAACCACAACAAAATGTGTTTACAACTAAGGCTTTAATTGTCCTCCATTAAGAATACATTGGAAAGCTCTAGGTATGACACTAACTTCATTTTCTAGATAGATAGATTGATAAATAGATACCGTATATACTCGTGTATAAAATAATACCAACTGCAAGCTGTATAGACCCAGATCTGCCGTCGCATAATGCGCCGGCAGATCTGGGTCTATGCAGTTTGTAAGGACTAATCAGTAGAACAAACAACATAGACCCTGATCTGCCGGCGCATTATGCGACGGCAGATCAGGGTCTATGTTGTTTGCATTTGGGCTCGGTTTATACGCGAGTACAGACGGTAGTACTTTTTCTTATTTCTTATCCCAGAATTTGTAAACATTTTCCGTTGAGATTACACATGTACAACAAAAGAAGTTTAAATTTTGGCTCTGATCCCAATATGAAGCTTACATATTTTATTTTTGTTATATTCTACGCTTTGGTATAGGAGTGTTTTCGTAAGAGACACATATTTCCTCAGGTATCGAAATAGTATAATTCTTGTAACTTTGCAACATGGAATTGGCAATAATTACATAATGGTTGCCACATTATAAAAGAAATTTTCCCATTTGAGCGAGAATCGTTTAAAGTTTGCCAAACTTTAAGATGCTGAATTATGCAAATGTGCCAGAAAACATTTTTTTTTCTTTTAATCTTAAAGCACTTTTGTTATTTGTTGGTCCAGGAACGTATAAGCGAGTCCGCGGTTCTCTCTCTCTCTCTCTCTCTCTCTCTCTCTCTCTCTCTCTCTCTCTCTCTCGAACAAACACACATTTAATTTAAGAAGCCCTTCCAGTTGATTTTGCGTCACAGGGAATTGGAAAATACTTAGAAGCTGGGGTGGGGGGGGGGTGTATACTACTTCTTGAAAAAAGCAACAGTATTTCATGACTCAATGTGCGTTTCAGTCGCGGTTTTCATTTCGTAGCACTGTTAATATGATGCAGAAATATCGAGGGCTTGCAAAGATTCGTTTTTTCCTTTTGTATGGTAGGTGTAGATACGTTTAGGTAAATATTTTATATGATCTATTTTGAAATGTAACAAAGTTTCTCGTTTTTATCTTAATTTACATCATTTACAAGGACCGGATCGCATTTTGACTGTAATTCTTGGTTCCACTGACTTCGGAACGCTTTTATTTTTATCTCTGAACACGGTACCATTACAAAACGATATGAAGATTTTTGGAAAAGAGAGGCCGCTTTATTACAAGGTTATTTTGTTATCTGCAAAGGCTCCAACCCATGCCGTTGACCACCCTCAACGGAAGTGTCATAATAGAGCCTTAGCTGTATTACGGGACTACTATAATCTATGATCTAGCACGTCGAGCTCCCAAATTCTACCTTCCTTACAACATTACACCGTATGTGTTGGTCCTTTAAAGCGATCAATTTCACGAACTTGAAGAACAAATATAGAAGTATCATTTAATTAAAAGGTAATAAAAATAGACAATTTTAATCAAAATAGACAGTCTTCTGACCTGTATATTAGGCTCAGTCTTAATGAAACTACTGAATTTAAGAATATTATGACTTGTGTAATACATTTAAAACAACCCATACCATTCCACAGCATAGCGGGATTGATACATCGTTTTCAACAGGAAACTGTGTTGATTACACGGTCCCTACAGTTCTATCTACTTCCCTTTAAATAATAAAATGGCCCCTCCTCTATAGGAGAAAAAAAAAGCTCAACTTATCTGCCTATTTTCTCCATATTATTGGATGACTACATGCTTATCCTTAATAAGGACAAAAAATAGTTTTGGTTCGAAGGAAACTTATTACCGCCCAACGCCACCACTACACCAACCCTTTGCTCCATGAACACCGTGTGAATTAAGTTATGACATGTAAGACAAAGTACATATTTACTGAACAATAATAAATTAATGCAATTTAGAAATACACTGCTTTGAAGTTATCACTTTTGAAAATACAATAAAAGGTAAAAGGTCAGCCTTAAATACACCCTGAAGTATCTATAATGACATTTAATAGTATCCAAAAAAAGAGATATATATATATATATATATATATATATATATATATATATATATATATATATATATATATATATATAATCCTGACTGAAACGATCGTATTAAAACAACACATGGCTCAGATTTATATATATGCAAACTTTTCGCCATAATAAAATGAAAACCTAAGCTTGAGGATAATGCACTTTGACCCCGAAAATTTTCTATAAAAGTGTTTCAGTCCAATTGTGAGGTTTATGTTTATAGTATATAGTATACCTACTGGTATGTCACAATTTCAATATATCATAAAATTAAGGAATTCTGGGGTTGGACATTTTTTACCCTTATAATACTTCCCCTTTGCAATAGAAAGGTAGACATTACACAGTATAAATTTTCATGAGGCAGTAGTAAATATTTTCATGCACACGCTTTATCAAGGGCTATATCTGATAACGTTTCATTCTGGAGTGAAAATAAAAACACTCAAGTAAACCGAAAATCCGCCCAAACTGTTATATGGTGTTACGGAATTATGTATCATTTCTTTTAAATAATGGTATACATTTATTAGTTTATAACCTCTGCATAATAGTCTAATAAGTGTCGTTTTGCAGAGTAAACATGTACGGTAATTTCAATGTGACCCAGTACATTGGTCCTGGGAAAATCAATATTATCGTTTGAAGCATTAGTCACGTCACGTGATCCACCTCGTGAGGTTTGCACTTTTGACCTGACTTGGATTTCGCAATTCAGGAATGATTCAATTGTGGACCAGAAGTTAGATAGTAAGATCGTAATATTAGGGTGTTGATTTGAGACGGAATAAGAATTTGGTTTGTTTCAATGACGCAGTACTGAGACTACATAATAAGATGTAATCGCAGCGTTCGTTATTCTACATAGTTTCGTCAGCTTGAGAGGTCTTTAACGAAATTGGTTCTTTGTATGTGATATTCTGCTTCAGAGACATTTTTATACAGTACATTTTGGATATATTACTGCTACTTCAGAAATATACTGCTACTTCAGAAATATTTTCCAGACAGTACATTTTTGGGATTAAGTACTGATTTTTAAGAATTATACAGCTCCGTTGGAATTATCGGAAACATCTCTGGAACTTGTGTGATATTCTATATTCACAAGGATTACTTGGAATTAATAACACTTCAATATAACTGATTCTTGTTGGCACGCCAGCGCTTTGGTGGTTTCATTCGGAATACTCTTCATTCGGAATAATTTGGATTAACTTCCGGATCAGTGAACATTAGAACAATTTAGGACTTTTAAGGATATTCTATACTGTAAATTATTTTTAATTCTTTCACTTTGATTGTTTGTTGAAATATTTTTATATTTTAGGAAATTCAATATTTGTGTTTAAATCTAGAAAGCTTGTTTGAGTCTTTTCTTTTGTTACATTACCCCTAGTCGTAACAATGGTCTCAAACTGTTATATGGTCCAAAACTGTTAAATGGTCTCAAACTGTTATATGGTCTCAAACTGTTATATGGTCTCAAACTGTTATATGGTCTCAAACTGTTATATGGTCTCAAACTGTTATATGGTCTCAAACTGTTATATGGTCCCATCGGCTCTTGGTCTTTACAGGTTTCACTGTTTTAAGTTATAATCATGGTGCAGTTTTAAATTAGTATGTTGATGTAAAAAATATTTAATAGCATAGGCTGGTACTAACAACATTTTCTGACTTCTCTCGAGCATTTTAAAGATGAGAATTTCATTTTCTAAACTTACTATAACATGAGTTTCCGTTATTGTTATGAGCACCCCAGTGACAACTCAGGTCAAATTGAAAATATCTGACAATCTTTGTCTGATACCAATAGTTTCATCTGCCCTTTAAGTTTTGTTGAGGGTTTGCATTTCCTACAAAAGTAGGCTTTCGCAAGAGTGGTCTGAGATGCATCACCATTGCGGTAATCACTATTGGACAAGGTAGAAAATATATCATTCCATGTGCAGCTACCTTGACTGGCATAGAGATTTCATTTTCACATCAAATAGATGTTTGTAAGGAAATTGCTATGTCCAAATTTAAACAACAGTTGAATCATAGAGAATGCATTTCAAAGACTTGTTTAAAATAATAGTTTTTCGCAATGGTGATATCAGATGTAATCCTCTTGTAGTAGCTAGCATTGTAATAAACTCAAATTGTATTGTTTTATATCGAAAATCTGTTGGATCGAGGAGAACGCATTATTTCCCAGACTACATAACAATACTGGTAAAAATATTATATAATCTAATAAACTCTATTGTATCCAGCAAATTGAGATAAGTTTCGTCCCCCCCCCCCACCACCACCACCACCTAATGTGGTAAGATAGCATAATGTTACAGTGATAAAGTCTATCGTTAAACTTGGTGATAGAGTTGTAAGGGTACCGAACAAACTTTGAAATCCAGTTTTAGGGCTCTACCTCAAAGGGCATCATATTAATGAATAAGAAAAGGAATACGTGAGTTACGTTGTTCAGTGACCTTGATCTTTAAACGATCTTGCTCTTTAGACGACACACCATCTGTTTAAGCTCACTAGGTAAAAATCATGACAATGAAAGTGCTGATGTTTTGTCAGGTTTTGTCATTTCACCATCGTTTCACATGTGTTTTGCTTCTAGATCTTCAGTTATACACTTTATTATTTTAGAGAGATGGCTTTTACAATAGGGGTTTGCGATGCGCTCATATTGTAATAACCACTACTGTAATAAACCGACCAAATAAACAAATAACATTACATGTACAGCTCTTTTGAAACGGTTGGCATGTCGTTACATCATCTGATTGTTTTTGTTTAGAAAATTGCATTGCTAAACTTTTTTATAAAGGTGGTTTCCATTGAACAGCAATTGAAACCACTGTAGTAATATAATTGCACTAGTGGTTTATTGCAATATTAGTCTTAAATAGGTTCATATTGTAATAACCGTTATTGTAATAAGCTGACTATGTAAAAATGTAATTGAATGCACAGTTTACTTGACAAAATGTTGACATTTTATCATCGTGTCGAAATCATTTTTCTTCCAAAACTACATGACTAAAGTTTATTGCACTAATGGTTTACATTTCAAAGAAGCTGGAACTACTTTTCTAATAAGACTGAAGTTTGTTACAAAAGTGGTTTCCATTTCACCGTATTTGGAACGACTGATGTTAATATTATTACAATAATGGAATACTACCTTTAAAGAAATAGACATGTCATTGTTTTATCTCATTGCTTTCGTTTAAAACAATTGCATTTCTAAATTTGTTAAAATTTTGGTTTCCATCGCACCGCAGTTAGAACTGCTATTATAACAAGGCTGGTTTATTACAGTAATGGTTTCAGTTGTACAGCAGTTGAAACCGCTATTGTAATATTAACGGAGTCTATTTCGCTAGCGGTTGCTATAGACAATTTTAGAACTACTTTCCTTGGGTAATGCCCCAGTGATATATGAGTCTTTTTCTCGAGCAGTAACGACAACAAAACGTAGAGCCGCTAACATGACAATAGGAAATCACTCATATCGTTTTCCTATCGCTTCTATAAAATCTTAGCTTTTGATTAAGGAGGTTATTATCAATGAATATTATGGTATATATTTATATTTCACTGCACATGATTTTACCTATTTTTTGTGAGATATAGGGTAATTTTGTTTTTTAACAGTCACCATTACACATTATAAAGGATCACTCTGCATTACTAAACTTTGTTACAATAATGGTTTCAATTACACAGCAGTTGGAACACTATTGTAATAATGCTGGAGTTTATTATAATAGTGGTTTTCAATTACGCGACATCGAAGTTTATTACTGTAGTGGTTTAAATTGCATGGCAGGAAAAAACCCCACTATTGTACAGTAATTATACGGGATTACTGCCTTGAAAGGTCCATTGCACATCATTTAGAACCACTATTGGTAATAATGATGATGTTAATTACAATAGTGGTTTCAATTACACGGCAGTTGGAGCCACTATTGTAGTAATATTGCAATAGTGGATTACTGCTTTGAAAGGCATTGATATATCATCGTCTCATTACAATGCTAAACATTAATTACAATAGTGCAGTTGAAACCACTATTGTAAGAACGCTGATATGTATCACAATAGTAGTTGCAATTGTACGGCGGTCGGAACAACTATTGCAACATTATTACAGCAGTAAATTGCTGCTTTAAAATGTATTGCCTAGTCATCGTCTTATCTCATTGCTTGTGTTTTAGAAAATTGCATTGATAAACTTTCTTACAGCAGTTGGAACCACTATGGTAATAATGCTGACATTCATTACAATAATAGTTTAAATTGCACGCCAGTTAGAACCACTGTTGTAATATTATTAAATAGAGCATTTTATTACAATAATGGTTGCTACAGGGCGCTCATTTAGCCGCAACGACGGTTCTAGATGGACACACTGGACAGCGGCTAAGCTTTATTTGTACAAATTTAAAAAGGGCTTACAAATTTGCAAAAATATTTATTCGATTTGTTTTTTAAATTAATGATTTTGAAATGTTGTGATTCAAAGATTTTACTATTTTAATTAACAGCGGCCGCATTAGATTGACATCATTTGTTCAAGTTTGACATTTCTTAACGGTAGGATGATTTCCTCAAAATTTAAAAAATCAGTTGGATTGTTTCTTTGGTCTTTAGTGACGACAGTCATATTTGATTACGGATAGTCATTATTTGTAAATTAGCGTTATATTACCTTAGGAAACTGTATTAAAACAAATAAAGCATGTTGAGCGATTTTGGAGTATTAGTAACGTCGACCATATTTGAAGACAGGTCGGCATCTTTTGTACGAATATGAAAGGCCTTCATGCAAGGACTTTGCTTGTATCATTCTGTGCAAATCCGTAAATTATAAAATAGCAGACATATGCGTCAGACGCTCGACTGACCACGCACAAAGGACCTAAAGCTTCTAAACTTTAAGCTCACTTGGCTTTATCCGATGAGCTATTTAAAACACACGTAGCTTCAGTTGAATTCCTAAATGCTTATAAGACTGATGTATCCGTTACCCCTGGTTACAATATCGGATTCTTTTCAGTGTATTTTTTATGTACCCATGTAGGTCTTTTTTTTCTCCTAAAGTCTAATTTATGCAAACAGCTTACCATAAAAGCTAGTGCAATATCATGGCAACAGTATTTTTTTTTAGTCTATTTTGCATGAAAACATTTTTAACATAAGAAAAACTAAACTTAATTTTTCCGACAATATGGCAGTCAGAAATTCCGATGGCAAGGTTCATTTTGTAATACTTTTGGAAAATAATTTCGATTGATAGATGAAGCAATGAACAAATAAAGCGATAAATACCAGCTTACTCTACAACTACTCAACTATCTAACTATCTGTCAAATTGTCTCTCTTTTTCTCTGTCAATCTGTTTTGTCCGTCTGGCTATCTATCTCTCTATATATCTTTATTCCTCTCTCTCTCTCTCTCTCTCTCTCTCTCTCTCACACACACACACACACACACACATATGTTGAACTATTTTACCTTAGCCTCTTTTTTAAATGAGTGAATTACAGTTCATGAAAGCAATAGTTTTGTAGCAAAATTTAACACGGTGGTTCAGTGGTCAGTGTGACGGACTCGCAAACAGAAGGGTGCGGGTTCTATTTCTGCCCAGACCAGGCCGAGTCGCCCGCTGTGGTGTGTCCCTCGACAAGACACTTTACTCCAATTGCCTCGACACGATATAACCTTGCATGTGCAGATGAACTGTTAAATATCACTCAGTCGATTAGTATGACTCGATAAAAATCATGTCAAGAAAATATATATAAAATTCAGAACAGTTACTATTTCCGGGTTGAAGAGAGCAATTAACAGATATTTCCTTCACAAGTCTTTCATCAGGCCGTGCTTTGAACTATAGGCTTTCCGGAATGATTACGATGGCTTAAAAGATACAGTCAACGGCCTTATAGCTTCAAGTAATCTCGCAACAAACCAGATTTGTAGTGTGACTAAAAGCTGGTATACCTACATAATTACATGTAGAAGCAGATTTTACACGGTTGCAAAAGTCATATTTGTCATGCGTAGTTCTATCGGGAGTACAAATAATCAGTAGTGAGAGGGGTGGGGGTCGATATTTGATACCCATAGACATATCCTTCAAAGCTTTTTGAACGCCTTAGTTTTTGCTCACTAAATAGTAATATATAGGTATTCTTACAAGTTCTGACTTGTTTGACTAATTCTAAGGGTTCATGTTTTGAATAATAGTGCGTATATTAAGTCCAATTATCCCTGAGTCACTTTTTAAATTTAAACCTAACAGTCACAAAAACTACCGAGGCATTTTTTGTAACCTCATTAGCCGCGACTTCGTTATATATTAATCATTTATCAAGCTTTATCATATTGTTTATAATTTATTTTCTTCCAATGGTAACGGTATGCAAACACTATTCTTGAACTCAGAGTGAGTAAGGCCGGCTATTACTCTCTCATTCTCCTTTCATTCTTAATAAATTTAAAGCGAGTCTTAAGGAAATATCTAAGAAAGCAGTTTAAAGACGTAATCTACACTTTGATACCTGGTCCTACTGTGAATTCTAAATACCGCATGCATAAATCGTTACTATCACATTAGGAAAGGATTATAACGGGAAATGGTAAATTAATACTGCAAATTTCTCAGCAGGGTTTCGTGTAACTATCGATCGTCGTTTCCAAAGACGGAACCTAATATTTTTATTACATTGCAGACTTTCAAACAATAATGATATATGGCATGTATTGCAGTTTTATTTTCACAGCCTTTGGCGGTCAGTCATTCCAGGACATTAGCAGCAGTTATTGTGTAGGTTGTATGCTAGATGTAATAATATACCATGATGTATGGATGACTCAATTAAAATCTTTATTTCTCTGCTGTGCGTCTTGACTTTTTTTTCTCCGGAAAATTTGTGTCAGCCTTCATGCAGCGGTAAGGATTTTTTTCTCAGAAGTGGAATGGATGGGAAAAGAGGAGGTTTGTTACTTGGCATGGATCTAATGAAGATAATACAGTCTGAGTGTTGGTTCAAGTTGTCTTTGTTAGTGACTTTCACACATCTTACACATCAACTTTGATGGATATGGGTTGCATATTTTTCCAAACTGAATAAAAGCGATAGAAGCAGCAGCAACAGCAAACAAGCAACTAACAAATAAGTTTGGCAACTCTGTCATTTGAACGATAATTTTTTTAAGGCGTCTTTTCTAAATCTATTCTGAAGAGAGGAAGATGCATTTATCATGACCATATGTATACTCTTCCAGAATATTGCTGTAAATGTATGTGCCTTATGTCTTTACCTAAGTGTACTCGGTGGGCCATACTTGATATCAAATAAGAAAAAAAATCATATATACTCTGAAATGCATCTTTATAATACATAGATAGGGTGTACTAATTGTTTAACTATTCATTCAATTAATCTCAACGAATACTGAAGTTCCCTCACAGGTTAATTACATAGTGTTCTGAAATCATTCTTTTTTTATTTACTTTTGTACTCTTCCTGTTGATCTTATATACTTGACTGATCTAAAGATGACTGTCTAAATAAAATGAAAAGATACAAATGTGTGTGACAATAGGAAAGGACGCGATTTAAATGCATAAACGGAGCACACCAAAGTATATTAGTAAGAGAAGATTTGAATTGAGAGAAGGCTACTTAATTTACAGCGATGCTACTGATACATTTTTTCTGTCCTGTAATGTGTGGCACAGTTTCCCCATGTGCGAAAGCCATGTGTGATAATCTTATCCTACACGAGTGCACTCAATGCTAATATCGATGATGCCACTATGGTTATGCCGTCAATGCTACTATCGATGATGCCACTATGGTTATGCCGTCAATGCTACTATCGATGATGCCACTATGGTTATCCCGTCAATGATACTATCGATGATGCCACTATGGTTATCCCGTCAATGCTACTATCGATGATGCCACTATGGTTATCCCGTCAATGCTACTATCGATGATGCCACTATGGTTATCCCGTCAATGATACTATCGATGATGCCACTATGGTTATCCCGTCAATGCTAATATCGATGATGCCACTATGGTTATCCCGTCAATGCAACTATCGATGATGCCACTATGGTTATGCCGTCAATGCTACTATCGATGATGCCACTATGGTTATCCCGTCAATGCTACTATCGATGATGCCACTATGGTTATCCCGTCAATGCTACTATCGATGATGCCACTATGGTTATGCCGTCAATGATACTACCGATGATGCCACTATGGTTATGCCGTCAAGAATATTTACAATGTTTTGAGGACTGGGAATACTGAAAACACTAACTGTTTCCGGTTTTTAAACAGAAATTCTAATTTACAACAAATTTGTTTTTATGAACTAAACTTTTTTATGCTCTATCGAATGACGTCAAATCTTTCATAAAATACTCGATCCTTATATAGCTACATCCATGCCAATAATTCGCCATCTTTTTTCGACTACTCTTTCTGGTTAAAAATGAGAAAAAAATAATCCATCATATGTGTTGGTGTGGGATAGAGAAATCCCATCCTTGAAATCAGAATTTGCGGGCACGAACGCGGAAAAACCTCGTTCCTGCCCAGAATTCTGATCCTGAGGTGGGATTTCCCTATCCCACACCATGGTATACGATGGATTTTGTTAGTCTCACATTATTTGTATACACGATTTATCATAGAATTCACCCAGAGCTTCCACATGAACTAGGTTTAGAAGTTCATAGCTTTTGTAGGAAAAGATTAACAGAATCCTTTATATGCATCAGTGTAGGATAGGAATCTGACGCAAAATTCTCATCGCGAACGTTGAATTTTCCTATACAGCACTGATGCATAATGCAGGAATATTTTTCTCACATTCATGAACGAAAACTGAGGGTCAAAGTCAAAATTGCTTATTGTGAATAGTGACGCAAATTTCAAAACAGCAAAATACACAATGTAAATTTCCTCATTTTAAAATATAGAACAAACAAGTTAGGCTTACACCAAATATTTCAGTGTAAACTTCAAATGACGTTAAAACACATGTCAGCGTTCAAAGCATAATGATTGAAACTTCTAATGTAAAGGCAATACACAGCATCCGAATTGTGTACTGCAGATAGCTTGCGCAATAATACAAATGTGAACAGGTCACACAAAAAGAAATCCATTCTTATCCATAAGATTGAGATTAATTGAGATAGTCGAGAAATAAGAATTTAGTCCTCCATTCAGCTTTGACCTAGAATTGATTATGCCTTTAAAAATTCATAAATAATATAAGGGAATTAGAATTTGAAGAAGAAAAAAAAAAAAAATTACAGCCACGGCATTTTCGAATCGAAATCGGACTGCTAAAGCTGTACATGTACCTAGGTCGATCAGTGCTAAACACTAACTTCAACCGCTGCTCGTTTTAGTAGTAAATGTGTTACAATTAAAGTTTATCTTGAATATTGTGAAAGAATGCTCAAGATATGATGAAAATCGGGTAGTTTTTGCCACTTTGTGTGCACTATGCTCGCAGTACAATGTCGTGGTGATGAAATTAAACAGTCATGTGATGAGTGATGGAGATATCCTCTACCGGTGTTCCACACTAAAAACACGAGCATATACATATAGGAATGTGAGAAAACACGTGTACACATGTTCCAGTAGTATAGTTTTACAGTTTTGGACCACTTTTATTTTTTATTTATTTTTTTCAAATTAAATATTTTATGCCTCGTATACGAGAACAGTTCATAGCCACTTGTATAATTTATGAAATTAAAGTTTCTAAACACTTTTAAATTTTTTACTTTTTTTAAAAAAATGCAAAAGTGGTCCATAACTGTTCCAGCATAAGGATACGTGACTTTAGAAATTTAATTTAAAAATAGTTAAGAGTTTTCCAAAATCTTGAAAACCATACCACTTGTTACTAACAATTGCTTAGTAATCAGTGAGATATTTCAAAGCGTTTTGCAGAGATCATTCAAGGACATGTTAACTTTTGCATCATAATTACTAATCGGTGTAGCTTCGTTTGAATAAGGCATATAAGAGCTACATGTTGGAATAAAAACAAAAACAAAAAAATTAAAAACGTGCAATTATGTTCAGAGACAAAGCACAACAGTTCATATTTTATTTTGTTAGGGCCTACTGATCACCGACCGAAAATGATCCAGTAAATCCAGGTGTCTATTATTATCTGGCATCCGCATTCCCTACATTTCTTATTTCACGGGAGTTATTGTAGCAGCAAATGTTTACTGAGTCGCATGTCGGTACTTCATCAGGAATGTTAAACTTTTGGCTTCGCTTATTTTGACTGTAGCATACATCTATACATCAGGGTCATTTTTGAAATTTTTATCCTTTTCTTCTCTTAAAAATGTATATTTCAAAGGATTAACTTCGTCAACTTTTATTTATGGATTTAATGTAAATAATGATTTCTGGTTGACATAATTTGCTTGTCGACTTCCTTGTTTTATATAAAATCATACTGGCCTTCAGTACATTATCATTAGATAATTATACTTATAACAAGGATGCATATGAATGTCTTTGTTCATAATATCTACATTTTCGAGGGACGATCTTTCCAAGGTTTGCTTTTACTTTATTGACGAAATTAGTGTTGTTTCTACTTAATCAAAAGAATTAAGTTCTTGGAATAACAATGAGAACAAAGACATGAGTTGCATAGCATACGTACACCTTATCAATTGATAATAAAACTTTCATTTACCGATATTTAGCGTCGATTGGATGCACAAGTTCTGCTAACTTATTCGACGTGCTCTTGACGGCTCCTAGGTTGGCAAAATTTGGTATTCAAGGTTCAGGAAACTGTTTCATAGTGAACACCTCTCAATTGACACAAATGTCTGTGCATGAAGTGCATTGCGTGTTATGTCTCAACTTTTTATATATATAGATGAAAGTGAATGTAGTGATGTCGCTTCTCATAAGATATAAGTGTTTATATTCCTGACTGAAAATTTCTTACCGATTTTATAAATGGCAAGAAAAACAAAATCTCAATTTCATTTTGTTTCCTTTCTTAAAAATAGTCGTTTACCAATGACCGTTTGACTAGGGTGATTTATTTTCGCTCGCAAGACATCGGAACGCAGTGGGAAGCATTGCTTGTTCATGAATGACCACCACCGCTACACACAACAACAGCAACAATAACAAGAACAGTAATAATAATAATAATAATAATAATATATATATATATATATATATATATATATATATATATATATATATATATATTATGGCAATAATTATCATGTCCATGATCATAATCACTATCAACATTATCAATAAAATCTATGATAATTATTGCTATTTTTTAAATATAATTGAAATCAGCAATTTTATAATTGGATAACAGTATTAAAAAAAAGACCGAATTCCTCCAAAACAGAGAAAACTCCATTACTCTACCATTCTGTGACGATGTATATGTTATATCCCGGCTTTGTCGTCGTCGTTGTGTTGTTGTTGTTGTTGTTGTTTACAAATATACTACTTTTTTGTTTAGGTCTCTTATTCAGACATTGTTTCTTGTACAGGCATACAAAGTTATATCGCTTTAGCTTAATTCATCATGCGGAGGAATACGCCACAATTTCATTATTTGATCACTTTTTGACCAACATTTCAGGTTTCAATGACAACGTATATCTGTTATGAATTTGTCACTTTCTTTGATGCTGTCACTTGTCATAAAATAGTATAATATGAATACATCCCGAGACGTTCAACGTCAACATAGTAAAGTGGGTCACAATGGCCTTCTTTGCATGCTTCAGTTACTTGATGCAACTGCAATCTTTAGATGATCATTAGGACACTATTTTATTTTCGGCAGTCATTAAACTGGATATGTACATACATTTGAAGGAGTAGTAAATACCACAGGACCATTTATTGGCAGAACAAAACACTCTTTGACTTACATTGCCACCTGGATTTTATCTGATTATCAGTCAACATTTAATCATCATGGGCAGATACAAACAAAAATAAGTCTTCATACATATTTGAAGGTGAGCTTTGTCGTCTGCCGAAATGTTTTTTTTCACGAGGTTTCTTTGTATGTGCTTTCAATGGCATGTATCCGTCTTTATATTGGATATAGAAAAAAATAGTTCCTCAATAGATAACAATTGCAGACGTCAATTTGTGTATATAATTTCAATCGACTACGTGAAGATAACTATATTTCCGTTATTTTTGTAAATGCGTGATCTATTTTGAAACAAAATACAGTCTGTTTTGGGTTTGTGACATCCCTCATCGTATGTGCAAAGCCAACAGATTTACAAACAAGTATTTCCGCCCAACTATGTGTCTCGCCTATGTCCGTGCGTTGATGTCTCCCCCACCCCAACCCCCCATCTGAATTGCGAAAACTTTATTATAGAACTTTACAATTGTTCACATCGCCACCGCTGTCGCCGCCAGAAAAATGACACCAACATCTCTCCATGCTCATGCAACTGAGACAATAAAAACGAACACGTGGAGATAGTGTATTTATGGACATAGCGCGATTTTTGTATTCCAAATATATACACAGAGATGAATATACAATTGTAAAACCCGATAAAACTGTCGATAACTGTAATTTATTAAGCATATATATGCAACAATAGAAGCAACAAATACAATACACACAGCATACCACACATAACATCTTATCAAAGATATGTCCTTTCTTTACCTCATTCAAGATCTCTTTCTCTTCTAATACACATAAATGTATTTTTTTCTGAGGAAAAACCAATATGCAAGCATTTCCCTTTAACTCTCAGCGTGACGACGATCACTGAAATATCTGGAATTTTAGTATATGAATACACTATAACCTTTATAAATGGTACACTTTTTGAAGGTTTTTTTTTTAAAAAATATGTTGTTAAGACTAACTTAAGATTCGAAAACCGATTCATGAATTACTGAAGAATATACAATCCTGGTGGATCATTCAGCACAAAGAAGTAATGGCACACACACACACACACACTCTCTCTCTCTCTCTTTCTCTCTCTCTCTCTCTCTCTCTCTCTCTCTCTATATATATATATATATATATATATATATATATATATATATATATATATATATGGACTAAGCGGAAATTAAAATTAGCCATACAATACATATCAGTTTGTAGTGTAGAGCTCAACGTTGGCAGCCATCGTTTCGAAAATTAGCAAACGCATGATGATATGAAATTAAAATATAGATGGACGAAAAATACAAATTTGTCCTCACTGCATGCCTAACAACAGTCTTAATATTGCTAATGCACATGAACAAAAATCTGTGGGTACAATAAGTTTGGAAATTCAAAATTAAGTTGTTGAGACATTTTTAAGGCATAATGTCATTTGGGAGACAAACTTAATCTAATGATAGCAAATAGTTAATCCCAGCGAAATCACATCGCATAAATGTTGTCATTCAATGCGACATTTTTATTTATCATATACAAAATTGCTTTTATTTTTGTTTCCCATTCTGCGTCAATGCTTTAAATGTTTCTATTCCACATGGAATATTCAAATCAGACACATTCAATATGCTTCTTTAAACACTATAGTTATTTCAGTCGGTACAACCTGACTACTAATTCAGCTTCATATCTCTTGAATTATTATGATTTTAAAAGTCTCAACAATCTCCATAAATTACCTTTACAATGCGCCAAAATAATAATAATAATAATAATAATAATAATAATAATAATAACATAAGTGCAGTATATTTTATTTATACACCAACATCTTCCACAATCTTATCGCCAGAAGTCATTTAGTACCGTATATACTCGCGTATAACCCGAGTCCAAATGCAAACAACATAGACCCTGATCTGTGGGTCTACGCAGTTTGCAGTTGGTATCGAATTATACGCGAGTATATACGATAGTCTGCCAGTCCCTTCGACCTTTTATCACTTTTTCTTATCTGTTTAAGCTAGGCAAGTGGTACGTGTGATTCGCGGCCGCGTCGACGGCAGGTAGGAGATTAGGGTAAATATGTATTTGAGGAAGTTTGCCTAGTAGAAACAAAGCATTATTTTGTTTTAATAATTGTACTGCCGCTAAGGACGACAGCAAGTCTAGTAATTTAGGGATATAAACTTTTCTCTTATACATAGTCCATATATTTACAACGATATTCAATATATTTACAACGATAATTCTTCACTGTAATAATATGCATCCAAATTAATTTTTTCTCCCTTCAATTCGTAATAATGTAGTTCAATCGGATATTCTGAATAAAGCCTTAGAAATGTTATAATCACTCAGCTAATATATAAAGTTTACGGGTCGACAGTAGCGAAGTAAGAAATTCTGCTACCCCCCCCCCCCGCAAAACTTAATTATGTGGACCCCAATATAAAAAGCTGTTTGTTGGTGATTTTGGACCCCTCTGGGCCTGCCCCCGCCCCCTTCCCCCGCGCAGTTGCGTGATTGCGGACTCAGCTTCCGAATGTGCTCCTCCAACGGTGTCACAGCAGTTTCTTTCATTCGCCACTGAAGCGACGTTTTTTTTTATTACCAAGTGTAAATATTTTTCCACTACGAAGATGCCAATAATGTCTCGTATAATATAAGCCTGATTTCAACAGTTTATGGCAATGACAATTTTTTTTTTTTAAACGCACATGGTTCTTTAGGATTTATCTTGTGTTTAAAGTAACTCCATAGGGATCACACGATTTTGGATCTAAACGTTTCATTGGCCAATAACATAGTCATTGAAGTAGAATAAAGCTACGCCCATTTTTTAATGCGAGAAGTATAGAAACACAACAAGAATATGAAAAGTAACTTTCTCTTTCAGAGCTGTGTATCACAGATATGTTTAAAAGGGAAAATCTAGTGAAGTAAAGATTTCGGCCACATTATTGAGGTATTTCTCTAATTTGGATATGATTTTAAGTGAACAGCATTCCATAGGAAATCCTGTCTTAAATGACTGCTGTAAAGATTTCTCCGTTGTGCCTGGGAAGCTGAAATTAGGACGTGAAGAGCTAAACTTGTGGTGTAATGAAATAGTATATTACAGCTCTGAGTCACCACTTTTAATGTTGCAACGAATATACATTTAACGCTGAATGTGAAAATAATGTCCCGATCGTCAAATTTGGAATTACTTAGGGACGGAGCTCCCTCACCGATGTACCTATCACCTCTGGAAGCTTGATATTTTATTAACTATCTACCTCAAAACAAGTTAGGTCCCAAATTGTTACCAATCATAGGGATACGTGTCTTTGGGGGTCTTCTCTAGTCAGTCTTCTTCGCCTTCCTCCTCCTCTAACTCATTACGTTTAGTTTGACTCTCCTTATCCACGTACATAGTGGTTGTTGTTGTGCCATTATCATTTAGAACGGTCATGTTGTAACTATTGTTCAGCACTGTGGCATCAGTACGGCCCATGGATGTAAATTCATACTTTTCTACGTTCTTACCATTGTCCTTTTGACTTTTGGAACGGGGAAAGACACTATTATCCACACAGGTAGACTTTCCAAGTTCTACTGATTTGGAGCATTTGAACGCCTTGAGAAAACTTTTGCGAAAATTTTCGCTTAGGAAAGCATAGAGCAAAGGGTTAAGCATACTGTTTGCAAACGTAAGGACAGTAAAAGCGTTGAAAAGGTATATCTGCCATTTTGATGGACGATGGCCTGTGGGCGTCAAGGTCAGGTTAACTTGAAAACCCCAATATGGCAGCCAGCAGATCACGTAAACTGATATCACTGCTAAAACCATTTTTGTAACCTTTCTATGTGATTTCTTCTTCTCTTTTGATTTCTTGGCTGGTCCAACCGTACGAAGTCGTAGGATCACAGACACGTAGAACACCAAGATCAATCCCACAGGAATAGCGAATCCCAGCAGAAACGTATACCATGTAAATGCCTTATCTGCAGGAATTATTTGTCCACTTGGCCAGTTTATGGTGCAGGTGTGCTTGCCCGGATATTTCTGATTCGGAATCGTCGTGGAATAGAGAATTATTGGTAGCATGACCAAGAAGGAGATGGCCCAGATGATCAGACACATGAAGAATGCCACTCGAGAAGTGCGATAATAGACTGAGCGAACTGGATGGCAAACGGCAAGATATCGGTCTGCACTCATGGCGGTAAGAGTGAATACTCCAGTAAAGAGATTTATTGAAAACAAGACAAAATATATTTTACACATAGCCGTCCCGAACATCCAGGACTCAAGAATAATTGTTGGTATTAAGAATGGGAGGCTGATCAGAAATAGGGCATCCGATACGGCCAAATTCAAAATGTACATGTTCGTCACAGTTTTCATCTTCGTGAAACGCAAAACAACATAAATGACCAAAGAATTCCCGATAAGGCCGCAGATGCAAATAAGAGCGTAGGATGTGATTAGGAAAATCTGGATGACGGGAATTTCCCCAGGTCTCTTCGAGAAACTACCATTTGTTGTGTTTGTTTCATTAACAATTTCATCATAGCAGTGCTGAACGTACGGTTCAGTCGTGAAGGAAAATTCTGTGATATTCAGCGCCATGCTGGCCAGGTATTGCTTTCAAGAAAAGGACGCCTAAATCTGTAAAAAGAAAATTAAAATTGTTATGTTATGACACAAAGGGAAACGAAAACAGAATGATGTTCAATGCAGCCAACAACGGGGCCAATAGCATTTTATGATCTACATTCAAAAGAAATCTGAAGAGTATAGTTGATCGTTAATGCAAGAATTAAAAAACAAATATAACTTAATTCTCGAACACATCCATAAATTTCTTCAAATCATTTGTAGTAACTTTCTCTCTAATATTTGATCTGGGACCTTAGTGATTAAACCAGATACACGCGTTAGCACAATATATTATAATAATACATAATTTCTCAACTCGACATCGGTCGAACCCCTTTCAATAAAATACCTAGAGACATCTATAAGACAGATATTCGCAACTGACGGCCTGATCAAAAGATCTGAGCAATATCACGTGATAGTGTATGATGAAACGAGAGCTCAATGTGGGCAATTATATTGCAAGTCTGCCGTAAGAACACGTGTCTTCTTATTGTGTCTCGAAATTCAGTTTAATCTTATTATTCTGTTATATCTCTTGGATATATCATCGATATTGCCACAAAAAAATTATATTATCATTAATTTTGTATGTTTGCTTTGAAATTTTATGAGAAAAGGGTTTCATTATGCGAGTAATAAGTCCATGGGGCGGGTGTGATATGGACAGTTAAACTGGGGGGTGGGGGTGGGGAGGGGGTAGTTAAATAAATTTCGTTAAATTGCACAAGAATTAATAAAGCTAATTTTAGTTTTAAGGGCCGTATCCAGGGTCTAAGCATGAACATACAATTTATTGAAATAACTTGAATCGTTTTCCCGTCGCAACTGTCAAATACATACCAATTTTATACATTTATTTATCTTCCATTAAATCAAATCATATTTGGTATCGTTTAAAAGCTAAATAAATTTTCTGTAAGCAGCACAAGATTTTATGAAGTTATTCTAATTTGAAGGGGTGTGTCCAGGGTCTAAACATTAGCATCAAATTCTATCTTGGAAATAACTTGAACCGCTTTTCCGTCGCAACTGTCCAACACATACCAAGTGCTCTACTTTAAATGCGTTTATTTATTTTCCATTTAATCAAGTCATATTTGGTATCGTTTGAAAGCTAAAAAAATGTCTGTAAACAGCACATGATTTTATACAGCTGATTTTAATCTGAAGGGGCGTGTCCAGGGTCTAAACTGAGCATACAATTCCATCTTTGAAATAACCAGAACCGCTTTTCCGTTGCAATTGTCAATTTTATGCATTTATTCATCTATCATTAAATCAATTCATATTTTGTATCGTTTAAAAGCCAAATAAAGTTTCTGCAAACTGAGCAATTTTCAAATCTTATTATTCATTTTGAGACATTTTTGAATGGTAAAGTTATACATAAAATTGTATAGGCACAATCCAAAAACACTTTTTTAACCCCCGTTTTATTTCTTTTTAAAGTCACTGGTGCTTCAGCCAATCAAACTGACGAATAAATTTGAATGATCTGGAAATTTTACCGCTTTGTAGCGATAACTGCGTCAAAAGTGTGTTTCTTGTGTAGATGATGTTGCTTTTGTCTTCGCGATTTGGTAAACTATAACACTCCCTGTCAAAACCCCTTAATCCAAGTGAAAAGTTTGCTTCATATCTTTAAAGAATAACTAATATATCCAAAGATATACATACTGTCAAGTCATTCTCAGATTAAGTTGCCTGCTCAAGTGTTGATTGCTGCTGTGCAAACTTTAGTTTTTCATCAAGACGTTCATTAGCTATAGGAGCAAACACTGGTTGAATGTATTAATTTCCTGCTAATCCTGCTAATCAGCACCGAACTCAGATAAACTCAGAAAAGCTTAACACATTCCTTGCGGATTTTTGTTTTTGAAACGCATGAGATGAAATTATGAAACATCACTTCTCTATCTGATGATAATTAAATATTTGATGCAGATATGTGAAACGGTTCCGCAATGTAACATCCAAACTTTATCAACTGGCTTGACATTACTGTCGAAATACCCTCATCACGAATTTTCAGGGGGGTGGGGGTGGCCTGGTTTTTTAAAAATTTTGTTTCGGAAATAAAAAATAAAACTGACTCGGTCCCATATAGATTTATAGATAACGTGACAATTACTTTACTCCAAGCTGCACATAGTACGTTAACCTCTCAATTCCATTTGCACGTCTCATTCTGTATGCCCAATTCATAGTTACCTTTTTTTTTGGCCATATCATCATTTTAGCAATAGACAGGTTTCAAGTTGTCCATGATTCTTGTCTTGTAGTCATAAAAATGAGACTAACACGGGCAATTACATGAGTTTTTGTGTTTTGACTGCAATAACTGTCATGTTGTAGATAGACAAGTCAGCACCAAGTAACATCAAATAGGTGACATACAAAGGATATAGCTTTAGTTATTTCATTTAATTAGTCTTGAGTTTATTTATTATGCTAGAAATGCACGCATTGGAAATAAAATAAATACCTTTTTGCACAAAGCAATATAAAAACCAGTAATGAATCACACACGTTATCAGACACAGATCAATAAAATAATTAACGTCTTGTGGAAAGGTTCACAAGTTCTCAAAATCCAAACAGTTTGTGGTTAAAATTTAAATGTATTGGCAAACAAGCGTCTCTATGACAAACATTTTAATGTAACAAAATGGAGGTACTTCTTTTTCTTTGCCAAACAACGATGATGAGATAAAATGTCATTTGTAAGAATTATATTGTATCTGTATAATTAGATTTTTGAAGATTTTACAGTCCGTTTGACTACTGACATCAAAGTTCTAATTGTTATACAAAACTACTCAACGAATTTTTTTTTTATTTTAGATTTTATTAAAACATCATCTACATTTGAATTGCTCACCAGAAGCAGCCATTTCCGTGTTTTTTTTTATATAGATTTTATTAAAATATCATCTACATTTGAATTGCTCACCAGAGGCAGCCATTTCCGTGGATGAAGCTAGTTATTTCAACTACCACAATTGCTTACTTGCCCTTGTGCAGATGACATTGAGCTGCCGACAGTGGCTAGCATTTAAGTCATTACTTTTGCCATGCATATTGCATGTACTTGGCTTAATGGTCGATTAGCGTGCCTGAATCGCAACCGAAAGGGTACGGGTTCGAATCCTACTATCATCAGATCAGCCCTGGTCCGCTACCGTGGTGGCACGTTATCCAATTACCGCAGCACTAAATAACCTACTTGTGTGTGCTGTGGCGTAAAACACCTCAAAAAGTCCCACCAAACCGAATCACTTCTTCCTTCCTCATCTCTCTCTCTCTCTCTCTCTCTCTCTCTCTCTCTCTCTCTCTCTCTCTCTCTCTCTCATGTAGCTACACCATAAAGGGATATCTATACTCTTACAATGTAATTGCATTGAATGTATAATACCCTTAAATGCGTTTGATTCTCCGCATTTTTGTGAGACTGGTTCCTCTGCAGGCAACATGAAGGGATTGAAGAGGGTGGAAGAATTAATGCACTATTTCACACTGAGTATCAGATGATGGAAAAGAAGCACACATATATATCTATCAATCAAACGATCTATCCAACCATTCATTCTTCCCTCCATTCCTCTATCCCAGTATCCACCCATCTATTGTCATGCAGACGCACATGGAACTGCCATCAGCGCTCACTTTTAACTCTTTTGCTTTCCTTTGTACGCCGGAACTACAGCAGAACAGTTGAAAATTTGTCTTCTTACGGATGTAAGAGTACTCTAAAAGTGTATTCATACAGTTGTAGGAGTACTATTTGTATGTGTTGTTATGGCAATAATCTATCATCACGGTCGACCATCAATCGCGGGATAGACCTAAGATCTAGCATATGTGCAAAACAAAAATAAAAAAATAAAAAATGAATACACGCCGCCAAAGTAGCTAGCTGGTCTTTATTCTGATTACTCTGTTACTAAGTACAGAGAGTACAAAAATATAAAAGTAATGGAAGATTAAATCTTATATAGTAGTTTATATACTGCGTAATAAACATTTTTCATATTTGTTTAATAGTATTATAAAGAAAATCTTTTAATTCACCCTGGCGAATTTTGCTTTGATTATATTGAAATGTGTGGAACAAATAAATAGAATGAAAATGGTTGGAAATACAATAAATATCGTTCTGCACAAAGCAATATCAAAACCAGTAATAAATCACACAAGTTATCAGACACATATCAATAAAATAATTAACGTATCGCCGTGCCACTCAAACTTAACAAAGGCGCACTGGAATCTTGTCGGACATTCAGGCTTTATGTCGTCAGTAAGCCAACTGCGGCTATATATCATATACAAATTCAAATCGTCATAATTTCGACTATTTTTAAACATTTTTCGTAAAATTTTCAGTATGCACTAAAACATGAACACTTATACACATTAAATATGTGTCAGCATAAAATACTCTAATTTTTCATAATGTGATTTGCTAATGAGAAGGCGTGGTTATCTCTGCTCTGGCGATATGTCAAATAAAGAAAGGTGCTCGCAGTTAAACTGTGTCCATAATCATAGTTGTTACCCTAAATAATAACGTCTAATCTGAAATCATAATTATATATATATATATATATATATATATATATATATATATATATGTGTGTGTTTGTGTGTGTATGTATGTATGTATGTATGTATGTATGTATGTATGTCCAAAACATAATATAAAAAGAAAGTATGTATTGAGAAGAACTATACCGTCATTTATGTTGATTCCCGATTTGCAAACATAATTTTTTTTTAGCAAGGAAGCATTGGCTTTCATGTAGCATCTGAAATGTTTTCATACCAGTATGATATGGAAAGAGCATCACTGAAAAATATCCTCACCATTAATAGTTTTCATATTTAATATCGATTGCAACTTTTTGCCAATTGACTTTCTTTTAGTCCCCATAATTCTTCAGTATACGACATAGCAATTTTAATGTTACTTCTTTCTTGCATGCTATAAATTATGAATAAAACGTAATAAGCCTAACAAGACAGCGGAGATAAGTAGACGCATTCATTTCAAACTATTGATTTATTGATAATTGAAGAGATGGATCCAGACCAAATGAGTGTAATTCAATAAACTATATAGATGGAACTTTCATGATTCGGTGAATAAAAGGTCGCAGACGATACGATGACAAAGAGAAGTAACGATGTTGCATGTTTGGAATATAATAGGTCAACAGGTTGCTGCAAGCGCGTAGAAAGAAATTAATACAATTCAGAGGCGGGATATATACAATATCAGTGTCGTCTGACAAATGCACAACCGGCATCAAAGACACACTTTTTCATGTGTATTTCCTTAGATTTAGAACTCTAATTTAGCCTTTCTCAGAGCTGAAGTGGTTAAGCGATTAGTGTACCGTACTCGCAAGTAGTGGGTTGCGGATTTGAACTCTGAACAGACCAGCCTGGGTATACATACATACATACATACATACATACATACATACATACATACATACATACATACATACAAAAACAAGTAGTTCCTATAAAAAAAGTGTGACAGTATTTTCGTGTCATACTTGAAAGTATTTAAAGTTTATTATGGGAAATGAATACATGGCAAGACCTGTGGAAAATGTACTTAAAATTGTATTTTTTTTAATACATATTCTTTCTGTTTCACGTAATATTAGACGGATCATATTCTTTTTAAACCACTGGCTATTCTTAATAAAACTTATTTCAATATACTGGATGGACGGTGTTCATGACATTTGATTAGAAAACAAATTGTATACATTCATATTTCGTCGATGATAATCATTAATCGAAAATAAAAACATCTGCCCGAAAATTGTCGAATTGAGTTGGAAAGAACTAAAAGAAAAGTAAGCAGGAAAATTGTTATTCTCAGTGCGTAAACATTTCGAAATCAGCGCCAATATTTTGTGTTGCGCGCGATTCTGTTGCTAACTCTCTGCCTTCTTAGAAAAGGAAGAGTATTACAGCGATGAAACAATAAAAGTCAAAGCATAGGATATGTCACTGAAAATATTCCGATGGCTTGATTTTGTTTATTGCATCTTGAGCACAGACATAATCCATGTATGTTTTGTTGTGCTGGTTTGAACGCCACTTTTAACACATTATTGGGTATATCATGCCGAGGAAATGGAATCTAAGCGCCTTTCCCAATGCAGTCGACCCGGGATGGCCTAGTCGGGTATCTAATCCGCTACCCAACCGAGCTACCGCGGCTCCCTATAACAGAAGTAAAATTTAAACGTCTATAGTTCAGAACGTTAGAAAACATGTTTTCTCGGAAGTTACCTTATTAAAGTTGGGGTAAAAATATAGCTGCTTCCATGGCTCCAATTAGCAAATGCCAAAGCTTTACACCTAACGCACCATCCCCGACTCACACACACCACGCTTCCCTATCCTACGTCCCCAGGGGAGAGTTCCAACATTATTTCCCTTCTCGCATGATGATGATGACTTGGGCAACATAGGCACCAAGAAGGTGAGTCGGAGAGTCGAATGGACGAATAGAAGTTGGGTATCACAATATTCCATGGTATAGCGTGGAGATAATATTTCACTCTCCAGAGAGAGAGAGAGAGAGAGAGAGAGAGAGAAAGAGAGAGATTGATTTATATCTTTATTTCCTCCGTGTATTACAAAGAGTACAATCAATAGTATAAAGAATACAGCAAAAATGGAAAGTAACAGTAATTAAAGGTTAGAAATAACATACATTTACAAATGATCATGCGTAAGTAAATGCGTATATGGTGAACATTCACCATGAGAACCAAGGAAAATTAACTTCATATATCGTCGGGTCATAATCTGTTTTCAGCATTTGTTTTTCTACACATTATAACAGTGGTATTACCATTTAAGTGAACACAACTGGCGCAGTTGCAAAGTAGCTTTGAAGATTTCCTGATACAGCGAAATGAAAATAAATTTCAGCAAATTAATTAAATGATGCGCATTACTTAATCTTAAACAGTAAGCAACACACACGGAAGTAACAGAAAATCTCATTAACATTAGAGATAAACAATATGCTTATTATTCTTTATCAAATGCTGTCATTGCTTCCTTCATATAAAAGTATTGGGATCGTTTTCCATTGCGATGGTGTAAAACTACCCATGATGAACTACACAGAATATATGGTGTTAATACACTAAATTATATGGTTACTGACAAAGTTTTACTACGAATACGCTCATTATCAGCATCGATAAGTCAAAAGTTTGTTGTATATTTTCTCCACATGGAAGCAACAGTTAAAATACATATGAGATGGAAATACATCAGTTGTTCATTGCTTAAAAGACTTAACAAATCAAGGGTCATCATTCCTAAGAGAGTATTCACCAAATCAATATTGGACATTGAATCTAAGTGCATGTAAACATGCACCCCAAATTTATCAATAATATGACACCAAAACTTGTCACGGTCTTCTGTAAGAAAACTACATACGGATAGAAAATGATCAACGACTGAAGTGCAGACTGTTTGACAACGAGTACACGCAGTTTCTTCCTGATATGAAAAAAGTTTAGTCACGACATTGGCAATGAGCCTACATGACCCAAGAGATCCTAGAAATCTTCCCATATTACAGAGGGAATCAAACTGCCATTAAGCAATAACTTCTGAAACCGACTAAGAGAAATATCTTCATATTTTCTAATATATATTTTACACCCTTATCTAATCCACTCAACTGGATGCATACTGTCCTTTACAAATTGTTGTTTTGACCAGAATATTTAATTGGAAAAGCAAATAACCACTCTTCCTTGAAGAAAAAGTCAACCTTTACAGTGCATTACGAGCTATAAATCCCTTTTCTGTTACTGTCTGACTTTAAGGATACGGATTAATATTTATTAATTCAGCAGGGTACCAGTCTTGACGTGGGGAGACATTGGATAGCGTCCTGTAATATCAGCGGGGAATATTTCTTTTCTAATTTTCCGAGACTTTTAACTTGCATAGATTTTGTCTGTGCACTTACACGAATTTGATTTTTTTTTTCTTCCGGCACGCCAATATTATTCTGTGCCGAACTGGTGCGAGACCGTTGATTAAGGTAGCTCTTACCATTACCCCGCTGTAGGGGCATACATCTCGAAAAATGCCACTAATTACTGGTCTAAGCCCTTAAATCTTCCGCAATTATTTTCAAGTGAGGGATGATCATTAGCAGCCAACTTCTAGCGGGCGATTCATTTGTTTTTGCAATTAACTCTCAAAATCCGATTTCCAATACTTGGCTCTGAAGAAAATAATGCTCAAGAATAGATTAAAAACCTGTTACAGTCCTTGGATTACAAGAAAGCAGTAAAAGTACTATTAATTCTTAATAAATTGTATATTATTTTATAAAATCCCCGGTCCCCAATAAATACTGAAGATCCGCTAAACCATTAGTTATACTTTGAATGATACGACGATCTTCTTCCGATAATTTATCTCTCCTAATGTAGCGCGCATTCACACCATATATTCAAAATAATCACTCTTTTTTTCAGAGACGTCTGTTTTCTTCTATGTGAAAATGAATATGTCAGCTGCAGTAAAATTAGTTTTGTACTCCCCTGGCGTTTTTATGTTGAAGCAATTGTGGTGAATAGCTGATCAACTTTACCTTAAGGCGTTTGTGTTTTAAGCACCTCAGCCTTCAACGCTGTGAAGTAATCTTTACTGTAAGTTACCATAACTGAGTTTATCGAGCGATAAAGGTGATTTTCAAAGGTAAGAGGCATTTCCGTCAGTATACATTTAAGGCATGTGACTGAAAAATGATTTGTATTGTTTACAAAAGCAAAGTCTTCATTCTACATATATAATATACGAAACGATGACAATATCTACGGTATGCTACACATAATATTTGCTAACTCGCCATCAGAAGAGAAATATAAGTGGCTTGTACGACCGGATGTCAATTACACCAATACTACTAATTATTTTAGGGAGTCATATATACATGTAACATATATCACTAACATATTGTTACCAGCCATATATACCTGTAACATACATCACTAACACATTGTTACCAGCCATATATACCTGTAACATACATCACTAACACATTGTTACCAGCCATATATACATGTAACATACATCACTAACACATTGTTACCAGCTATATATACCTGTAACATACATCACTAACACATTGTTACCAAACATATATACCTGTAACATACATCACTAACATATTGTTACCAGCCATATATACCTGTAATATACATCACTAACACATTGTTACCAGCCATATATACCTGTAACATACATCACTAACATATTGTTACAAGCCATATATACCTGTAACATACATCCCTAACACATTGTTACCAGCCTTATATACCTGTAACATACATCACTAACATAGTGTTACCAGTCAGAGGTCTTTGTAAAGATGAAGGTAGCCAGTAACGGAGAAAGAAGCCCTCATATTCATACCAGGAACAAGCGTTTGAAACTGTGAATCGTGCGCGTGTTGGCTTCGGGACGCTGTATATGAATGTAGCATCCCAGATTGCTGTCGTTATTACTGGTTGGTTTAATTATATCTTAATGTGGACTTACATTATGTGCTCAGTCTTGTAAACATAATAATCATTTTCTGATGAAAAAAAAAGACCACACGTTTTTCAAGACTCTAACTCAACGTTTTGTAAGGATCCATATCTCCCAAAATAACCCAGATTTTGACTATTTTGTGCGGCTTTCGGTCTTCTCGCGAACCGAGACGAACCACACATTAAGGGCTATTGGTAATGCACAATTCGGTACAGGTGGGTTGGGGATGGTACTCTGATTGTGAAGAAATGGCTAAAAAAATTATGGTAATAGTAATGTCCCGTTTTTTGCAGTTAAATATCCAGTAATATTTAGCAGTGAGTGTGTGAAAGAATAACTTATAATTAAAAAATGCCAATACTAACACTTATGAATAATCCATTTAGTGGCAAGGAGAATTGGATTTGGTATAAAACTTGCAGAAATTGAACATGAGCTGTTTTTCTGCACATACTGTTTGCAAATAAAATGGAATTTTGTCAGTCCTGAACAACCTTGACAGTAGTTCCTAAAAAAAAGGTCGGGAGGCCTGTACTAGCCGTAAGCAGCATTTTATGATGAAGACAATGACACAATTATACGTGTATTTTGGTAATAATATTAATGACACAATTTTCAGTCCCAAACATTATGATGATCCCCAAAATGAACAGTCTGGAATATTTTCATAGTCTCCGTTCACACGTCTGTCTGTATTTACACGTGGCTTAATCGACACGCCGTATAATCCACTATAGATAAACACATGGATATATGCATGTATACATGTCATATTCGCCGTCAATAAAGCATGTTGCGCTATACTTACTTTAACATTCACAATTATTGACAATCCTAACATCCAACAGAACTGAATGAAGTACCTTCTTCTAAAGCATGCAGCTGCTCATATATCTTACCTGATCAGTTTGTAATTTTGTTAACATTTGTCTTTTTCTTAATTTGAACTACACGCCGGCTCCACGTGAAGTGCCTTCTCACACAATAGTGGAAACACATACAACAACTACAATAGTTCTCATACTTACAAACAAATTCAATATATATCCCATTTATACATACATATAAGGTTTATTTAGGACAATAAGCCAATGTCATGTACTTTTCATTGTCTTTAGACGGGTAATAAGAACGAAGGACTCATAATATGTGAAGATATAAACTTCAGCGGAGTAATATTTAATGAACCACATGCGGTAAAAGAAGAGGGGAAAAAGAAGTAAAATGTAAACACGCAAGTAAGTCATTTCATCGTATATATTTCAGGAATGTTTAGGAATTTTCTTCACTATTAACAGTACCGTCCACAACTGTATTTTCAATATGGAAAGTTTGATAACCATCGGGTTACAGGTATGCGTGAAATATGACTGTCAGTTATGGGACCGAGTAGACTGGAAGAAGACCAATATGGCAGCCCCCCCCCCCCCTCCCTTATAGCATTGTAACGTTTGGCACATGCATTATACGCAAGGCTCAGTGTATACGAAAAATGTAACGCTCGTTGCGTCTTGCTTAGTCTTCATGCAACACGATAATTACAATGCAATAACTCAATACTATCTCAATGTCGTGATCTATTGAGCGTAAAATGCAATATCAAAGTGCCTTTTTAGCTCTTATAAATAACTGTTCCGCAAAATCGATTGTGCCTGCATATTTAAATAGCAGTTTGTTTGTTTTTTTAAGTTAATAATTTATAATTTTTCACTTATTGCGTACTATAAGTGATATATGGCTATACCACACCCACCCACCCTGTTAAGCCTATTCGCATTACCAATAGTCCTTAATCCCTTATCTCTATGGTAAAGACTGGATACGTAAACGAACTAATATTTGCTTGGGCTGGATGGCTTGAATAATTCATACGACTTGCAGACTTCTTACGAGCCGAACTGATTCTTCTGTCTTGATACGACTCAACTCTATTATCTCCAACGAAACACTGTCTACTCACGGCTGATGTTGATCTGGACTTGAGCTGCGTATTTATGCTTCACAGTCACAATAATGAGCTTTCTCTAACTGCATATAACCACTATTACCGATCTCCATAACTTTCTTCAGTCAATGATGGTTCGCAGAGGGTGCGATCTCTGATTTGGTAAATAAGCGACTACCTTTCACTGTGCAAAGTAGGGCGACCCCGAACTTGGGGACTACACATAAGAAATCTGCTACACCCCAGAGTTGCCCTGTTACACGCCGTGGAAGACACCCAAACGTCATTACTTGGAAGCGTCGCTCTACCCTTTACGGCAGCTATTGTAATAATATGATCCAGTGGGTTGGTGCGCACAGAAAATTTGCATTGGCTATCAGTACGTCTGCAAAGGTTGGTTAGGTCTCGGTTCAACGTTCATAATCGCGACACTAACACTATTGATGTGCATCAGAGACGTAGAACACTATTTTGGTTTGGTTGGGATGAGCTCGCTTTAAGGTATTTTGCCTACACGTTTTGATCAGTTTTTGTTCGGCGATGAAAAAGAAAATATTGGCGTGCATGAAAGACGCGCATTTCTGGTTTGGTTGGACTAAGCTAGCTTTAAGGTGTTTTGCCTACTGACTTCAGTTAGTTTTATTGGGCAATGAGAGTAAGTGTCCTGCCTAAGGACACAACACGACAGACTGCCCGTTCTGGTAATGGAATATAATTGGGTACTCCTGAGTAGGAATCCAGCACGACAACCACTGAAAGAAAAGTAAAGTGTCTTTCCCATAGCTATTTGTTGGTGTGTGTCAGAGGCGCGTGACAATAGTTTGGTTTGGTTCGGCTTGGCCCGGTTAATTTTTTTTTTTTTTTTTTTTTTACTCTAAAAGGCACTTCTAAATTCGACCGATCAACCAAAAAGTATGATTCTTATAATATCTTTCCACTAGTTTTTATACTGTTTCTGAATGCCTAACAGAAAGCTGTCTAAATGTGTATTACTATTCACGCTGAACCAACTGCTCTTGTAAAACCAACTTACTGCAAAGCAGATTTTGTCAGGGACATCTTCGACACAGCGTTTTATACAACTGCCTAAAAAAAAGTCCTGAAGGGATCATAATATGCGGAAACTTTTTCCCCTATCAATCAGTCCCCATCATAAATGTAAAATGAATCTCTTGAGATAGACATGGTTTAACGACTGATACTTATTAATTGGCCAATCATTCGGTTTGAGAAATATTTCATCAACACCAGTCTCTCATAATGAAATAAAAAACCACCACTATGTCTCGAATTTACAAATGAAGATGTAAAAACAATAACTTGGACCCCCGCTCGTACGATGCTTGCATCGTGTCGGCGTTTCAGTTCAGACAACGTAATTAATCAATTCCACGTTCCGGAGCAGCAGTTTCAATATACTTCCCTTTTATAACACGCTAGAGTAATTTGAAACAAGTTTCAAACCACTATTGAGTGTATTCAAATCAGATTATAAATACTCCAGAGTATATTGAAACTGCCATCAGACGAATATAAAGCGAATGTTATGATTGTTTACATTTGAGACATGCTATAGATGGATTTATGTATTTTATTGTATATTTCGTTTATCTGAAGGAATAAAGAACCAAACATAAACAAATCTGGGTTATCTTTATTGATTAAAAACTAACACTGAATATCAAATGCAGATCTGAATGAAGTGCAACTGATATAAATATGTGTATTTCATATAATATGATGTACCATATTTCATTTAAACAGCTTCAACCGTTTCATGAAGTTCACATTTGTTCGGGCGAATTTTTTTATACGTGCATGCAGTTTCAAGGTCATTTAATACCAAGGAATTTCTTAAAGTAAACGTTCACTTTTGTCGTTTGTTTCTATGTCATTTCAACATGTTGTGTTTAGTTCATTGCACCATATCCAGGAACTGATCCAATGACGGAGGGTGCCGAGCCGATGCGCCCCCCCCCCCCCCATCAAAATAGCGCGAAATAACAGGAACGTTCCCTAGAGTAATTTGTCTTTTATGATTAGATGGTTACAAGTATGCCCTGGAAATGCTTACAATGCAGGAGCTTAAGGAGGTCACGCCCCTTGGGCCCCACTTGGGGGGGGGGGATCCGTCCCACAGACCTCTCGCCAACTTGTTCACGCCCCCCCTCCCCTACCATATTTCTGGATCCACCCTGATATCAATCTGATTCATAATATTTTATTTTGATTTTCCGAAAAATATTGAAGTGATACCAAGTTCGATGTATGTGTATAACTTGGCAACCTTGCTCCGTGTCACACTAATACCGTTATTTTTGTATCTGATGAATACTTTGTCTAATAGGAAACAAATTACGAGCAGTAAAACTAAGAGATTTTTTTTCCAACATTAATGAATACTAATTTTCAATATTCCACCGATGAAAATATTTGCTACCACCTCAAAAATTCTAATTTTAGTTCTCAATGAAATTGAAATTATAAATACATGTACATGCACTTATACTCATCCTAGGCCTCTCTCTCTCACTGGATCCTACAGTGTATGTTTGGATACATGTTTATATGAAATAAATATATATGGAACCAGTAGAATCAAAAAGGTTGTAGAGGTTATGGTTCGTTATAAGCAGGAATCAAACCAGTGCCGCGAGCAATGGAAACCTATCACATAGCTCTCATACACCAGCGCCCTAACCCAGACGGCCATGCGCTCACGAAATCCCCTCTCTCTCCACACACACACACACACACAAAAGGATGGAACAAGGTCCAAGGTAAGGACTCAGGGTGCACGAGAATTCCCTCGCTGTTTGTCATTATATTTGTCAATTTATAATTCTAATTTCATGTATATATCTTACATTTTTTAACAGAAACCCGGTGAGTTTGTTCACATAGCTGAGTGTTATATACCGCTTGACTTGAGAGTGAGTTCTCGTGCACCTCAGGTTTAAAACTCCACTAAAAACTGACAAGTCCAAAACATCTGAAAGCCATTTTGCAACAATCGATGTAGCACATGCATGAATGTCTTCACACCATAGTGGATATACATTCAAACCATAGTGGTTACTGATTATCACCTATGAGTAGCCTGAACTTGACAACTACATGTTTAAAGGATCAATTAAAAATTGAATGTGAATGTTTTGGTGAGGTTTTAGAAAGTACAAAAAATATAAAAAGATAAAACAGATTGTTTGTTCTGGTGGCAGTTGATTAAATACTTCTTACTTATTTTTAATTACAATAATGTAATCTAGGTACTACTTACAATCCATAGTTTCTATTGGGCTCATTTGAAAAACTGTACGTGTTTCAACCATTTAAAGAAAGTTATCTGTTCTGCCACTTCTTTCCAAACTTTTAAAGTGAATTATTCGTTCTCAGCTTTACTCTTATTTTACACATAATAATCTCTTTTCCTCCATCCACGCTGGTTTTTAAAAGCAACACTTTACGAAATCTAGACTACTCAGTGTGACTGAACATTTTTTTCTAAACAAATTCAAGAATAGCATAATGGTTGGATCGGTAGCCCTTGATTAAAAGAAAGCCGTTGGCACACTTAATCACTCCATTATTTTGCATAAACTAAAACATTATGGCATAAAGAGCACTGAATTGCTGTGGTTTGTGAATATCTGTCAAACAGAAAGCAATTTTCTGTAATTATTGGTAACCTTTCTGGCTACAAGATCATCATCACAGGTGTTCTACAAGGATCCATTCTAGAATCTGTTGTTTCTCATTTATTCAAATGATCCACCTATTTCCATTTTTCTTTTTTAAAAAAGCCGAAGCAAACATGTACACAAATTATACTGCTTTTTAGTTTGCTGACAAAAATGTTGACGAAATAAGATCAGTTCTGCAGTCACAGCTTACCAATGTCTACGATTGGTTGAATGCCAACAAACTAAGTCTCCACATTGGCAAAACCAATTATATGATCCTATATTCTAAAAATAGAAGCAAACCTTGCTGACACCAACATATGTCTTAAACACAACAATGAGACAGTATAAAGAACTTAGACAATAACTTAACTTCAGACAACAATTACAGAGAGCAATTTGCAAATTCTCGATCAGCTGAACTGTCTAGGTATTTCTGAACACACTACCTACCACAGATGCTGCTTAATGTAGATGATCATGCATTGCTTGGCTCCCAAACACTTAACAGATCAATTCACATTAAAGTCTCTTGTGATTTCCCACCGTACTATATCAGTTTGAAAACTGGATGTGTATATTGGTAGAAATCACAGCTATTCTTTTAAGTGGTTGGGTCTAGGCAATTGAATGACCTCCCACTAGATGTACAATCCACTACCAACATTAAAATTGATAAGAAATATTTTGCCCAGTATATAAAATCTCTAGGAGATTCGTTTTAATGCTTACGCTATGTGATAAAAGGTATAATCATTCATTAATTGTTTCTGGAAACTTTGGTTGTTTCATGTGTAATTGTTTTATGTGTAAATGTTTTACGAGCTATGTTTGATATGTAATAACATCTTAATATCTTTTTATATTCGTGTTTGTATCTTTTAACAAGTGTATGTTTTATGTATGCAGTATCGTAGTGTTTCATGTTGCTTTTATCTTCGTGTTCTATCTTACCGACATTTGCCCCCTAAATATATGTATTGTCTCTGTTTTAGGTCCATTATGTTCTTTTTCTTGTAACTATTGTCTTCTGTTGTTTTACTTTTATATTGTTTTTAAGAAACCTTTAAAAAACAATCTTTTTACAATATACATGGTATCCAATAAAATCTCAAATCTCAATTCATATGGTCAAAATAAATGTTGTAATGACCAATAGTGGGAGTATAACCCTAAAAGACAAAGGTAAATATTAACTGGAGAGATGTTCACCCAAACACTTTGAAGTCATTTTCTTAGACATGGAAAAACAATACTGGAACCATATACTCCTTGTAGCCCAAGAGCTATTGAAAAGTGTCTTTTTTGGTGTTGTTAGAGTTCTATAAAATATCTTAGGCGTTGTAACAGGACTCTAAAAGTGTCTTTTTAGCTGTTGTTAGAGTTCTATAAAATGTCTTAGGCGTTGTAACAGTACTCTAAAAGTGTCTTCTCAGGTGTTGTTAGAGGACTCCAAAGGTGTTTTCTTAGGTGTTGTAAGAGTACTATAAAAATGTATTCTTAGATGTTGTAAGAGTACTCCTTACCTATTTTCAGAGTATTGGAAAAGTGTCTTCTTATATTTTGTAGGAGTACTCGAAGAGTGTATTATTCTTGTAAGAGTCTCCCTGTTTCAAATGTCCTCTTACTGCGTACATGCTGTCCGTGTTTACTGCAATTAGGGCAGTCACCTCTCATCAAGGTCGGCTATTTCTAGCGGGATGAACGACTGTTTAGCTTATGTAAAAAAGAAAAATCAATAAAAGAAAAAGAATGTATAAAACGCCGTCACAGTTGCTGACCTCTTTACTGATAACTTACCGAAAATATCAAAAGTCAATTCTTTTTATGGAGTTTAAGAATTAAAAAAATAAAATGTTGTCAATCTAAAAAGTGTATACCATGTAAAGAGTAATTTGGATATATCTGCATGAATGTGCAAATTGACAAAAGATACAGTGAAGATGAACAATGTGCATTCTAGCTGGCCCTGAATCGCCATACAGTTGAAATATAATTCAAAAACAATATTTCGACAACTATAAAGATAAAAGAGATGTTTTTATTCGAATAGTATGTATGCCTGTATCATGTGTGGGAACTTTGAAATGTAATTTTCCATTTTTTTTTTTTTAAAAATTTATTTCTTAATAATTTACTATAAAATTACCAAGTCTAAATTATAGTAATTATGTCTGTACTGAATGTGATTTGGTAAAAAGGCTTTGACCAACGTTAAAAGTGATTCAACTGATGAAAAACTGTGAAATGCTCCAAACAAATATGTAGAGGGGTTGGAGCAAGAATGTCATTTGTCCATAACCTCCGATTTATAACAAATTTGAAGAATGTTTACGATCTGTCAAGGGTCAGGAGAAATTTTACCCGAACTTGAACAGTGTATGTACATATCGATTATGACTTTCACATCATATCCGCTTTTCAATTTCATATGTAGTTTAGAAATATCACTTATTCATTACATGACTATGATATGCAGGCTCTATATATCCACATCATTAGGTGTCACTTTCTTAAAAACTACGTATACAAAGGGAGTTATCGAATCGTATTCAGTTTCTAAGATTTGCGATCTACATTCTAATGTATTTGCCAAAATGTTAAGTGCACTTACCTTCTGTGCAGTATGTATAGCTGAACGCTCTTATTTCTCCGATTTAGCTGGTTTATAGGGCTAAGACCCCACTCCTGAGGCTATCTATGTAATTATATCCTTACGCGATAAAATACCAGAATAATGATGCATGGTTTCCAACATACTAGCTCAGTGACCGCTGTCCTCCAACGGACACAGCACTTCAAGCATATTATTCCTGCGCACGTGCCTTGTAAGGATCAAGTTTGCTTATGCGGAATTTAGGGCAATTCCATTATTTCACCGAATACTGGTAGCATAGGCTATAAGTAGATTTCTGAGTGCTAATAATGAAAGTCTAGATGCTTTTACAAATTTAATATACATTTTTTTTTATTGTATTTATTGCCATTTTAATTCACTGTATAATCTTAGACGATTTAAATAACAGTTATATTACTAGAAACAATCCAAGCCCAAAATTGTCTCAGCTGGAGATTATATATTGTTGTTGATTGCGTTTAACGGCACCTGTGTGTGTATGGAACCAACTCAAGGAACACAAGTCAGACTCTGCCAATAGTTTATAGTTTTGCAGGAACTATCAACGTACACGTGAGATACATGTACTTTGTCTTGCTACATAAGCGTCCTTTTACTAGCGGAAGACGTAAAACTTGCTAGATCAAAAAACAAACATCATCGTTTCACCTCGGATTTGTTTGTTTTTTAGTCAAGCCAGATATACTTCTTACGCCTGTACGAGGGTGCTTTAAAAACAAGATTCGTACTGTGTCTATTACAAAGAGACCGAGGAGCACTGTCTTGTGGAAAAGTTCACAAGTTCTCAAAATCCAAACAGTTTGTGGTTATAATTCAAGTGTATTGGCAAACAAGCGTCTCTATGACAAACATTTTAATGCACTTTAAGGCACTTTTTTCCTTTACCAAACAACGATGATGAGGTAAAATGTCATATTTAGGAATTATATTGTATCTGTATAATTAGATTTTTGAAGATTTTACAGTCCGTTTGACTACTGACATCAAAGTTCCAATTGTTATACAAAACTACACAACGAATTTTAGATTTTTTGGGAGCTTTGATTGAAACATCATCTACATTTGAATTGCTCACCAGAGACAGCCATTTCCGTGGATAAAGCTAAGTATTTCAACCACCATAATTGCTTACTCGCCCTTGTGCACATGACATTGAGCTGCCGACATTGGCTAGCATTTAGGTCACTTACTTTTTCCACGCATATTGCATAGTAACATAATATCGAGGATGTGAACACTTTCTCAAACGATGATCAATCGGAACGTCATCGGCCTTTTCCATCCCATGCAAGACAAAAACCTCGGATGTAAATTAGAACTGCTCTCAAGTCCGTGGTTGTTTTTACGACAAAATAACTTCATAACGTCAAAATGAAAAGATGACGTGTCATCACTATCAGCAACGCAAGCAATAGTTGTAGACAACCGAAACCGAATGATTTCTGCTATTTTTTTCATTACAAAGTTGCAGAAATAACATTAAAAATTAAATGTGCAGGCATTTCATTGATTTTTGAATCATCGTCAAGTGCTATTTTCAAGACCTATCATGTTATAAGACTCTGTTCTTTGCACATCTAGCCGGATGTTCGTTTGGGAAGTATCACTACGATTACCTCAAGGTCTCTTTCAGAGTCGAAGTTATTCGACTCGCTTGGGAAAGATACGAGGATGTTCCGAATGAAGGGATGATATAAATACGTATCGCCTTGATGTTAACAAACAGCACGAGTTATTTTTTTTTATTTTTTTTATTTTTTTTTTTTTGTTCTGTTAATTTTTGTATTTTATTATTTTAACCGTATTGTCCCCAGACTGATATCCTAAAATTATCAATGCAGATACAGTCAGGGCAGGACGACACTATCGCTGCAAATGTGTGCTCATTCTACATCTCTGTTTTGAAATGATAGATTTAGTATATAATATCTAAACATAAACCATAGATAACGCGATCAATTAGTGTTAAATAATAAGTAAAGTACTGGCCAAGGTGACACAGAGGATTTCTTCTTTTTGAACGACAATTACAAAGAATCGCAGGTTGAACATATCAACTGTAAATCTGTTTTCGAGCGAGATTCCATGGGAGTTATCATATTGCAGTAAAATATGTACAAAGATTGATTCACTTATAAATAGCGCCCTCTATATTTAGGAACTCATTTATTCCATGCCACACAATCCGAATCATTTATATATTGGTTGTTCAGGATTAATCAGGATAGATAGAAACTAATCGCCTGGATGTATCAAGCTGATAGTACAATGGGCATTCTGATCGATGGATATCTCAAGGGCTTAGCAGTAAATGGATTGTCTGTCAAGGGACAAAGATTGGAAACTTTCCCTAATAGGGCTCGTTCGCCCATTTCGGCTTGAATATTGAACATTTGGATCATCCAACGCATGTACACATATCTTCAGCGTTGAGAGAAATACAGAGAGAGAGAGAGAGATTACATTGCCTCTATAGTGTTTAGCATATAAGCATACGGGTAATTACGATGTATGATATTGATATAAGAAATAATTGAAATTGTAATATGGTTAAGCGAAAGGAATCAACAGTAAGAATAAGTTCTAAACGGGATCTTAAAGAATATATTCAAAGTATTTGAATACATCATTTCTATTTCACTATATCAATGATGCAATACCTATATATCTATCTATCTAGCTATATATATATCTATCTATTTTATACCCCTTTAATCATCCATCTATCGTGGATCCGCGGTGGCTAGGCACTTAGCGTACCGGACCCATAATTTGTAGGTTGCGGGTTCGAATCCTGCTCAGACCAGCCTGAGTCAGCTGACTTGGTGTGTCTAAGGGCAAGGCCCTTTACTCCCATTGTCTCGGCAGTAAAGTGTGCTTCATGTACTTATGTGCCATGAAATACCAATTAGCCATAACACCCGTCTATCAACACAAGCATAACATCCGTCTATCAATACATAGACACACAAACAGATTTGTATTGGTATCTACACTCTTAAATAAGAGGAACAATTTTGTATTGGAATATACGAACATGTCATAGTGGTATTTTTTGCTTTATCACACCCCAGTCGCATTCTATTCAGTTTCAATACAGATTCATCGATAAATATTGAAGAGGCTTAACATATCTGTGTAAATGGCAACACAACTTTGCCGATGTCAGCTTCAAATACTATTTTTATTGTATTGACACACCCTTTAACAAATCGAGGCAATTAGGAACCGCCTGTCAATGTGATTAACCAGCGATAATTTATAAGCTTTAGATTTCAGTCCTGGTACAAGACCAAACAGAACACAAAAAAGAACAAAATATAATTTTTTAGTTTTTATTACGAACCTGCCGTACTTAATTGTCTTCAGTCCGTGATAATACTTATCTTATGTAGTTCATGTATTTGATTGATATACATAATGTAAATAATGTACATTTTAATGCATATCGATCCTGTGTGATACGAGCCTTCGGCTCAACAGTCCCTTGAAAATAAATAAAATCTATTATTATTGTTATTATTAACACAAACTTTATTTATCACTAAACTGTATATATAGTTAAGGGTTGCACATGTGAGGACTTAAATTTGTGTCAGTGTCGCAGAGGAAAAGGTTACGATGTATACAATGTTTTAAACTTGGGCCAGTGTCATAGAGGAGAAGGTTACGAAGTATACAAGGATTTAACCTTGTGTCAGTGTCACAGAGGAGAAGGTTACGAAGTATACAAGGATTTAACCTTGTGTCAGTGTTACAGAGGAGAAGGTTACGAAGTATACAAGGATTTAACCTTGTGGCAGTGTCACAGAGAAGAAAGTTACGAAGTATACAATAGTTTTAAAAGGATTTAACCTTGTGTCAGTCACAGAGGAGAATGTTACGAAGTATACAAGGATTTAACCTTGTGTCAGTGTCACAGAGGAGAAAGTTACGAAGTATACAAGGTTTTAAACTTGTGTCAGTGTCACAGAGGAGAAGGCTACGAAGTATGCAGGTTTGTTAAAGATGTGGATCAAAATTATCGATCACGTGCACATACAATGTCAAGATAAATGTAAATCCATAACTTTTGATGTAGAAAGTTTACTTATTGCGAAAAAGATTAGAAAAAAGTCTGATATTTGGATAAATCCAAGTATCAGTTTTTCTGATCTTTTTCGTTTAAAGACATATCCAGTTTGAATTTTTCTATATCGGGCCATGAGCAATTTGGGGTAATATTTTCTCTCCAATGCTAATAATGAATAGTATGCAAATAATTTTCCTCTTTTTCATCTACTTTCGTAGCCTCCATAGTTGGAACAACCATTTTACAATTTTTTGTTTAACCTTGTTTATACAGAAAAGCCCATTGAAGTTCCGCTAAAAATTGGCAGTTTAATCCATACTTGCTGTTTTATTGTTTGGTCCCCTGGTATTTTAAACGGAAACATCTCGTTTGTGTATATCCAGGCAAATGTCGAGATAAAAAACTTTAGTCTGTGATACTTTTTTTGAATACATTAACGTGGTATCCAGAGAACAAGGTGAGTTCTGCGTAGAGGCATATTGAACTATGAAAATCAAGACTACAGCGTAGAGGCATATTGATCTCGAAAATCAAGACTACAGCGTAGAGGCATATTGATCTCGAAAATAAAAACTACAGCGTAGAGGCATATTGATCTCGAAAATCAAGACTACAGCGTAGAGGCATATTGATCTCGAAAATCAAGACTACAGCGTAGAGGCATATTGATTTCGAAAATCAAGACTACTTCGCAGAGGCATATTGATCTCGAAAATCAAGACTACAGCGTAGAGGCATATTGATCTCGAAAATCAAGATTATTTCGCAGAGGCATATTGATCTCGAAAATCAAGACTACAGCGTAGAGGCATATTGATCTCGAAAATCAAGACTACAGCGCGTACCTTCATGTATGGAGGATGTTGATACCGGAGAATGATACTGACAGACAGGCATACATATCAAAGACAAGGTTGAATAGGTGACGTGGATTCACGATAACAGACAGACGGGCATACATATTAGTGGAGTTAAATATAGAAAAAAATGTTTGTTTAGGGATACTTTAATCCGAAAGAGGTTTCTGTACAAGATTCTATCAACAAGAAATCAGACCCATTGCGATTAGCTAGAATCTGACGAGAGCGGAGAAGAAACACATGGTCTGGAGAGCGCTTATTTCAGGTATTTGTTTATTTTCTTTCCTCAGTTGCTATCTACTTGTCTGTTGCCTGTTCGAGAGTGCTACTTGATTAATAAGTATGTTTACATACAGAAGACGAACAAGCAGCTGTTTAGAGGAGCTTTTTCTTCACATGGTTTTGGAGTGGAATGAAGAAACTGACAGGTGTAATTTGTACATGGTCACTCTAACTGTTGCCAATATGTTTTCGGGGTGGTTTTATTTTAGATCAGATACAACGCAAAAAAGATTTTGCAGTTTGGGGTCATTATACAGGCAAATGTTATAGATACGTGCATGTATATATATTTAGGTAAGCCAACCAACAGCAATAAATCATGCTGAATGTATTAAGGTGCAAAAATTAAAGCATTTTGCCTAATGTCATGTTGTAATGCTAAAAGAGTAAATAGTTTGCTAAGTATTTATTTAATTTTTTTTTGCTTCAAATTTTGGGAATAAAAAGCAAGTATTTTGTTTTGTTGTGCTTTAGTGATTTGCTTTCCAATGCCATTTTGCGAAACTGTTCATAAACAACGAAAGGCAGTGGCTTTAAACCGCAAGATTGTTCAATTGCTTACTTTTAGATGTACAGTATAAATTACGTGGGTTCTTTTTTTTTTTTTTTTTTTGTCTTTTATCATATTGATGTGTTGGTGAGATCCATAAGTCGGAACTATGTAATGAACAGATCAGAAAAGTGTAATACAGGAAGCATCTCCGTTAATTCTTGGCTGACGTTTAACTTCTGAAGACAGTGCAACATTAAGCTGATTTTCCATATTTCCAGGATTATTTTTGGAACCTATTGCTGCGCAACTCGTAGATAAAGGTGACTTTATTTAAATGCAGTAAGAACTTATCATATGAGTATTTTACCGACACAAGCCTCGTTTTAATTAGTAAACAGAGTGTAATCAACGCTTACATAGCTCATCTATACTTTTACTAGTCACCAGCAGCTACTATAAACATTATCATGCCGAAAATAAATTCAGACTAAAGTAATCTTGGACCCTTTTCTAACTAAAGATTCGTTCAGCCTTTTATCTTAATATCTGAACTTTTACACATTTTAAAATTGAAAATTTTAACTTTTAATCGGGACTAAATAGCTAGTATTGGCTGACTTACCGTGAAACCACATACTTACTACCTACGCGCCTACCCAGACACCCACCTAACTACTGTGAAAGGACATACAAGATATACAAAATAAAAAAGAATATTCTTTTCTATGATATCACTGTAGAGGAACTATAATAAGTTGATAAACATCAGAGATTTGTGGGGTTTTTTTTATTCATTTTGTAAAAGCTTTGTTTTCAAAATCTACTTGACAAGTTGTTATCATTGTCAATCCCCGGAAACCAGATTTTATTTTACTGGATGAAATTCACAGGCTTTGAGTAACCTTTGAGTGTCAGTCAGCAGTACATATTTCCAGCATTAATAGTTACCTCGATTCACTACGGCGAGGACTCAAATCAAAAGCATACAATACGCAGTCCACTCATCTAATTCCTATTACTCATTTATATGTACAATACACTGTTAATCTGTTAAGAGTAACATATCACAATATACAAAGTGATTATTATAGAAAGTTTACCATTGAATGAACATATCTATTCCTACTTCCAACTACAGTGGTCAGAAAGGGCCTTCTGAGTCGGCTAGGATGTAGTTAGGTCTAGCATGGATGATTATATGTGATCATAAACACAAATACTTAACTCATGTTTAATAGAACATAAAATGTAAGGCACAGTGACCTTCTTTGGTTTTAAGAGTGTAGTAGTAACAGATGCACCCAATTATCAAAATTTATGATTGAGACATAAGCAGCGCCCAATAAATGAACTTTAACAAATACTTTCAACAAAGTCACTGAAGAAAGAAATATAGGTCACATAGACCTCTTACTGCAGCAGGGATGTAGAACTTATCAAGATGCATCTACTAAACAACTTTCATAATTCTAGGTGGGATAGTATACATATAACTTACCAAAAACTCATGTGGTCATGAGCTAATGCAAAATCTTAACCAAAGCAGTAAAATTTGAAATAAAGGTCACGATGAGCTTCTTTTGTTGTAAGGATGTGGTAATAACATAGATGAATATCATCATTAATTTCACGATTCTAACATGAACATTTTCTGAGAAATAAACCTCAAACACAAAATTGTATTCAAGTCAGTGAAGCGTAAAATATGGACCATAATGACCCGCTACTGTAATGAGGGAGTATTATTCATCAAGATGCATCCACAAGTTTCATGATTCTAGATAGAATAGTATGTACATGGCATGCCAATAACCTATGAAGTCATGAGCTAAAAGCAAACACATAAACTATGACAGTAAAATCAAAAATATAGGTCACTCTGACCTCTTTTGGTATGGGTGTAGAGCAAAGAGAGATGTGTACAATCATCTAGTTTAATGATTAATGAATTAACAGTAAACACATAAAATGGAACCAAAGTCGGTGAAATGTGAAATATGGGTCACAGGGACCTACTTTTCAGATGAGGGTGTAGTACTCACCAATATGTATCCTCTCACAAATTTCATGATTCCAGGTATAGCACAATTATACGGTAGATACAAAACCAATAAGATAATGAGCTAAATGCTTTAACTTAACATAAGCCAGCAAAATGTTAAATATAGGTCACAGCGACCTTCTTTTATTGTAAGGATGTGGTACTAACAGAGATGCATACACTCATCTAGTTTGAGGATTGCTACATGAACAGGGTATGAGATTGGACCCAAGTATGGAAAACATGAAATATGGGTCACAGTGACATATTTTTGCTGCGATGGTGTTGCATTCATCAAGATGCATTCTACCACCAAGTTTTATGAATCTTGGTGTAACAATATGTATGCAGGGTGCTAAAAACGTACTTGGTTATGTACTATACGCAAAACTTAAGGTAAGCCAGTACAATGTAAAATGTAGGTCACCACGTCCTCATTTGTTGTAAGGATGTGGTACTAATAGAGATTTATACATTCGTCTAGTTTAATGAGTCTACCATGAACAGAGCTTGAGCAATAAACTTAAAACGCAAAATTTAACCAAAGCCAAGCCAATGAATCATGAATTATCGATCACAGTGACCAACTTTTGTGATGAGGGAGTAGTACTCATTAAGATGCATCGCCACGCCAGATTTCATGAATATAGGTATAACAGAGTGTATACAGTGTGCCAAAAACCTATTAGGTCATGAGCTAAACTCAAAAACTTACCCGAAGCCATTAAAAGGTCAAAGAAGCATTCTTTTTGGTAAGGGTGTGGTACTAATAGGGATACGTACACTCATACAGTTTGATGATTCTATCATGAACAGAACTTGGGAAATAAACTTAAAACAAAATATAACAGAAGTCAGTGAAGTATGAAATATATGTCATGGTGACATAGTTATCAAAATGCATCCCCTTACAAAGTTGCATTAATCTAGGTATAATAGTAATAAGAAACCTATTTGGTCATCAACTAAATGTAAAAACGTAAAATAAGCCAGTAAAATGTGAAATGTATGTCGTAGTGACATTTCTTTGCGGTAAGGGTATATTACTAATTGGGATGCGTACAGTCATCTAGTTTGATGATTATAGCATGAACAGAACTTGAGAAATAAACTTAAAACACAAAATTTAACCAAATCAGTAAAGCATGAAATGTTGACTATAATAAACTACTTTTGGTGAATTGTAGTACTCAACAAGATGCATCCTCCCACCAAGTTTCATGGTTCCAGGTATAACAGTATTTATACAGTGTGTCAAAGAAATGATAACTAAATAAGTGAGCTAAACGCAAAAACTTAACCAAGAATGTGAAACTAATGTACATGTATGTACAAACTTAGCCCCCTCAGCCTCCACCCAAGGAGGAAGGTGCTATGAAACCCACTCGATACTGTTGCCTATGTCCTAGGAAGAAAGAATGGTTGACATTCAGTGAGAGTGCACATATGTATATGCTTTCATTTGTGCGGACGCCGACGCCGAAGGTAGTACAATAGATTACCTCTGATTCGTAGAGATGAGCTAAAAATCTGTGATTTTTACGTCAACACAACGCAGGAGTTACACGGTTTGATATGTGCAAACGTTTACAGGGACACGAAGAAAACTTAGATCCCAAGAATTCAAAGTCTTTCCAGAAAACGTTTGCACACAGCAAAACCTATATGATCATTATTCTAACAGAATCAGTTACCAAATACATTCAAATATACCGTATACATGTTAAGAAAATGTTTGAAACTTTTAAACACGCAAAAGTCTGTAGTCAAGCAGCATGTATGATCCCAATGTTTGAGTACGGCCAACTAGCAAAACCTCACATATCAAACCAAATAAAAATGGCCTGACAATGCATGTATTGCTAAAATTAAAGACGACAAATATAATCTCAGAATTCTTGATAATACAATTATTCGGGCTGAGGTATATATTACAGTTTAAATGAAGTACTAATTGTATGTATTGCTGTAATGGGTATTTTAAAACAAGGTGCTGGAATTCTTATCTAAAAATTAAACTGTTAAAAGCAAAATGGGATTTAGTTTATTCGAACCAAACAATGTAACCTAGAAGAAAATCATACTACAAATGACGATCATATGGTATCAGACATGCTACTAAAAAAAAATCTTTTGTTATGAAAGTGCGAATAATAGCCGAGCATTCTCTTTTTGATCGTTTTTCACACTATCTGCCTCATTTATATGAATTTGGGATACATACAACTAAATGATCCATGAAAATCTGTGTGTATAGGCTTAGGATGAAAATACAAGTAACTGACTTCTGGCAGATATTTTCTACCCAAAAATGTGACCATTTCATATCATAAATTTCCTCTCAAACCACTTGTATTTGTACCTGACTGATTGCAAATGGACTTCAAGTTTGTTGGATCACTGCAAGCAGCGGGATAGAAATACTTCAAAGAGCGAGCTAGTAATAAATTGTCGTGTTTTAAGTTTAAAATTGCTGTTAAAATACACGTTGTTTGGAAATTTTGTAAAGGCTGTCTTCAGTTTGAAATATAATGTCATTTCATCGAGTAGGTCAAAGCATGGTAGTCGATATTTTATTACGATTCTAACTCGAAACGAAACCAAATAATCTGAAATAATCTTGCAAATATTAAATTGATGCAAACGACTACTTCAAATAACAGTAGCAATATCAACTGCAACGTTTATTCATCATAATTGCTAGTGCCAGCAGAGACTAGAAAATTGAGATCTATCTGGTTTTTAAAATTCATTCGGCTGGATAAAAGGGGTTGCAATTTCTACCGGAGATAAGTATATGAGAAGGTTTGCATGCCGTGGCTTGCAAAAATCAGTTGAAAATTTGGAATTTTGGAAGGGAAATCTTTCCAACTTACTTTAATATACTCTCTTGGTAAATAACTTTTTTAAATATAATTTTTGCTGGTGCATATATATATATATATATATGCATAAAACTTTATTAATTTCATAAACTGTCACGAGGTGCATAACCTGCATGTAACTTGGAGATATATTAATTTACAACCTTGTAATAACTGGAGACGGGTTTTCTTTTTAAAAATATATTGTGTGCAACAGAAGAAACGAATGTAAATATTGTTGTAATTTTTTGCGTGACCATAACAGATCCTTTCTTTTATGCAATGTTTGTTTCATTTTTTTTCTTCTGGACTACGATTAATGAGCTGACTTTTCTCACAGAAAAGCCATAAGATATATGTAATTTCTAGGTGATAACAGTTGTCGGTGGGATAGGTGCCAACATGCAGGGGAGGAAAGTTATGAAAAATATTACAGCTATTTACAGCACCAACAATACCAACGCTAGTACACTGATTATGTTATGTCTATTGTAGATCCACTAAATCAGACATCGCCTTTCTTGGATCGTGCTCTCTCTCTCTCTCTCTCTCTCTCTCTCTCTCTCTCTCTCTCTCAAAGCAAATATTAAAGTTCTCTAAAACCAAATTAAATGCAAGCCGATGGCCTCCTAACTAATATGTGTAAGCGGGTTGAAGATCAAATTTATAAAATTACCCCCCCCCCCCAAAAAAAAAAAAAAAAATTCCGATACGCTTGTGTGTGTTTAAAGTACTTTAAAGTACTCATGACAATTAATATCTTCCCTTTACTTTCTTCAGCTTTTTGGTGCGATCTTCACTTGATTACGCACAATATTGGTTATCATTTTGATGACTTACATTTTCATTCGGTCGAAAAAATATAGTCAACGTTGCTAATAGGTTTTCTCAAGTTCACAAAACTTTAAGTAGCTTAAATTTTTTAGTCCTATGCATTATAGTTATAGAGTAGAGTAGAATATATATATATATATATATATATATATATATATATATATATATATATATATATATGAGGAAAAGAATTGTACGATCGTCATCATCTAAGCATCCCAGCAGAATTGGCATTTAAATTTGTCACGAAACATGAATGCGTATTAAATAAAGAACACGACACCTGCAAGAAAACATCCTGAAATGAAACCTTCGCTTATTACCTGTTCAACTTTCTGGAGTTATTTTATAACCAGTTTACAGGTGCAAGCACGCATGTCTAATGTAAAAGTGCACCGATAACGGATTTTTTTCATCCATGACATCAGGTAAAAATATCACAAAAGCTTGCTCAGGTTGATTATAAAGAGTACACGCGATATTGACTACTTTCTGACGAGAAAGGCTGGCAAGAGGTTACCATTTCTGCAACCCTGCCATATCTCTGACAACATCACCTAGCTTTACTTAATTTATTTCTGCTATATGTATCAATTTTATGTCGAAAAGCAGGGTCAATGCCTCTATGTCTTGCTTTTACTTTATATCGTCACCGAGAAACGCAAGTCAACACTCGAAGAACCAAAAATCAATGTGGCCACACGGTCATATTCTTCATCACTTTAAGGGAAGTACTTTAAAATGGCTAACGTGTAAAACTCATTCATATTGAATTCTTTAATCTTCCGCATGCCCGACCCCAAAGGGCGATAAATCTAAGCCGAAAAATAGGACTAAATAAATCAAGAAAACTTCCAATCAAGATCGACAAGCTTACGCTAATTTTTCATTCACTATCTCAAAGGCAGAGTAATTGATATACAACATGTAAAGTCATATAACACTTTATCAATGTCAACGATTGCATCTGAGATGGAAGCTAAGCAGAAGTAAGTCTCTAAGCTTCTTTTTCCGTCCATGGAATTCGACATATGGTCAATATTGCCCAACCTTTATCGCTAAAATTTACTTTCTTCGTTGGATTTAACAGAATAACACTTAAGGATTTCACAATCATTGACCTAATTAATCACGATCTTCGCATTTTTAATCAAGCATTCGTTTTTCTAATACATTGCTTTCTGGTGCAAGTTAAGCAAAGATAAAGAATAGTTTAAACAAAATCACCTACACATTCCAAACACACATAAATGTCAATTTTTCAGATAGTTTCTAAGTGTGTGTCTTTCCTAGGGTTAAAGGCGAATTTTCTTCCGCTCTTTGTCTGTTAGGAAGGGAGTACAGAGAGTTCTTAGATCCGCTTCCTGGCGACCTCAGTTGTGTTTCCATAATTGATCCATTGCTGTCAGGTACCAATTTGTACCGGAAAAAGTCCAGACATCCAAATGAAGACCTACTGTTACAGATGGGTGTCTTTTGTATTCTTTGCTATGAGTGTATTTTGTAATCCTTAGTTTTTCAAGGCTTCACACACACACACACACACACACACACACACACACACACACACACACTTTCAAAGTGCCAACTGAGATCATTATGTTTCCTTAATTGGCCTATCGTTCTCAGGTGCTCTCTTGTACTGAATGGAGTTCAGAAATCCAACTGAATACTTATGGTTCCAACTTTTTGCCTTGTACAGTACAGAACAGAATAAAACTTGAATGTTTTTATTTAAATATCAGACCACACACAAGTATGAGAAACAAATAATGTGTAAGCGGTGACAAACTGTGTTGTGAATATGTTGAATATGTATCACGTTTAGGATGAAAACAAAAAAAAGTGTAAATGTACTATTTGGAAACAAAAACTGAAACAAACTTATAATTCCATAATTCTTATCGATTTTCCTAAGTTTGAAGTTTTACAATCTTTCAATCGGAGTATATATTCCTTTGACTGATAAGTAGCTAATTCATAGTGAAAAACAATCCGGTAGTATCTAATCTTGAACATATTATAATGTTGTTTCTTTAATGCAGTTAAGAGATATTTGAACGTTAATTTTACAGCAAGCTTTACATCGAGTGACTTTCATCATAACAATAGTCGTCGTTATTAAAGACATCATCATTATCATCATGATCATCTTTTTTTACTGATGATACAAATAAATACATTGCTTCAACTAAATCAAAAAGCAGCCTTGATACACACATGAGTCACTTCTTGATTGAAAATTTAACCTGTAAACAATCAAATCGTAATAGGCGTCGTATATATATATATATCATCATGGGACAAGCGGGTATTGGGTGCGGTGCGCAGGACACAAATGAGTATTCAAAGTTGATATGTATACTTACGTATTTATGTAATTCTTTATATACATAAGTTACATTTATGGAATTTTTTACATACATACACACGTTGTACATACATACATACATACATACATACATACGCACATACATACATACCTACACACATACATACATACATAAGCACATACATACATACATGCCTACATACACACGTTGTGCATACCTACCTACCTACCTACCTACCTACCTACCTACATACATACATACATACATACATACATATTTCCATATGCATGCACACAAGTAATGCTCACTCTGAACGAGAATGCTTACACACATTACCTGAAATAAAAGGAAAGTGTTTCTGAACTCATGAGCTATCGCTATTACTAGTAAAAATTGTTCAAAAATGCTTGATTATAATTTTCACGAATTTTCATATTTTCCCCAGTGTAGAAACATTTCCCGCTGTATGCATTTCTTAAATTTTATCAACATTTGGTCTACTATAAAAAATAAGGTTTCAAAAGGTGAAATCTTTTACTTAAGAAGAATGGACAGATGAACAAATAGATAAGTGGTATTCATCACCAGTATCGTTTTTCTCTTAAAGATTACACTTTCTGTCATGATGGAGCATATTTTATGAAGGCACTATCTCTACTTGGAGTCTGTGATTACTTGTTCTAAATCTGAGCAAAGATATATATATATATATGGGTTGGTGTGTGTGTGTGTGTGTGGAAATAATGCCTACATTTGGCTGCAGTAGCGACTTTGGCATTCCATTTTTGAATGTACAAGTCGTTTAGGGTTTGGACAATTCTAGATTTTGTAGCTTGTGTTTCTTTTTTCTTTTTCTTTTTTGTTTATAGAGTCCTGGTAAAAGAGATCGAGTCTTCTAACAGAAATCAAAATATTTTGACGCATTCAATCCATTTGTAATCGGGATCAATTTAGACGCATTCGATCCATTTATAATCGTTATCTAGTTTGACGCATTCAATCCATTTGTAATCGTGATCTATTTTTGCTCGTTATACATTATACTATATCATTTTAAAAAAATAGATGTTTGTCTATTTATAATTTAGATCCAAAATCTAAGCATGCGAAATTTAATGTAAATATTAATTGGCTTTCTATCCAATTCTAGATGCAACATATCAATAGGTGTACTTTTCCTGAGTTTGGTTGTGCACGTTTCAATTAATGGAGTATTTTCAAATCCCCAAACTTCACAACCATAAAGTAAAATAGAAAAAAGGTGGATGATCAGAAAGTTGTAATTGCAAATCGACGGAGACGTGCAGGTTACGTATTCTTTTAAATAAAAGATGCATTGTATTTTTTTCGCTTATTAAATGTTGTTGTTTCATAGCTTGAACGAATGTACGGTTTTGGAGGAAAAAAAGACACCAAGGATTTTAAATTCATCACATGCAGAAATAGTATTTTCACCAAGTATAAATTCAAACCAATCAGATTTACGTGTACCAAATATCATGATCTTTGTTTTCGTAAAATTAAGTTTTCACAGCGTAAAAAGCTTTAAGATTGTCTTGAAAAGAATTTGAATCAGTTCCGAATATTACAATATCGTCTGAATATTATAAAATTTTACAAAAATGAAGTCTATTGAAGCTTCAAAACCTACTAAATCTATATTCACTGTGAAACATTGAATCATTTGCAAAACAAGACTCAGGATCGTTAAGAAACAAAGAAAATAATAACGTGAGGGATTTTCTCCTTGCCTAATCCCACACTAATTTTGCACAACATATAATTTTCTCTGGCAAACATCAGACATGATATTATCTTTATGTTTTGATACAAATTATAAATAATTTTAAAAAAACCTACAAAAATTGCCGTTTACATTTTTCTTTTAATAATTTAATCCAAAGAGAATCCAATTCATGCTAAAATTGATAGAAGAATATAGCAGTTTCTTGTTTCTTGAATTTCTGTTAAGCTATATAGTGTCAATATATGATCCATTGTTGAGTATCTAGATTGGAGTCCAGCTTGGTTTTCCTCCAGTATATTGTGAAAACTAAGACAAATATTGATTCTAAGATTTACAATAGCAGTAAATTATTCACAGAGACAGCAAAAAATTGGTATTGGATAATAACGTTCAGGGAGAGTCGGATACACGCTACGCTTTTAAATAGGTCTTATGATTCCCCCAAGCCAAGAATCTGGGATTATTCCTGTCTTGTTTATCAGGTTGAAAAATGAAATATATGTCTGCATCATTATATATAATGTATACGTGATATATTAATAGATAATTTTATCATTTGACGGAATCTAATTATTTTGTATGGACTTAGCACATATTAGAATCTCATCCTATGTGATTGGAGAGTCCAATATAACATCATCATTGCCCATATCTATATCAAGTTCCTCAATGTTATCATTAGCACAGGTACTGTATTTGTTTAAATCTTTTGAAGAATTCGTATAGTGTATCTATTGTAATGTTTGATTCATCGCTTTTGTTTTCCAAACTGTCGATAATCTTCCAAAACAATGTTGGGTGTTTACTCAGTTTGATTTGTATTGCTTGATTAAATTTATTTATGTGAAAATTCATTGTTTGTCTGTTTGTAGTTTTTGCTTCCTCTTTGGGGATTGTTTTTTGTTGACAGACGGGGATTTATGATGTGTATCTTCCTAGCTAGAAAGGTAATTTCTTCATGCACTTTGACACGACGTCCGAACCAAAGATTATCTGAATTTTTATTATAATTACCATAATTTATAACCATATTATTTGCTCCATTTTTTTTCTCGACTGAATAGTTTGGAAATTTAAAGGCATACATAATTAATAATTTCTTTATTTGCTCAATTAATATTTTGTTGTACTCGTTTGATGCAGTTATTTATTTTAGCAATTTAGCAATTTCATCAACATCAATGCTGTTGACAAAATTATTCTTTTTTTCTTCTTTGTTCTTTCCATTTTGGCTTGCCAGACAATATTGTATTTTTCTGTCGATACATTTCTAGATTCGCAGTACGCGTGAATTTAAGTGTAGTTGTGAGTAACAAATGTCCGACCGAGTAAAGTGAGTAAAGTTCTGTTATAATGAAATTGTCAACATTTAAGATAAAATAACTGTTATTTCTACAGATTTCAATTAAGATATTACCTTCACCATTTAGTACAGTATCTGGCGAAAGTCTGTGTTTAGCAAGACCAGACTGGTGTACCGTAGATGACGTAATATAAATATCGTACCTATCATAGATGTTTGTTCTTTGTAATTATACGTCTCTTTTGTGAGTCCTAAGTTTTAAAAAAATTACATACACACAACTCATTGAAGCTCGAAGAAAGAAATAATATACACTAGAATGGTCTAGTGGCCAGCGCGGTAGTGATGTGCAAAGTGGTTACGGGAATAGTGTGAGTCGATAAGTACTTCAGCTGGGTGCGTAAACAACGTGACATCGCCATTGAAGCATGCTAACCCAAGACCAGTTTCCGGTGAATGGAGAGTTCAGTAGGAAACGCGGTAGAGAAAATATACTGACGAAAAGTAGGAACAGTCAGTAAGAGACATTTCTTTATTTAGAGAAATTTCCATCGATGATTTTGGCGAGAATGTGACATCACTCGATACAATTTTTAATGTAAATGCAGCAGATGTAGCAAGACTTAACGCTGATTTCGATTTGAGAATAAAATATCTTAAATTAAGAATCTTAGATCAAGCAGTTAGATCCAAGAGAAATAACTTGCTGTTTTGGGGAAATACCTGAAAAGCCTAAGGAGGCTACCGCTTCAGTTCAGCAAACATGTAAATCAACTGGTTCATGTGGATTTAGAGTTTGCTTAAGAAAGGTCCATTGCTATCATTGAAATGCTTCTGGTATCATTGCATGTTGTTGGATTGCTAAGAATGTGGTGGCAATTATCAACAAGACTCATAAACATAAACGTTCGCGAAAAGGGCAAGCAGGGATTACCATAATGACATAAATAATACCAGAAGTGGGTTCTGGTCTAAGAAAAAAAACCCCAACAGAAATATGTATTGAGAAAAAAACAAGTGAAAATAAAACATCCCGCCAAAAGTACTGTGAATGGCACTGAATTTGAGAATGCTTTTCCTAACTTGAAGCATTTGATAGAGAAGCCATATATGCGGGAAAAGGCAAAACTGTGACCAATTCTCCCGGGCGTGTGCTTCAAAAGAGGAGTGAATCCCCCAGCCATCCAAACAACCCGAAACAACATGCACGAGTTCTATGACATTGTAGATCCAAACCGGCTTGTTGTGCTTGAAGATGCGGATGAAATGGGTGACCCAGATACCACTGATAATGAAATGGCGAATGCTACATCATCACTGGGCAATATGCGCTCGCTGATACTATTGCTAGTCAGAAGGCTGGTCCGTCACTATGCCATGAATAGAGGTCAAGGAAGAATGTGCATTTAAAATGTGTTGTGCTCAATGTGCAACGTTTTGTAACTACACGTGAACTGCCAGGCTTTGTTATAAAAGTTACTATTTGATTTTATATCTGAAGCTTGGACATCTGTACTATCCAGTTTGAACTGATATAACTTAAAGTACTTTTCTTTGCATTGGACAGACAGAACTGCAGCTTCGAAACGGGATTCGGGTGGCTTTATTCTGTTGTAGAGCTAATGTTGCTAAAGACGTATATCTCTTACATAAAAAATTTGATTATATTGTGTGGATGAAATTGAAAGCAAACATTTTTCATTTTAATTGATACATTTTTCTTGCTCTTTGCTATCCTTTACCAGGTTGTTCTTCAGGGGAACATTTTAATGATATATGCTCTATACTACTATTGTATAAAACTGAGCGCTCTAATCATGAAAGTGATATTAAATGATTGTAATAGCTGTACAGGTGAAAACCCCGTTTTTGCAGATGACCATACGCATTCCGTTTATGTCCTTTTAAGTGATAACTATGGAGTTGATGTTACCTTCGAGTAAAATTTTTAAAATGATGCCGTTTTTTTTTTTTTTTTTTTTTTTTTGTAAAAGCACGTGTGTGAACATATGTTTAGAGGATGAGTATTTATCTAGATTAAGCTATGTGAGTACAATAAGAAAATGTACAATATTATAAAATACATGTTGTATAATTGCAGCAGCATAGGGATGAATTCATTAATGATGTTGCTAGTTATTTCAACCAGTATATGTGTAATTAGATTATGAGATCCATTGTTTTTCAATGTATTTAGTATTGTAGTACACCGGCCCCTAATACAAAATACAAAGAACAAAGGTAATTTCACAACGCACAACGTGCACACAGTACTTTATATTCTTAAGTGATTTAGTTCTTAATTCAAAAACTCAGTGAAAAGATCTTCAAAAAGGGTAAACTACATCTATTTTCTTATTAGACATTAAACTTATGAATTTATCGGTTGAAGGTTTGTCATAATACAATCCATTTAAGTATTTTCGTTCTAAAACAGAATAGGACTTAGTTCTATGCATAATTTACATAATCTTTGATCTCTTTTTTTAAATGTCTGCCTGTCTCGATCATTAAATCATGTTGGGAACATCCCCAAATCTGGTGAGAATTTTCCGAAAGATAAAAGGCTGACCTAATGACAACTATTTGTATGTTTCCAACAATGGCTTATACTGACTGTAATAGATATCAGTGGTACAATCAGATGTCTTTCTACACCACATGTAAAAGGAAGACTCTATTAAATGTTGTTTGAAGATCATTAGAAAAGTAGTTTCTTGAGCTATCCACACATATCCAAGACCATTAGAAAATAAGTTTTTCACTTTACTGGCCCAAGTACAATTGCCAGCATCATCCAGTTTCTTTAACATAATGTACCATTGGTATGGATATCTATATTGTGGCATAATACAATATTCATCCAGTATTTTACATATCTTAACAAATAAGTGATAGTCAACGGATATCTACCACATTCATCAAGAATGACAGAATTATTTGCGGTATAAGATACATTTATATATCTTTTAAAAACTTTCTGACGAACAGACTCTTTTCTGAAGATATTTAAAACCCCAAACTTAAGATCAGTAACACTAAATTTGTTTTACCATAGTGTCATATAATTTTAAAATATCTTTTACGTGACACTGTACAAACCAGTTTTTATATGAGAACATTCTTGAAACTGTTTTTGAACCTTGAGATATCAGCATTTTCTAAGCCTTCAACAAATTCAATCTGATATGAAAAACAAACCAATATATTTATAGAATGACACTGTTTCAATACTGTTACCTTTATACTACCAACTTTCATAATTTCGTAAAGTACAATCGTGCCGGAAAACAATATATTTTGTTTCGCATATTTAATTTCAGTCCAATGCTAAATGACATTAATTTGTTGTTGTATTTAACGTGTGGTTTCAGCACAGCTAGATATATCATCAACATATAATAAAACAAAAATATCTGAAATATATTGTTATAAATACACCTCTATCGCATTCAGTAAGAAGGGATTGAACTACAACATAGATGTAGTGAAAGCAAAACTGGACTAAGAACACTTATCAAAAAGAAAAGTGTTCTATCACACATACACCTCTATCGCATTCAGTATGAAATTATTGAACTACAACATAGATGTAGTGAAAACAAAACTGGACTAAGAACACTTATCAAAAAGAAAAGTGTTCTACCGCATACGCCACTGCTCTCCGTACAAAATATATTCCCAAATATTTTAGAAATAGACATACTATTTTAAAATTTTAACTGACTTGCTAACTTTGTAAGAAACAGTTTTTGTGTACTATACTTGCGTTGCAATTGGAAATATCTCCTTATCAAATTCTCTACTCTCAGTCTATATAATATGTTCATATTTTTGCACATGTCACTTTTTTAAGCAAACTTCCTTGACAGTTTTCATTTTCTTTTTCAATTTACTTACTCGGGCTTTGTTTTCTTCTTCTGGTACCTTCTTCCGAATTGTGAAGAGACCTGTTGTGACTGTTTGGTGTGTTTATCATTATTCGAACCCTAATGTTGTCTTTGTTCTCTTGTACATACTGTATTTACTTGATTTGTTTTATTTTGTATGCACCCAAGGACTAGATAGTTTAAAATGAAAAAAAAATTATTTGCTTGACTGATTGACTAATCGATTAATTTGCCAAAAAATATTATTTTAACATTCTGAATTTATCACTCAAATAACTCTTATAGTTTGAAATGGGTTATAGGACTATAGTTAAAATGTGTGTTTGAGATCGTAACATAGTCTTCGGCTCAAAATATAAGCAAAAAAAAGAATAATTCAATAGTTTGAATTTATCACGTTTTTCATATCTTGCTATGTTTTGATTGTGTGATTAAAGAAGCATTTCCTTACATAGATAAAGAGCATATTCAATGAACATTATTCTGAAAACAAGAAAAGATTTGGTTTTAAAACACGCATGTAGTAATCAATCAAGAGACCGAACAGGACGAAATGATTACAAATGACTTCATAAGAAGAAAAGAAGGAAAGGGATGAAAAGTTATTAGTTTTATGAAAAGAAATATCGTTACAAACATTGATATGCCTGATCACTGTGACCAGTCGTGCCATTGTTGTGGTTTTCTTTAAGACGCACACGCCAAAAAGTTCATTTATTCCAGTCAGATAAAAATATCATTGAAATAATTCTTTCTTAATGAATTAAGAATTTTCGCTTAAATATGATTAGACATATACTATCATAATGTCTGTATCAACAAATTAGATTATTTAGATTACTCTATTGATAATATGTACATACACAAAGAAGTCAAGAAGACCAAGTTCATCATAAACGCATAAACGGAAATAAGCATAATGTATCCAGAACATCATGCTTGAATAATTTCATTTTAGTTTGAATAAGTTCAACAGTCAGCTTATTCATTAAAAAGTGAGATCTAAAAGTGAAATGTAGTAGAAATTAGTACATGACTATATTCGACGTGGCAGTATTGTCGTTAAATTTTAAAAGTAAAAGCTTCAAGCTTTTATGAGGCGGTTGGCAACATTTATATTAGTTAATACACATGCCGATATTTATGAATTGTTTATGTCGTTGGTCCGGTACTCATGCAAAATGTAAATCACGTAACAGGCTGAGGTAGTTGGAGGCTGTATTGCTATGAATCATATACTATTCAACTACCTGCTGCACGGCTTTTCTATTTTAATGTACATTTTATATGGGTGTTTACCGTTGATATTAATAAACAGTCACTGAATATGTGATATTTACTAAATAATGTTCACAAATATTTGCATGAATGTCTTCGGGTAATACTGTGGAGACAGTATACAAATACCGACTCGAAGTAAACATACCGACTCGACTGCGTGAAGTTGCCATAGAAAACCTGAAAATGTTTTCCCCATTAGTACCATAATTAAAAATAACGAAAGCCGGCCAATCTCAACGCAACAGCAGTGAAAAAAGCTATTTACCAAAGTGATACAAGCGATGACAGCCAGTATATTAAACTATTTTTTTTAATAATTTCGTCTATAAAGAATAAAAACGCTGCACAGGTTATGATACCTGAGTAAGTCATGCCTGAAGCTGCTAACATGATACATAAACTACTGTTCAAAGTAAACGAGATATATAACGGCATCAAGACGATGGTTGATATTTTGTATTGAAATGACAAAATACATGTATAACTTACATGTTCTGTGTCTAGACTTCCAAATATTTCTTACAACGTTTTGAATTATTAAAATATATCTTACCACTGCTATATCAATAGCGATAGCATACAAATATTAAGCTTTTGTCATGTTAAATGTCAGCGGTAGAAACTCATACTCAGCTCAAAGTTTTCTGATGTCCAACGCGACTGAATGTCTTTCAGTTACATTAAGCAGGGTCGTTAAGGAACATGAATCTAATGCAACGTCAACTTTTAATCTCTAAGTGCATGGAAGGCTTGCGAATATTGGGACACTATTCTGGGAATTCGCAAAAAGTAAGTGTTTAATTATCACGATTTATACAGGTTGGGTATAATTAGTGAATCTTAATGTGAGGGCCAATACCATTATGCTATAATGGTGAGGAAATGGAAGGAATCATTAATGGTATCCATCACAAGTTACAGCAAATGACGAGAAGAAAAATTATCCAATGCATATTCTGCAAAGCTTTAACAGGGTTTCCATTACAATAATAGTGTACAAATCGAACGCTAAATCAGTCTGAAAAGATTATTGAGGAAGACAATCCCAGGCAGATATTGGAATTTTTGTTCTTCTTTTTTCCCCCACCCCCACCCCACCCCAACATTAAAAGGACAAGAAAGAAATGATGATACAGTAGTTGCCAATCGCATCCACTTTTGTTATACGCCAGTACTGTTGACCTTGATTGGTGATAAGCAAAAAAATGTTCATCAGGTTAGTATGTTGCACAAAAAGGCGTAACATTGCAAACAAAACTGATGACAAAAAAGATAAGGAAAAAATGTTACAACGGAGAGGCGTAATATTCCTTAAAATTGTATCATTTATTGATGATATTTATTCTTCTTTAATAAAATATTAGCGCCTTTCTTTCTTCTATAATTTCACACTAATGAACACTTACCTTGTAAGAATACAGGCAGCTATTTCAATGGTATTCATACAGAGATTATTATGTTGACCTTTCGTTAGTAACGTTAAAGCATTCTGTAACCCTAACTTTGCATTTGTTTGTACCTGTATATGCAGTGTATTGAAACGGTTCGTGAGCTCAGGTTTAAATAAGAGTGGAACGATGTCTTTTGGGGAAATAACTTCTAATGAGTACATTAGTACATGTTATATTGTTAGTGATGTAAATGGAATAAGCCATATTGCTGTTTTATAGTGATATCAAAAGTACATTTACTTACAGTGAATGTTGTCCACTTTCATTAACATCTAAACTGTAAAAATACATGAAAACATAGTCCCTTTTCAACGAATATGTTTTGTAATAAAATACTTAAGTCTTGTCATACTTCATTTGAGAGCATATTGAAGTTCATGAAAACATTATCGTTAATTGTTTTGGCCTGAGACAGATGTGAAACACATTACAGTTGTTTACAATCAATCATGAATAGATGCTACCACATAGCTCACAGAAAATTAAGAACATCTTCACATATTTCTATAATCTGTGTCTTATGATGCTCAAAAGAATGATCATTATCCATGGGATAAAACACACAGCAAGAAAGGCAACAAATTACCAAAACACGAAGACGACAAAAATAGACTTTTATTCTGGAAGATTGCCATCAGTATTAATCAATCACGTGATGACGTATAACATAAATTGCAGTTGTTCGAAGACTTTAATCAGTTTTCACAGTCTAATGCGCCTAAATTGTACGGTATCTCTTTCAGTATACGGTGTTCTAGAGCCGATAATGTCAAAAGGAAGCAAATTAACACAAAGAATCCAGAACTAATACATTAGAACGCTAGCCGAAACATCGTAGACCCAGTAAGACGTACAATTAACGTTCTTGACGGTTTCCTTTCATGATTCTATCAATTTACCTCCTATTTTGTATCGACAATAATGTCAGATAGAAATGATCCTCGTGTTCCTTTCTTACACTTGATTTAAATCTCATTTCCTTTACAACGCGGCTTCAGATATATGTATCTTCCAGCCATGGAGCCAACGTACCTACAAAAAGGAGTGGGGTTGTATATTTTTAGCATGATTAATATATGCCTGATTCGAGAAGAAAGTCGGTTAATGCACGCTGTAAAGGCATAGACATAATAGCAACCATTCTAAATATGCATAAAAGCATATATAAATCATATTTTATGCTCAACCACTATTTGCATCAAACACACATTTGGTACAGCTCATCACTTTATACATAACATTAATTACAAAAATGCGATATTGCCACACAATTTAATCAAAGTGTTAATAGATATGCATATTTTTGTTGCAAAAACCACACACACAAAAACACACACACCTGGTCGACATAAACATTTACAAAGAAGTTAATTTTTAAATTAAAAAACCAAACAAAGTATTCAGAGTGTGTTACTGTATTAATAAAAAAGCAAGCTTTACTCTGCTGTGCTACATATATATATATATATATATATATATATATATATATATATATATATATATATATATATATATCCGTTCCTTTCTCTATATGTTATCTAATTTTGTGCAATGTACTATCAGTGGAGAGCAAAGGTAGGGAAAAATCTCTGTTTAGAACAATACTATGTCCTATTAGAATAAATTAGTTATCCTGTGCATCAATCAATAGAGGGCATGAACTAGTGAGCAAAACTTTGTTGATATCTAAAGTATACAAATGTTTTTCATATGTTCGTCAATGACTGGTTAGTATCAGAGATACTAACTTCTTTTTTTTAAACTACGTTAAAAATGGCTAATGAAGGCCTCACGTAAGATTCCTTTTAAGTTTTGCAAACACTTGATTAACAAGAGGAAAAACAAGGAGAGAAATGGCGGAATAGTGCATAATTATAAAGACGGCGCTGAGAAAATAGCTTTAACTAGACAAAAAAATCAAAAAATAAAAAAAAAAAAAAATCGCGTAAGTAAATGCCGACAATAAAATGACAAACTGGTCAATACTGTACAAGACTGATAGGAGACTGACGGCGAATAACTAACTATACAGTTTACATTAGTGACAATCCTCTTCTCCTTTCACCTTGACCCAAGCAACGTTACACTTCCACGTGCTTAGTCTATCTATTGGGTAATCCAGCACTGAGTGTATGTACCTTATGAACTGGTGTACGACACACGAACAACTGCTTACAACATAGATCTGGATCTGCTGGCACGTTATACCCGTTTGCTCTATTTTAGGCGAATAATGTAAACCCTAAACTGGTAGTACATTATACGACATGTTCACTTTAAATTGTACGAAATCAGTTTTTAATTGTGTAAAATGAGCATCCCGTGCATCAAATATGTTGCAACATTGACCACAGTGCGATTATTCTCATTTATGAGGAAGGCACTCAATGATGATGATGATGATTGTGAGTCTACGCTGTTTGGTGAGCGTTACGTACGAGCAAGTATGGTTTAGTCTAGTGCTGTATGAAGTTACTGGTGACCAGAAAACCGACAACGAATTTTTAAATATTAAACTGTGACTCTTAGAAGTAGAGCGTTGAAACCGGTCGGTTACACTTTATAAGAGTAGGGGCAGGACTGGCTATGAAACGAACTGGGCACACTATTGACTAAGTCAGGGGCAGGACTGGCTATGAAACGAACTGGGCACACTATTGACTAAGTCAAGTGCCTATTCATGAAGAAGGTACGTTTCATTTAACACATAATTTAAATATTTATATCATGGTTACTTTATGGCAAAGCATTCGGGTGAATTCCATATTTATGTATTTATTATTTATTGATATTTCAGGCTTCCATAACAAGTTTTTGTATTTATTATTTATTAATATTTCAGGATTCCAGACCAAGTCCGCAGAAACAGACTGGAAATAATTAAATACTTGTTATGTGTCTCCAAGATGTTACTGTGACACTATGAACACATGCAGAAACATCAGTCTTACTTGAAGTAAGGGATTAACTTATAGACTGGCACCATAATGTGCGTAAATTCATTTATTCAAATGACAAGATAAAGGCGTTTAATGTGCTTAATAATATCAAACATACAGAATCTAAATAAAAAAAGGAAATTCTGCATTGTATTACAACAAAACCTTGTGACACTTTCAAGAGGTATTCCTTCAATCCACTACGTAGGTGGGGTCAGAAGATGCCACAAGATGATTAAGGCTAATACTCTGCACGTACAAGTAGTACTACAGATTTAAAAGAAACGCAATACTGAAGAGAGTATTCTGACTTTATACTGCTTGTTCATATTATATAGATCGAATGTTGCTTGCACGCCATTTCATTCAGCGCAAGGCAGGACAAAGTGACCATTCATAACTTTCCATGCATGCAAAGTTATTTTTGTTGATGCAGAAACACAAAACATATACTTAATTCCGTATTTCTCTTGTATTACTTTGCATACATATAATGCCCATAGCATCCATTTTCAGTCTGTGCAACGCATGGAGTACTGACTCCTGCGTGTAAATTTGTTTTTCATGCATTTTGCTGACAAAGAAATACGTAACAGTCCTTACTGACTTCCAGATTCCTGTACGGGTCTGTGCAAAGCAGGCAATACTGACTCTTACGTGTACAGTTTTTCATGTATGTGTTGACATATAAAGACAGAAAAGGCTATACTGATGTGCGTATTTCTGTATGGTTTAAATTCTGGTGTATACAGACAATGGTTAGGTAAAGAGAAAATGTTTGATTTTATCCTGTTGACAAGATTTACAAAGCAGGCAATATTACTTATCACTGCGCGCAAGTACTTTTGAGTTCTTTTTGGAAAGGGATGCAATTACTGTATGACAGCAATGGCACAGCAGAGATGGCATATGAAAAATATCATTAAAAATATAACCTTCTTATCAAGAAACAATATCTACAAGCAATGGATGAAACAAACTGTGAGTGTTCAAACAGGAAATGCACGCTCAAGTTTAAATACGATCATAAATTATAATTGATAGATAAAATGCGGAGCAGGCAACTTTGAAATGACAAAACACGATGGACCAGGCAGACTGCAAAATAAGACTAAATATATATCCGGGAATAGGTAATTTAGTGCAACAAAACTACATATAATGAGATACCACAATGTGGCCTGATTGCTGAGAAAGTTCGAAGAATCAGTCGTGATTAGCTCTCATTACGCATAAATGGCCGAATGTAGTTATACAAAAAATTTTTTGAAAGCTGGTGCATATTTGCGACGAACAGTGTGCATCGTCATCAGCCAATGCAACATGACATGTATTAGTTAGTCAAGAGAATACTTTAGCGCAATGTGTGGAGTCTACTCACCCTTTTTATGAAAAAGGAAAAATGGAGAATACAGCATCCTAAATTATGTTCTGTGATAGTTTGCTGATAACGTACTCTTAAGACTTTCCTATATATGATGGAGTAAATCTGGTGTAATTGGTAGGCTGATATCCGAATTATTTTGTAATTTCAAAACAGTATGAAATTAGAAATAAACAAGACTGTATCAAGCAACAATTACAGAAAGCGATTGGCTAATTAAATAGATCTATTAGAATTTTAAAATATGTCTCTCTTTCATTCCAATCCATGCTAGGAAATCTTGTATAACACACTGATTATTCTCCATATCAATTACTGTTCTAATATTTGATGTAGTCTTCCAGAGACTTATATTTATAAACTTCAGAAATTAAAAAAATTGCAACATGCACATAATTTGCAGCTGTCATAATCGCACTTACACTATTGATATGCCCCATCAGCTCAATTTTCAAAGTACTTGTGAACAGATTATACTGCAGATGTTGTTTAAGATGGCAGGTTGTGCATGGCTTGGCCCTCAAAAACTTTAACAGACTATTTCACATTAATGTCTCTTATCATCTCCTACTGAAATAGATTAGTTTAACATTGGCGGAGATCACAACAATTCTTTTAAGTAGTTTGGGTCCAAGATCACCTCCCACTAAATATACTATCAACTACCAACCTTAAAACTTTTACGAAAAATAAGTCCATTATATAAAATTTCTGAGAGATTCATGTAATGTTTACTTCCTGTGATAAAAAGGGTTATCATATATCAATTGTTGTGACCCCTTTTAGTTATTTTATGTATCATTGTTTAACGTGATATGCTGGATATACAATACTGTCTTAATACTTTCTGCTCTGTGTGTTTGTATTATTTTTACGTTTACAGTATTTAAGTGTTTGACGCTGCTTTTCTCCGTTGCCCCCTAAGTTGTAGCTACTATCTACTCTTTTTATATCCATTATTTTCCTTTTCTTTTGTACTGTTGTTATGTTTATGTTTTACTTTTATATATACTTGTTTTTTTGTTATGGAACATTTGAAAACTATTTACACTCTATCCAATACAAATTCTCAAATTGTCAGTTCTCAGATTAAATGGCTCATTTGTGCTTTGGAAGACAAAACTTAATATTCCCGAAACAAGCTCCTCGACGATTCTAAGTTATTGTTTATACTAATTAAACGTAACAAGTAATTAGTAGAGAGATTATAATTATTATTAGAGATTATTAGAGTCTAGTATTAGTAAGTAAACAGGAACAAGGTTAAAAATGACCAGCTATCATACGTAAAATTTGATACACATGCAAATAATTTGCACAATATACGATGTTTTCCTAATTTACAATTACACACAAATGTTTAAATTCTTGTCCCTCGATTCCTGAAAAAATTCCTCTACGAACAGTACCGGGTAGTACATTGCGGGCTGTGGGTTTTCATAACCTAGTAGATATTAGACCTATGCTAATTTACCGCACTGGAGAAGACTTACTGGTTCGATATTCCCTTAACAGATTGGTTTTCATACATAATTATGATGAGCATATAATTGCAGGATTTTTACTCGTATGTTCGGACATTCATTTTCTAAGATGCTTCCTGTGTTGTTGCAATTTATTGATTTAAGCAATGTAAAATGACAGCTGTTGCTTATGTTCACTTGATTTCCTATGTCGTGCAAAAACAGAGGCAGAGTACAGACATTTTCGCCAAATGTATGGTGCATGAAAAACAGCATCTAATCTTTTCCTTTTTTAAATCATAAGGTGAGACCATTTACCTGCTCCGTATAGGCTACAGTCAAGTATAATGTCACGGAAATATGTGCACAACAATACATTTCTATTATATACATTAACATACATATAGATTGGATATCGTTGCCGCGCCGCATACATTGTTACCTATGATGTATGATTTTATTCTTAGCAAATGAACAATAACTAAATTTGTTCACTTACTGTAGAACCTGCAAAGTGCCAGTAGTGATGACCCGCTTAACTCGTGTTCTTAGGTCATGGGTTTGACCACGTCCTAGTACATACAGTGCTATCTTTCTGTGTGTCGTTCCAATGCATAGGATCATTGTCAGGGAGCTGTCCATCTTACAAATCTTCAGCTGTAGAGGTACATGAAAGTGTAAAACGTTATTCCTTATTGTTATCCTCTGAATGTGACACAATTGTTTAATACGTTGAATGTTTCGAAATTTATTTAAATTTTCTAGAAAGTCAGACCTTTGCCATATGACGCCATGCTATCAGGTAGAATATAGTCTATTTCAGGTTAGACATATTTGTAGCTGAATAGACAAATTGAATACAACTATATCTTGTATGCAATAAACGATGAGAAGCGTTCGAACTTGTTATTATCCAGTGCGATTATTCTTATCGCGGACAGATTCATATAAGAACGTGGTTATCATATTCATAATCTCGTACAGTCGTTCTTAGGTGCGACTCATGTATTGCACGATTCAGTTGTTGTATTGTTAGCTGTTCATGGTTGTTTTTGAACTCCGTGGAGTTGTTTAACCTGCATATCGTTGCTAATTGTAACTTCGGTTGATACTGGTCGACTCAGCGTGAGGGGCCAAGAGTTGTTGACCAAAGTGTTTGCACAGTAACGAGGTTCCCGTGGGATCCACCAACAAGCCGAGAGGAGTGAAATACGCGGAATCGTTCCTCAGATAGTCATCGTGTGTGCTGGATTGGAATGTTTCGTGGTCGTCGTGCGGACGTCATGGAATAGCAGTATCATATTTGTTGATGAGCGGTATGTTGTTTTATTTTATATCTTAAACGTCACTGTCGCTATATGTACGACATATCATATTATGGTTAGTATACACTGGTCATAGCTTTGACGAACTAAACACTTATCAAATCTGTTGATGAACGTTATGTGATTTGTCATATATGTTCATATCTGTTGATGATTTATGCCAACATTATTTCAAGTATATTCATGTATTTGTCGACATTACCATTTCATTGAAATTGCGTCAAACTGATATGCACGCCAGTTAAGGTGTGGAAATGGTCTTGTATAATATTTGATAGGATTCAGCGGGTCATTAGAATCATAGTATTTGTGCGCATGTGCATGTTATATCTTTTAGTCTTTACGTTTAATTAGTTTCTTTAAGGTCGAAGTACGCTATTGCGTTAGGATGCTATAAAGCACATATTTATTAACTTGTATTTATTAACTTGCATCATAAATAAACATCTTATTCACATTCTCTTGTTGTGTGTCTTTGCTAGATCCAACACCACCCAGCTTCATCCTTTTATATACAATGACTGTTACATATACATGCATTTATTCTTCTTATTATTATTCATTTAGCAAGTCAGGGTACTATTCTGAGATTTCTGGCCAAAGATGTACAGGTTAATGCATAACTATTATTCGATTATGAGATAGATACTTTGTCATCATGCAATCGAAAATTAGAACTATGCGTGCGTGTAACGTAAGCCGCTTATGTTTTGTTCTAAGTTATTTCGTAGGTTGAAGTAGAAAACAAGTATCTACATATTTATGCACAATATACTTGAATCCATTATGTCCGACACAAAAATTAAGTGGCAAAATTTGACCCTAATTCATAATTGTACTTAACACAATCCAAATTAGTTTTATCAGTTACGATCATGATTAGATTACCGTCCATGTAGAATTTTATCGTCCTGAACATGAAGTTTTGCCATTATCCCTTGCGGCTTTGCAGGGCATGGTAGTATTGCACTGACGCATGCAAACACGTTTGGGATTGAACTACTTGTATCAGCATCTTTCTAAGCTTTTCGTTGAAATATATGATGCCGTCTAAATGTTAACCAATTGTTCTTTAAGTCCCGTGTTGTCTTCTATAAATCAAATGCTGGGCACACACACTTCCTTCATATGTTGAAAACCAATGTTGATAGTCTCAATAACATAAACGTTATCCGTTGTTATAATTCTGGTCCATTCGTTTAGGTTTCTGTTTCTCTTTATTTCAGAGGATGACTCGCTTGGGGTTTTTGTCCTTATCAATGTGAAGATATCGGTATCTCCGAGGGAAATATCTATATTTCCTTCCAATGGACTGTATACGTAGATATTGCTAACATAAGCTGTCCTATCTACATTAAGTTACTTTCCTTAAACAGAAAATCTGATGTAATCATCAATTATTTCTTTTTCTTGTCATGTTTGTATGCAATAATGATGTGTATATTTCATAGTTTTGGGCGAGTTTGCGTAATTTAAATATGGATAAGAAAAATACCGTCAGAGAAATGTGAAGTGGGCACGAGAACTCTGGGAATAAAATGGAAAACATATTAGACTGAAAAGATATCTAGAGACCGGCAATCAATATAAAGAAACCGAACAAAAACAAAATTAGTTTTTGAAAAGGAGTCTTTTCTAATTGAGTGAGATGTATTGAACTTGACGTTGTTTACTTTACAGAGAAAAACATTTCCGATGACAAAAGAGATATGCCATAATTGCATTCGATTGACATCTTCCAGACCCAATAACAAGTATGATTTATCTCTTATTGAATTCTTGGTATGTTATGGAAAGATTAAAAGAAAAGACGAGGTCATTGTCAATCATGCAAATATGCGTAAAGGCCTCTGACATTTTATTAAATATTCCCCTTTTGCGATGTACAGTTAAAAAAAAAAAAAATAAATAAACCAAAAAAAAATCCCCAAAAAAACTGGTTAGTACAAAACACGGGCACAACGCATATAAGTTTTTATTACTAACAGAATTCATGTTATATGCATGATAAAAAGAATACAAGGAATTATGGATCAAACAAAATAATGTTTGGGACCTCACGAGTTTTTTTTTTATTGTTTTCCTGTGATCACGCGAGTATGAATACCCCTCTTGTCTTGTATCCTACGACCTCAAAATACATGCTTTTTTTTTTTTTTTTTTTTGTTTAATATATATGTACCTTTTAGATTTTGAAGTATCAACCACTGTTTCAATTATAATAATAATTAACCAATTATCTAACTTGGAGAGGTGATATGAAGGTGAGAGTGGTCTCATATTAACTGCTACGGTATGTAGGCTTGCACAAAAATATAACATGTTAATTTATTAATTATTTAAAAAGTTTATTAGTTGTTTTATTGTTTTGTTTTTTTTTTAACTGTGAAGTGAATCTCGATGGACGCGGAGATCGTCTTGTTTAATATGATAGCACGCCTTTACATGACGAAAAAGTTTATGATGTACACATTGCTCTAATACACACATGTACATTTAGTTCATATTACCAGTCAGGGGTGTACTGGGTAAGCAACTCGGCCCTGGACTTATCTGCCGGGACAGACCCGGGGTTTTGCTCACACCAGTAAAACACCGATAAAAACGGATTTTTTTTGACGGCCTACCGGTCCACCGATGCGGCGGTCTGCCGGGACAGGCCCTGGGTTTTGCTCACACTAGTAAAACACCGGTAAAAACGGATTTTTTTGACGGCCCACCGGCCCACCGATGCGGCGGCCCACCGGGATTTGTCCCTGTATCCCCAATGGCCAGTACACCACTGTTACCAGTTGTTTGTGTGCGCTCTGTTCCAAAGTTATGTTATGCTATTTTATATGTACGATGAGCCGGTGGTTTGAAATCATGCGGAAAAAAATAGTTATTGTACTTGTACTTGCAATATTACAGCCTTATTTTTTATTGGAATTCAAATGATGGCTCTAAATATTGGCGACAATACTTACACAATCCTCTGTGCATTTTATAGCTTTATATCAGGAACCAGAGCAATATGACCCTTTCATGAAGATCACATAAAATTAACATTCGTTCACGATGGTATACATCTGATTTCGAACATGCACTCTATTTAACACGTGAAGAGAACTTAACAACTAAAAATCCTTAGATAAAATAATGAAATAGTAGACTTACGGCGTGGGCTTGTTTTATAGAAACGAATCATAGATTAGGAAATACATACCTAGCCCTGGTGTGCTTTTAATGGACTTGTCAAATGAAATCATGATAAACGACATGTTAATACTAGCATAATCCTTTCGCTTATTTACCACTACCAGAACCATGAAAAAAATAGTATTTGGAGATTTGCATGTATCAAATGAGAGCATAGTATTTCCCCTGTAGACCGTTAACCTGCTGCTCGTGATCTATGTGATTTGACAGTAAAGACATCAACAAGTTTTATCGAATATGAAACTCAGATTCAAGTAACAAAAATTCGATGTGATACTTGAAATATACACAAGTGATTGAAATTTAGCATGCAATAAAAGAATTTTTATTATCGGGATTAAAAGTCATACATGTGTATGGTTGTAACTTCATTCAAATGTGGACTTCAAATTTTGCATCAAGTTTCGCAGAAAACTAATCTTGTGATCCCTTTTTTTTACCTTTTTGCAGGTTTTATAATACTCTTATATCTTGTGGAAGAAAATAAAAGTAAAATAATATGCAATCTCTTCAATCTTATCATCTATAATGAGTGGACACTTTTAAATGTTGAACACGGAGATAACGAAAGTCGTATGCAGCTTGAAAACATTTAAATAGCCTTTGTAAAACGTATTACGAAACGATAACACGAGCCACTTAAGGAAGGGTATTACAATACAAATTTGCTATACTCAACTCATTTTTGTTCGAATAACCTATATCCTTGTTATCCTATCTTACATCTCTTAATGAGGGTGGGCATTTCCGCGTTTGTATATCCAAATAATATATTGAAATAATATTGTTGATCTTCATGAATATATTAGTCACAAGGTAGGAATATTTTCGATGTAAATGTTTGTCATTTCATTTATAACATGCAAAATGAAAGATTATAAATAATATATCTTTCGCATAACGATTCTGTTCATAAAAACTGAGTAATCATATACGAAGAGGGTGGGTTTTTTTGGCTTGCTTTATTTGTAAATTTTCCACGAATCTTATGGTTTATTTGATCAAAGTACTCTTTGCAAGTAGACTTTCTTCGCTGTATTAGAACTCTTACCCTTGTATGTCGGTCTTTTAGCGTGAAACAACACTTGGCCATTACTTCCTTCATCATTCACATATTTTAACAAAATTTACAAGTTTGATCTTTCTAAGTATTAAAATGTGGAAACATATTTACAAACTTCAAAACATTTTACTAAAAATGAATATTCATTCTATGGATATTTTTAAAACTTGTTAAATTCATAGACTTGCAGTACAATCATTTCCCTAAAATATACTTGTATTTCTTATGCTTCTGCAAATCGCAAGGGGCTTAATTAAATAGAATTAAATAGAAAGTGTTTCTTTATATTTTTTTAAGCCGTTGAGAAAAAAAATCAATGTTAATTGTAATTGTGAAATTATAAATATTGTAAGCGACCTCTACATCCTGTCTGCTAAGGAGAGTTCATTGAAGAAGTTCTACCCAAGAAGAAAGTCAACCAAAATGTTTAATTAAAGTAACACGAGGAAAAAGATGGAAATATGTCATCAGTACAAAATATTCATTTGGTGTTCAAACATACACATATAACTCAAGCAAGGAAACACTCGTTGCTTGCACTCTTGAATAGTAAGAAATAAAGATTCGAAGTGAATTTTCGGCGGCTTGTGACGAAAATCATTTCAATAAAATGTTTCAAAACAAAATAGTCTCTTCAGGTAAACATAATGGTTGAAAATCATACAATTACCCTAACAGACAAAAGTGGAAGATTTGCTTTATATTCGTTTTAACCCAGGTTACCAATGTGGTGGGAGATAACTGCAAGAAAATTTGGAAGACGAATTTACTTATTCAAGTATTTCCTGATAGTTAGAAGCTATATAATTAATAAAAAGGCTGATTCTACACAATTAAAAATACTGACGTTCAAATTATCCAAATATTGTTTCTTTTACTAGCTTTTTACATAAATAAGGTATAAATGTACAAAACAATTATAAGTATTATTTTTACATTGCATCTATATTATTATTATTATTATTTAAAGAAGGAATTCCTATTAATATACTTGAATATTCTTGGAAGTTTCATTACCTAAAAAGGGTGTTGGACTTGAAAATTCAGAAATAATGATTATACGCTTTTGAAGAAATGTTGCTTGAAGTTTTGAACTTTACCGCGCTCAGCAGTTATCTGACTTGTACTGTCAGTCACCCCTATATATAACCTTCGGTTTTTAATCACGTGACAATACTGGACCAATCAGATTTGGCAGACTGCATCCACCAACAAATCAGATGTGGCAAACTGGCAAACCTCTGTCTGCCACAATTCTTACGCTAGCGAGAGTACATGAATAAGGTTCAGCATATTTCAGCATTTAAAACATTTGTACATGCAATATCTTACCCTGTACACGCACTCTGACACTCAAACTCCTTATGTTAACTTGACTATAGACTTTTCAATAGCAAAACAACAGTTCTACTGTAGATAAATTATGGCAAACCAATGACAGTATAACGGCACTAAACGAAATACATTTGCTAGCGAAGTTGCAACTAGGCAGAAAATAGTGCCGTCCTATAATTGTATTGCTCAATGAATCTAACAGCTTCTATACATCGTCTGCATGCTTCACATATTATTGATGGCAATAAGTTCACTGCGACTTCATTTGAATGTAAATGTGTATGAATCTCATACCTGTAATATTTGAACATCGATGTCAAGGGTCACAGATCACAAACAAAAATGGCGTCCATAAGAACTTGACACAATCAATAAAAGTTCGTTCACCGCGAAACACAAGCAACCTGAAACTCCATATTTAATATATGTGTCACGATGGTTCTATGAAATGACCACAGAATGGAGAAAAGCACATTTGGGATTAAATAAGGTAATACAGACATGCAATTTGCTCAAGAAACGACACCGAATGTAAAATGTCGAACCTTGACAAGCAAAGGTGATATAATGACTGATATGGTCGTAGCTAAAGCTCATTAACAGAGATTTCTTACAGGCATAATAAATATAGGATTAGCCAACTTGTAGCTCAGTATAATTTGGCTCCATGGACCACAGGAAGTTTGAGAATATGGCTATGAAGGCGTGCATTATCGAAATTAGGAGAAGCTGTTCGGTAAAACTTCTCTAATCAGAAAGCATCTAACTTGCCACCACCACATGATCTCCTACTGCCCAAGGTCTGAGGAGCTAAACATTTAACACAAATATCACAAAAGAAATAACATTAATGGTCACTTATAAATAGAGACTTCACATGCTGTAATATAGGTAATATCCACCCCTACCCCATTATGGTGCACAGCTAGTTAACCCTGAGTCTATTACACTATCATTATAACAGGCCCATTTTGGCAAAAAGTGTCTTTACGGAAAGAAGTGCCCCTCCCCCTTATTCTCCTCCCCACCCCCCGTAAAGAAATTTCTGACTGGAGCACTGGTTTATGATTTCTTAATGCATATTTGATCAAAGCTTGAATGTAAATGCCAATTTTATTATGTTGTCTTAAATAATAAGATTTGTTAGGATGTATCTTTGGTACAGATAACATATGCCACAAATACTCCTCTTATCTCAAGGGATATCGTTGACATCAACTATCATGACCATAATAGCCCATGTCATCTCAGGTCAGCTGCCTCTGTATTTCCTTGGGAGAAGCCCGTAACTTTGATTTCCTCGGAATGATACAGGCACATAAAACCTACCGAAAACAACAAATTACTGCATAATGACGTCACTGAGATAAACACTGGGGGTGGGGAGGCTAGCAACAATTTCCGTTCATATCAGTGGCTCGACTGTTTATGAATGTAAACAGGTAGTATATTCACCCTAATATAAAATGATTACTGTTCGAGGCGCATTATATTCAATATGTTTGTCATAATAGGTCCCTGCTGTTTAATAGAAACTTGCTACAAAATGGTTTAACATGCTTTTAATATGAAACGATTTCAAATTGGATTGGACGATTGCCGTAAACTTTATCGAGAAGTCAAATACTCTAAGTATCATCTAATTTATATCTATATCTAATATGACATTTGCCATATTTTTTTCTTATTTTTTCTGAAGAAAGAAAGCCATGATAGTTTACATTAAACATATTAACTATTTTAGATGGTATTTGTTTGGTCTAAAAAATATATAGAATAATCAATTCATACTTATCATGACTCGTACATGTAATTCTTACAAACCGAACATACACTCAAACAAAATTATATGCACACACGAACACACACAGTGTACACACTAAGCTTTCTCACTGGTAGTCTACTAATAATGAGGACATTATCTTTAACTAAGTGACTATATTGATTAATGATTGTAAATTCGTAATATTCCCATCATCTACTATTACGTTGAAGTTGCAATTGATGAAATTAATAAAGACAGGGTCCGTTAAATAATGTCTAGGTCACCATCTCTCTCGTGCATAGTGCGGTGTTATGTTGATAAAACGATTTCAAATTGTCAGTGAGACCTTTCAGAGTATGCATCAGAGGGATCAAAAATGAAGATGACGCGGTGACTTTTCAAAGAAAATTGGACATTTCTTTTTTTATGTAGAAAGTTTCAAAAATCGAAAAGTTAAATGACCGGTTATTCACGTGTCTTTTGTTATCTCCTTATTTGGAACATTAAGCTTTGGCGTTGCTCTTTTGTGATGTATGGTCATATCTGATAGAATATGCATAAGAAACAACGAACTCGTATTAAAAGGTTATTATACAGTGATCTGTACATTATGGACTTTTATTGTACAAGTCTAGGTTGTGTTGGAAAACCTGTATTGGACAAAACGCCTAAGACATCTAGTCTAATACGGGTTTTTCAACACAATATAAACAATACAAATCCATAATGTACGGTCACTGTATAATTATGATTTTTCAATTTTTCAGATGCCACAAAATAAATGCGATGAACGGTGTATAATTATGATTTTTCAATTTTTCAGATGCCACAAAATAAATGCGATGAACGGGTTGAATCATATTCTTTGATGTACGAAACTTTGTAAAGAGAGAAATGTCCCTTTTGATTAATTCATTTCATGTATAACCAAAATATAGTCCCTCCTACGTTTTTTTTTTTTTTTTTTTTTTTTTTTTTTAATTATTGCACTACGCATGAGAAAGATTGCTGATCGTGGACATGCAATACATATTGATAAACTTCGATATTTTAAATAATATGTACTAAATAAAATATATTTTATAGCCACAAAGCTGTAAACATTATTCAAATTTAAATTATCGTTAGCTTTATTGATTTTCAAATAATTTTCCAGTTGTGTCTAATGAAGCATAGACTGGGGAGGGGGGAGTAGTAAGATTTGGTAAGTACATTTCTCTTACTAGACGAGTAACTAAATATAATTTTAGATCATACTAAGAAACTTCACTTAGACTGTTGAAAAGCAACATTTATGCTAGTACTAATTACCTCTTATCAAAAGTAGTGACTGCTTTGGAAATTCCAATATGTTGGTAAATATTCGTTCACATTCGAATACCCTTTCTATATCTCAAGGAGTCTGAGAGAAATAGCAGTAGAAAAATAAAAAAGACAGGTTGTTTTCCTTCCTTTTTCTATCCTTTTCACGACTAGTACATATTTGACTCTTTACCAGGTGTTCCTAATCTTTATACCTGAAGAATACTTGCACAAATAAAATGTCAGGATAATTTCAAACAAAGGTTAGACAGAATATAATTTTGTTCTTTTTGACGTTGTAAACAAACGATAAAGACGAGTTGCATGAAGGGGTTGTATGGGGGCAAACTATGTCATTGTGATTCAGTCGAATCACTAAACGATATTGCAAACAAACGTTTTGGGGTGTTCACAGCGGAAATAAAATCGCAAAAATTTGAATTTGCAATTCTAATACTGTTAAATAAATGCAAAGAGAAATTCTTGTACAAAGAAGGGTCATATTCCTGCCGAAAAAACTCGAAAAAATGGAACTCAGCCTTTATATGTATTGTCTACCTAGAAACAGTTATTTTTTATTTCTTGTTTAAAAGCACTGTATTATACTTCATTATTGAGGTCATCATACAAAATTATGGAAAAGTTATCCTATTAACTTTATTTACAGTAGAGAGAAGAACTAAATATATTACTGATGCAAGTCTGATTTGGTATAGGCAAAAGACACGGCTCAGAGGTTAAGGTGTTTGAACAGAAATGTATGGTTTCGATTCCCAACATCACATTAACCCAAATGGTTTTCGTGGTGTGTCCTTGGGCAAGTCACTTTATTCTTCTTGCCGCAACACGATATAACCTTTATGTGTTGCAGTGTCGTGAAAAATAAAGTAAATAAATGTATTCGTCTTCAACCGATTCTTCGGGAAAGAATGAAAAAAAATGGGGCGGGGGGGGGGGGATCGCATCCATTATTTAAATTTTCGTAGTCAGGGAATTGCAAGTTAAAGCTTTATGACTTTGCTTTAAAAGACATTAAGACGTTTTTCATACGGAAAAATTCAGATATAATCTTGGATGATATTAACCATAAGTGATCGATGTACTTTATTTACACAGAATTAGTTATGGGTGATCTTAGAACACTACTTTTTTCTTCAGTTTATGCTGTACTAATACATTATGTCTGATGCAGTTTATCCGAGTCTGTAAACACTTTGATCGAACCAGTGTTCTAAACCTGAGGTTTGAATGCAATCACATTTGTTTAATAAATCCAACCAATAACATATGGTCCAGCACATACATCAGTTCTGAGTTAAGAATCACACACACACACACACACACACACACACACACACACACACACACACATATATATATATATATATATATATATATATATCTTGCACAATTTATGTGTCTCTGGTGACAAGAATGACTCCGAAGCAATATTAATATGTCATAGCTGATTGCATACGCATAATAAATATATAAACAGATATCACCGGGATGTAATGGGTATCTTGTATATCTGGTATATTGATGACAGTAGTACAAGACAAAGCGTATCAGAAGATAACATGTATCAATTTCAAGTGCAAATTTACCACAAGAAGCAACAAATAAATTTACTTGAAGATATGACGTATCGATGTTAGGTACGATGGTATGAAACCAATTTTGTTGTTAATATCACGGATCAGTGAATGTAAAATTGCAAACAAAATAGTTTCAGTGCCTCATAGTTCCCACTATCAGTTCTGTATCAGTATCTATCTAAATTCCGTTTGATTTACACGATCTACCGAAAAACACGAACAAGGATTTAAAGAAACATTTTATTGTCTCAGTCTACCATATTTCTGTTAGTTACTATATAGCTGGACCGAAGGTGTTAAGTTCAGCTCCAGGAACCAATGATACTTTCAAACATGAATTAACTTTGTCATGCCAAGTACGTGTACATGTAGTTATTGGGCGAGTTTCTAAATATTTTTTTTTCAAGTTAAGATCCAGGGGCCAGTGCCGACGGAGTAGGGGGGCACCTAGGGAACAATTCTGGTTTCTTAAATTCCATGCCAAGAAGTATTATATGTACATGGAGTATATGTAGATACAGGGTGATGATTTCAAACGTTTCAAAGTTATAAGCCAGGGGCAGGACCCAGGGGGTTCGGGCAGACTCGGAGCATGACACAAGGGAAATTTTTGTTTGAAAAGAAAGTTAACTATCTACTAATGCAATGTTACACAGACACAAACACACTTCATAGCAAATGGATCAAGTATGTAGAAATTAGAGTATGATCTTTGACCTCCCCCACCCCCCTTGTTGGTGGAAATTCACTTTGATGAAATAAAAAAGTATTCCCCACTACCTAAACAATAAGTACAGCAAGTTTCATCAAAATATCCTACAGGTAGTTTTAGAGTTATGGGATTGCACACACTCTTTGTTGACGCCGCCGCCGCCGCTGTCTACGACATTAGCATCGCCATGCCTTGCAGTTTGCTCTAAATAGGCGAGAAAAAAACTAAGTTGTAAAAATTAATGTTTTTGAACAATGTTTCACCACTATTGGAATATTCGCATAATATTCATGAATTGGTGTGTATGTTTGTGTGTGTTCTTTACTTTGTTCATAAAGTAAATGTTGATATATATATATATATATATATATATATATATATATATATGTATATGTATATTAGAATGGGGATCTCTTTTGTGAAAAGTGTTCATTTGCTCAATGTATAGCTCACACAGTCAAAGTTTTATGTATTCCAAGCTTATGAGTGTTTTACATTTGCATTTCCAGACTTATGTCAAATTGTAGATAAAACTGTAGTATTTTCGTCACTATGGATTTAATTCAAAATATTTTTATTTGGCAAAGCCACGCTGAGACAACCTTGAGCTCTCAAAAAAATCGAAGCTGGCATGATGTAGACATAACCGAACGCAATCTGCTAAAAGATAGTGAATGATTCAAGATTATTTAAAATATGCATTCTTTTTACCGTTAATTTTAAGCGATACTTTTATAACCTACCTCGTCTCTCCAGTGCTTGTGTGTCACATGTGTAAAAGCTGATACGCAGTCGAACTGTTTAACTTTCATCCCTAAATCTTCACCTGCTTCCTTGAATCCATATACCTCTCTGATGACATACCCAATGAATCTTGCGCATGAAGAATGCTCCTGTCTTAATAGTGATAAGTTCTACCAATTTCACTTGCCTGACTGTAGGTAGTCAATCAGTCTTAACTTTGTTGTGTTCAGTCGTTCTCCTTTTATAGCTTTATGCTCACTTTCCTTCAGTAGCAACCGTTTATACTGCTTCCTCCCTTAGTAAATCGTTGGAAACCGAGCCAATCAATATACCATGGAAACTCATGCAGAAGTTCATCGTTAATGCTCTGTTAAGGTAGTCCGCTTTTGAATAATCAATGCTTACGGAGCAGCTCAGAATGACATGAGCATTGTATCATGACGTTATCGATATGACGTCACAATTTACCAAGGTGTATCGTAGCGCTATGAACTCTAGAACACTTATCTGCTCGATTTCTCTTATCTCTGCTTTTGATCGCTTTCGGAAAGTTTTAAATAATTTTCTGGGGGAAAGGACGGGTGATGGTTATATTTTTTTAATCTCCATCAAAATAGTATGTGTTGTACGTTTCATAGTGTTTTCTTTACATATATTTTCAAACTTTTGATGTATGAAGTTTTACGGCGTCGAAAATTGTGAACTTGGGGAATTTCTTGCACTGTAGAGCAGGGGGTTGGTGTGATTGTCAATGGGTAATATATACTCCGAAGAGGCTTGCCTTGCACATACCTTACTGACACGTTTTTCACATTCCTTGGTAAGCACGAAATTGTATTTATATTGATAGTGTTCTTGACGTTTGTTAGGGAAAAAGGGCGAGTTTACGCGTGGCATGGTGCGTTCTGAACAGCTGACTGTTTTATAAAATCATTGAGCCGGAATTTCCGCTTAACAACGGTGCTTTTATTATACTTCATCCGATGGACAATATTGATAAAATGGCACCCAAAATTCTTGCTTGCAAATTAATCATCATCACAAAATTTATATTATTGTTCTTTTGTTGTGTTTGTCTTTAAACTGGAAAGATTATTTAATTACGACTAGTTGTTGGATACATTCTTTATAATGTAACAGAAAATTGTTTCAATTTTTCACCGTTATTGTTCAAAATAAACAAACCAAAAGACAGCAGCGTTTAAAACACGAGCTTCACTGTTTTGAAGTCCTTAAAAAAGCAACACGTCTGCTTACGAAAATTCTCATTTTGGGGTTATAATCATTAGTTAAATGTGTTTTGCTTTTATATGTACAGTAAAAATGAGACGTATATCGTGATTTTAATGCATATTTGCCAAAACATTTCATGGATGTGATGTAAAAACAGAGATAACGTGCATGTGATGCAATGTTAAATATCAGCTATTTTGATAGATTTTAGGAATTTCCTTTCATCCGATATGCTGTATGTATTTATTTGAAGAAATATTTCTAGTTCATCCAATATACCAATTAGCAATGCAGTTTCTTACAGAACGTGTTTAAGAGGAAGCGATTATAGAGTCCTTGCAAGTAGGAACCATAATAAATTGACTTTACACCACGTGAATATCTTTATTCTCAGCATCCATTTGTCTTTTGATGAACACAGTTTATCAAGGCAAACACAGAAAAGGTAAATTTTAGGACTTTGTACAATCCCTAAATAGTATCAAATTCAACTGTTGAAACTCAGCTACATTTGCTTGCCATTTCTTCAAATTTCTTTTACAAACAGACATGTTCACACAATAAAGCTGAACTAAATGTGATGTTTTCTGTAAGTGTAATTATTTAATTCTCGCATTTCGTATCATCTACTATATTTGAAACAGAAGATCATCCCCACAGCTTTCAAAGCTTTGTCCCTGCATAAGTCTATATATCTATGCATATTAGCATCAAACCTTTTTTTTTTGTATTGCAGAACATGATTGGTCCTCTCTTTTCTCCTTTAAAATTAACAAAACCGGCAAATAGGAATAGGACAGTGGAGCTTATGATGCTCCTAATGCTCTTGAGTTACGTGCTGTAGCTTGAACGCAGGTTGTTTTATATATATATATATATATATATATATATATATATATATATATATATATATATGTGTGTGTGTGTGTGTGTGTGTGTGTGTGTGTGTGTGTGTGTGTAATGTTAAAGGAGAGCCATGATTTACACACACGGACTTTATTCTGCGTATCATGCCAGCAGACGTTAAACTTTAGTTCATAAGGGAATACTACTACTACTACTACTAATAATAATAATAATATATGTACTATGCAAACATAAATTCTACTAAAAACAGCTAAATCTACCATTTTCATATATTTGAATGTATCTGGATCCTTCGAGCAAGTGACACAGAATTTTATATTCTTTAAATTCACGAACTAATTATACCCAACTAATTGAACAAATGATTGATACATTCGTGTACAGGACGCATATTATTTGTAAAATTTCTAGAGTTACATATTAAACATATCGCAGAAAATAGGTCACTTTATACAGCGAAAATATACTGAAGTAAAATTTAAACAGAAGGGCACGGATCATTTCACACAATGATGATATAGTAGTAATGATGCACTCGCGTAGTCCTCACAGAGGGATACCTCCCTTTGCTACGATAATTACCACTGCCACAACGCTGTTAATTTGGTGGTTGAATTCCGCTTGGAGAAAACCTTACGTTTTGATTACTGCATCATACTCAATTTAGATCGCATTTTCTGCGATCTTGTCTCAACAATGGCTTTAGTGCAGAATGTGAAGTTTTTGCCTAATACGTGGAAGGAAAAAGTAACGATTTTTTTTACTAACAGTGATGGAGGATAAGGCTGAAGACGTTACAAGGTAACACGCGACAGAAGTTACAATATACCGATGACGTCACAATATACCAATGAAGACACAATAAAATGCATCTGAGCCGCCATACATAATCTGCTTTCTTATTGCCGTTTTTGATTGGATTTCGATCTGCGATTAGAGAAAGAAGGTAGGATCCAGTCGATGTGCTCGAGTACTACTGCACGGAGGCGATGGATTGAGGTTTATATGACCCAGGGTCAAAACAGCCTTATGACTGCGATATATTCTAAAAGTGTATGAGCTGTAATCAGCGTGACGCTCTCATTCCATGAACTGGACTGTTCTTTGGTGTGGAAACGTTATTTTTCTCATTTCTGTCCAAATTTATAAAAAATCACTGATAATGTATAAACACTTGTTATGTTCCATTCTCCTAAATTTGTGTCAACAACGTGAAAAACGTTGAGATTGTAACTATCAATGTAAACTAACTTAACATTTTATGGTTAAATAACATACTTGCCAAAGATTTATTTATTTAGTTTCTGTTATCCTACGAGTTCTATAACTTAATACTATTTGTAACAATTCTTAACACGAATTTACAGACATCTCTTACTCACGCACTGACAAATTATTACCTAGACTCCACTTTGCAATTATCTTCAACTTATATGCACAAAAATGACAAATAACTCTATGTAATACGTGTGACAGATGCAATGTTATATAAAGAATATTGTTAAAAATGGTATATTATTCTAAGCGATTCCAACAAATATGATATTATGGTATGATATTAATATGGCATTATTAAGTGTGAATTTTTACGTTTACATGCAATGAGGATACGAAACAAAGTTCGTAGAACGCTATCTTTTCTATGCGGCCCTAACTGCTATTTCTTTTCGTAAACACTCGCGGATACACTTCAGTATTTTGTGCTGCGTTCACACTGATACGAAAAAAAATACGTTCTTTAGCACTTTAATCAAAAATTTTTTGTATGAGCCATCACTGGTAAATTTTTGAAACTGTTTTCAACAATTAATATTCGATATAAATTCACGTCCTATATAAAATATAATTCTAACAGTTCGCGCCGCAAACTGTTTACGTAAAACTGGTGTTAGTGATTCTCTTAAAAATGTATCCTATATAAAAACAAATTAAAACTTTACTAATAAAAGCTTATTCTCGACGGTCGTTATCTCTTTGTTATGATTTATTGCTTGAGTCATATAATACAATTGGCCTTTGGTGATTACTTTATTAGTATATATTAACCACCCTGGAGAGAGATGATAATGTATATATCTGTAAGAGTAATCTTTTGTTTTGCAAATATCCTCTTACTGCTCACGTCTCCTCCATTTTTATTGCCATTAGGACATCACCTCTCAGCAAGGTCGGCCATTTCTCGCAGCGTTGATGTGCAAAGAAAAACAAATGCATAAAACGGCGTCACAGTAGCCGGCCCCTCTTTACGTTGATTGCTCTGTTAATTAATACGGAATATAAACACATTTTCAATAATAAATGAAGAAACTGAGAGATTAAATTTTAATATTTATTTGCTGCATATAAAACATGTTTCACATTGGTTAAAATATTACTAGAATACCGTATATAGTCGCTTATAAGTTGAATCCAGCTGCACAGACCCAGATATGACGTCGTATAATGCGATGGCAGATTTTGGTCTATGCAGCTTGTTGGGAGTAATCAGTAGAAGAAACAACTTAGATTCAGACCTGCTGGCACATTATGCAACATCAGGTCAGAGTGTATGTTGTTTGCAGTTTTACTCGACTTATAAGCGGGTATAGACGGTAACGTTTATGTGATAGACTTGGTAGATACTTGAAAATATCAAAGGGCAATTCCTTTTATCGAACTTAAGAATAAAACACGAATCCCTCGAAGGGATTGATGCTCTACTGGCGAAAAGAATTTCCAGGAATTCAAGATAAAATTATTTCTTCCTTTCAAATTCTGAGTGTTGAAACCATCTCTGATATTCTTCAACGATAACAAGATTTTCAAATTAGCTGCTGTGCTGGCCATATTGGATGTCAGATTGGAACCTTTTTCATTTAGGACAACGTAGACATCATTAGAAGTCTTTTGGTGAAAACCCCATGTCATAATGATCATCTTTTCAGGCGAATTAGTGACAATAAGATTTTGAAGACAGTCGTTGTGGCAGCCATATTGGACGTACGACTGGCAGCATTTTCATTTAGGACCAACTAGGTATTATTAGAAGTCCATTGGTGAAAACCCATGTTGATATAGCTATCCATTTGGGAGGAGTAGAGATAACAATATTTTCAAGATAGCCACCATGATGGCCATATTTAGGGTTAGTCATTTTCATTTAGGACCAGGTAGACACCATAAGAACTTTTCTGATGAAAACTTCATGTCAAAATGACTTTCCATTTAAGAAGAGTAGCGAAAACCAGATTTTCAAGATGGCCACATATTGGACGTCAGATCAGAGCCATTTTGGCTTAGGATCAACAAAACATTATAAGAAGCATTTTAGTGAAGACCCGATGCTGATATGACCATTCATTTAGGAGAAGAAGTGATAACAAGATTTTTAGCTGGCCACCGTGGCAGCTATATTAGACCTCAGATCAGTACCATTTTTATTTAGGACCAACTAGACATAATAAGAAGTCTTTCTGGTAAAAACCACATGTCAATATGACTTTCCGTCAAGGAGAAGTAGACATAACAAGATTTCCAAGATGTCTGCTGTGGCGGCCATATTGGACGTCAGCTTGGCACCATTTTCATTTAGAACCAACTAGACATTATAAGAAGTCTTTTAATGAAACCTCATGTTGATACAACTATCCATTCAGGAGGAGTAGCGATAACAATAACAAGATTTTCAAGATGGCTGATGTGTCAGTCATACTGGACGTCAGATCGGCATCATTTTTGTTTAGGACCAGCTAGACATCATAAGAATTCTTTTAGAGAAAACCTCATGTTGACATAACTATTCATTCAGGAGGATTAGCGATAACAAGATTTTCAAGATGGCCGCTGTGTGACGGCCATATTGGACACCAGATATTCACCATGTTCATTCGAGACCAACTGTACATAAAAGGAAGTCTTTTGGTGAAAACCCCACGTAAATATGACTTTCTTTACAGGAGGAGTTGCAATAACAAGATTTTCAAGATGGCCTCCGCGGCCGCCACATTGGATATTAGATCTGCACCATTTTTATTCACAACCAACTAGACATCATAAGAAGTCTTTTAGTGTCGACCCCATGTTGATATGACCATCAATGTAGGAGAAGTAGCGATAACAAGATTTTCAAGATGGCCACTGTGGCGGCCATATTGGACATCAGATCAGCACCATTTTCATTTAGGACTAACTCGATATCATAAGAAGTCTTTTAGTGAAAACCAAATGTTGATATGAGCATCCATTCAGGAGGAGTAGCGATAACAAGATTTTCAAGATGACTGCCGTGGCGGCCAAATTGGATTCAGATCTGCACCATGTTCATTTAAGACCAACTGTACATAATAAAAAGTCTTTTGGTGAAAACCCCACGTCAATATCTTTTCAGGAGGAGGTGCAATACAAAGATTTTTAAGATGGTTGTCGTGGTAGCCATATTAGACATCAGATTGACACTATATTAATTTAGGACCAACTAGACATCATGAAAAGTCTTTCAGTGAAAACTCCATGTTGATATGATCATCCATTCAGGAGGATTAGCGATAATAAGATATCAAGATGGCCGATGTGGATATTGGATGTCCGAGTAACACCATTTTCATTTACGACCAAGTAGATCATGGGGTGAATGCGTGCTTAAAGTTCCATGGCAATCCTGCAATTAGTTTAGGAAGAGTAGCGATAACAAATTTGTGCTAAAGGACAGACGGACGACGGACGATGGACCGTCCCATAAGTTCTTCTGGTCAATGACCAGTAGACCTAAAAAAAAAAAAAAGGAATGTTGTCTATATACAGTGGTAAATGCATCTTTAACTTTAATTATCAACTTAAATGTTTTAATTTGTTCTCATTTTACTATAAACTTACCAGACCTTAATTATAGTAACTATGTCGGTACTGAATGTGATTTATTAAAAAAAAGGCTTTGACCAACTGATTTAAGTGTTAAAACCCACCAGAAAAACAAACCTTTAAAAGTCTGGAGAAATTATAGGACTCACGGTACTAAATATATAGAAGGGGAACCAGTCTAGAAAGAGGAACCAGTCTAGAACTGGGTTGAGATAAAATAGAGTATATATGGGTTTGGCTGGCCAGGATTGGCTGATAATGAAAGTAAAAGTTTTGTGAAAAGAATCTTTTAAGAGTTTATCCTAGTTGTAACTGAAGAAAATAGAGACCATGTTTTAGTGATGGAATTTCAGTCCTTTTACAGATCTGAGTTTTGAAAACACATTTCTGAAATAAACACCTTACTTTTTGGTGCGGAATTGAAAGCACATGTTTCAAACACATGTAGATCCATAAAATGTCGCGGCTCATATTATTTCCTCTACACAGAACCTGTCATCAAGGATATGTCTATAAATATAGGTTTGATCATGAGTATTCAGAAATTTAAAGTTATTGAATTTTTAATATGGTATTTGCATAGGTTTACTAGGGGAGCTAAATTAGTACCGTGAGTCCTATAAAGGGGTTGGTGCACGAAAATCTTTGCTTAAAGCTGGCCTATAACTACCGGTTTATTATAAATTTAAAGACAAAATTACTATCGGTCAAGGGTCAGCAGACATTTTCGGGACTTGAACAGTTCATAACTTCCGTATTGATTCCAGTTTTCAATTTCATCAGTTGTTTAGAAATATCCGATCATTAAAAGTTCGTGAGAAGTAGGGTCTACATAAAACACATCATTAGGTGTCATATCTTAAAAACTATGCAGACAAAAAGATTTATTAGATCATAATGATACATTCACATATATTTGTTGCAATGTTAAATTCACTTACCTGCCGAGCAATATGTATGCTGAATAATGCCTTTCTATCTTGTTCTACTGGTTTATAGCACTAAAACTCCACTCATGAGGCGATCGCTGTAATTATGTCCTTGCGCAATAAAATACCAGAATAGTGATTCATGTTTTGAAGTTGCTAGTTCAGTGACTACGGTTCATGAACGAAAACAAGCACTGCAAGTACATTATTCCCGTGCAAATGTCTTGTAAAAATCAAGTTTTGCTTAAGCGGAATTTACGCCACTCCAGTTATTTTACAGTTTACTGTCAACATACGCTCTTTATAGGTTTATGTGTGTTAAGAAATGAAAGGCTAGATGTTTTTACAAATTGAATATACTTTTTATATTGGATTTATTACTATTGTAATACATTGTAAAATCCTCAACATTTGAAATAACAATTATATTTCTAGTAAAAATCTATTTTAAAAAAATGGCATTAAAACTTGCAATTATAATGTCTTGTGAGTTAGAGGATGTATATCGTAAGAAGATATGTTTTTCAATAATTTGCGGAGGACTACCAGCGTCAGATGCCTGTACTCGTCCTACTACATGTACTAAAGAGTACTTTTACAACCGGAAGAAGTAAAATTTGCTTGACTGAACCAAAAATAAATCATCGGCTTCGCCTCGAACTCATTTGTTATTGTCATGTAAACTGTACTTCTTACGCTTGTAAGAAAACGCTTTGTTAGTAAGACTCTTGCTGTATCTATTACAAAATATAAAGTGAGACACAGAAGTATATCAACCACAGAGGCTTCGCTTACTTACTTTAACGTTGTTCTGGAACAGTTTATTGAAAATAAAGGATATTTATAAAGTAGACAAATCTAAAGCACGAATGACATATTTTGCATTGCACTGAACCAATATCCGCAAATTGTGGCATAATTGTTGGTAGATAGCAAAGCAATTCAGCTAAAAAAAAGACAGAACAGGCTCTGATGCATTGATCATAATATGAGAAGAAAACATAAATTTGTAGTTAATGTTGTCGTAATTCACATTGATTCGAATACTACCGGCCTTTGACAAATATATGACTGGTATTGTAGGATAATGTTCAAGACATTGAGTGGTTTCCGATTACTGTCAAAAGCATGTTACCGGGAAAAGATCGACTGGTTTAGTATCAAAATAGTATGAGCTTTATTTACATCAAAAGATGCGGTAGAAATACGAACATCTGAGAATTTTTAACTTCTTCGCACTGCACAAGGAACTGAAGATAGATTTGAAGATATTAAATCATATTTAAATACCGAAATAGTATTTTTTAAAATTTATTGTGCTGTCATTATGCGAAAAAAATATGTTTTACATTAACACTTGTATTAGCGGTCCAAAGTATTAAGTAGAGGTACTTGGTGCATTTTAGATTTTTGTTACTGGGACATGTCAGCCCTTCTATACCCCATGACTTTAGTATTTTTAGCTTAGTCGTTATACGCAAGTGCATGCGCGATTGGGTTTACAAAATATAATTTCCAGCGCGGCAATCATTTGATTTATATTATCAGGTTCGCTACGGGAATGTCCTAGCTAGCGTAGGGATGTGTATTGCGGGTTATTTACGAATACCTGTTGATCGCAAGCGTGGTTTCATATATGTGCTCGGACCCGCCTGTGGTTTTCCATTTGTGCCAACACGGTCTCGAACTCGGGATTCGCAGACAGTAAAATTATAGTAACTGTTTACACACACACGTGGTTGATAGCGTAGTTGTTAAATTTTCAAATAACTATGATCGAAAATCGATAACAGGTGGCCGCCAATTTTCGTTGCTATGTGAAAATCTTTTTCACGCTAGCGTGAAAAATATATTTTTAAAACCCACATTGTATGCACTAATATGCGACGACTAAGATAAAAAATACAAAAGCCAACGGATATGGAAGGGTTGACTTGTCCCAGTAACAAAAATCTAAAACATACAAAGTACCTCTACTAAATCACACGCGCGATTGGATTAAAACCCGTAGATGCGATTCGGCGAAAGACTGTCACTGTCGTGAAATTAGTTTCACATCCATCACCGTTAGAATCACTCGGAAGCAATTTGTTCGGTATCTGTTTGCACCTGGGGAGCTAGAAGGTGGACAACGACGTGCTACTGATATGGTCCGTCGATGTTATTTACTATCTCAGCTCGGATTAGCTTTCCAGGGCAACCAACACGTTATCATTTCGTGCCTGTGGATGAGCAATCGGCAAAGCCTCCCTGTAGAGCATTTGTGCTGGGGGAATTGCAAGTCGTTCCCGCTAGTACAGAATTGCCACCAAGATCTATTTTACTCTAGCGCATCAGTCGTACGACGATTTGTAATCGCATGATTCCCGTACGCATAAGGGGTAATTTCGTCGGGGAGTATCCATCGCTTGGTGTCCAGCTGTGACAAACTCACCTTGGTGCAACGATACACACCCATGTGATGATGGTTTACTTCTGATCATGTTGGCCGTATGTGTGTATTCACATCGCTCACGAAGACATTCCACATACATATCGTGTGTGAGATCTTTTTTTACAATAATCTGGGCAACTCCTTTCGCTTTCTTTTTGTTTTCGGATCCGAGACCGCTCTGCGGTCCAACCACAATCATGTACATTTTGGGTCGCAGTCCCATGTATTCTATGATAGGCTCGCCCGCGCACTCGTCTTTGAATTTCCCCACGACATTTTTGTTTGTATCGCTTTTTAGCGGGTGACCCTTGGGATAATCACTGTCGTCAAATTTGTTCACGAATGTGTCTGATGCGATATCCGCATACACATTGTCGGTGGTTATATGCATCAGCAGCAAGTCTGTGTCGGTGTAAAGCATCTTCACACGATCGTGGTAAAATGGTTTATATTTGTCAAAGTAAAACTCATACATGAGCAGCTTTGAAAGATCAAGCACGGACGCGCCAACGGAGATTGGTTTTGTCAGCTTCAGTTTTGATTTTTTACTATGCACGGCAACAAGCCCACCATCGTTGTTCTTTCGGGATTCGAATGCCGAGTCCGCAATGAGCCTTCGAAGCTTGTCCAGTTTTGTATCGCGAACAAGATCAACACGAATTCGCTTCCGCAGATTCTCCATCGTTTTCCCAAACACGGAATTTTTCAAAATCGTTTTTGGCCTTGGTGCGCAGATTCGTATTCATCTGGATATAAGGAGCCATTATAGCGTGTTGGTGAACTCCGAGCACCTGATGAATTTTGCTTCGACGCATTCCCAATCGCAGAAACAAATGCAGGCTTCGTACGTGGAGTATATAGTTGGATTTCCGCCGAAGACTTGGAACAATTTTGGTGCATTCGCCGAACTTGCGTCCGGATTCGTCTACGATCGTACACTGATACGGGGACAGCCATTCGCGGGGCACCGACAGCGCTTTTGGTGCCAGCGGGTAGCCGTTGTAGGCGTGGTGAAGCTCATCCGGGTACCCCAAGTCAACTTTGAAGAAGTATCCGTGGTCGCTGTTGCTGTCTTAATCGTGTACATATGTTTGCGAATCAATGAACTGCAAATGACCAAGCGAAAACGTCTTTTATTTTTCCATGATGTTGGGGATGATGCGCCTATAATATTTCCAACGTGTAGAGAATCTTTCAGTACCTTTATCAATTGCTTTATTGACATCCTCGGTGTCTTTGCGGTTCGTGATTACCATGAAGCCACACGGTTGTGGTTTTAAAACCACCATTGTCTGATAACTTGCGCGAAAGCGGCATAATCAAATCCGCATGGACAACAATATCCGCTTTAACTCCGATGGTGTTGGAGCGTTATAACATCGATACGATTTCAGGGCGCATATTCCATAAAAGTTTTATAACGTCTTTGCTTGGCGCGTACGCGTTTGGGATAATCGCACGGTAATCCACATAATCGTTCTTACCCTTGCGTAACTTAAACTCGGGGACATCATGTTCGCAAACATACGTGGCAGCCTCAGCGGCGATAGCAGCTGCGGTACGACGGCAGTTGACTCGTGGAGGAATTTCAATATTAAATCGTGCTGCTGTTTCACGAAGCTGTCTCATGGCCTGGCGCAGTTCAGCTACGATACATAATAACACGAGTATGTTAGCTTTTCTTGCACCTCTAGGTATTGGTATGTTACGCTCGCGCACGAATTGTCTCAGTTGTCGTACCGTTGCTGTTGCAGCAACTGGTTGATGTGGTTGCGGTTGCGGTTGTGGCTCAGTTACGAGTCCTAATAGCGTAGGTATGTCAGCTTCTCGCATACGGCTTGGTATGAATCACAGTCAGCATACAGTTATATAAGGGAAAATCTTTGTTTAATTGTGAATTCCGTCAATACATTTTTTTTAAATTTTACTTTACCGGGGTTGGAAACGGCAATAGCCTAAATCCTAGTTATTTTTTCATTTACTTCTGTATCGTTTTCATAAAATTGGTTCCACAATTGGTTCCGCTGCTGTTGAGCTGGCGGATCTTTGAAGGCGTGCGCGATAATACTCGCGAACAGATCCGAATGGTCGGCAAAGCTGATTGTGTGAGTTTACTCTGATACTACATTAGATATATGGTCGAGCTCCGGGACCTTTAAGTAACGCGAGCAAATGTAATTTACAGTATTCATAATGGCATGTTCTGCCAAAGAGTTCACGTTTTCCAAGGTATACACTTTTGCATTGATTGCGTCCTAATGCCATTGAACTTTTTATATATTTACAAACTGTATTCTCTAATAGAGATAATCATTGGTGTTTGAATAATCATTTGAGTCTTTCATAATCTGTGTTTTCGATTGATGGCATCCATATATTCTGGTGTGTGTGCTCCTCGTCCTTATCATGGCCGGTCAATGGTTGCAAAGATGCTTGCAATGGATTTGATATTGTATTATATTATGATCATTCGCTGTAAACGACTTTTCAACAGTCATTGTAATTTCCAAAGTAATTCCTCGGTATTTAAACGCACTCGTGCATAATACGGCATAGACTGGGGATCAGAGTCAAAAAGATTTTTGTGTTTGAATATGATTTTCTTCAATTCGGTATTTGGCTAAATAGCTGCAAGCTCATCTGTACTGTTAAATACTATACCAACTCATAAATGACCACCGCTTGTACAATAACATCCCATACTATAAAATGTCTTGCACTTTTTTTTATACTGACCCCATAGTCGCTGTATCTTTGTGTGAGAATATATTTCTATAAATATCGTTATATTGTGACGTTCGTTAGAATAAATTCATCGCGACCGTCGCTTAGAATCTTCCTCTTCTGCTTTCTTTTCAGCTGGGGTTTTCTGCATCGCTCTAGTAATTATTCTATCACCAGCATCTCTAAGCATTTGCGCCCATCATTTCCTTTTTTCTAAACATTCTTCCGCCCGTTTTGTACTTCTGATAAATCTATTGCGGTTTATTAAATATTGCAACTCAGCATTATCAAGTGTATCTAAAAACTCGGCATAACTCATTATTTTTTTGCATACATTTTCCTATATTATAATACCAACAGGATTTCTTTAATTAATTCTTCATGGTGATCTTCAAGACTACTACAATAATCGCTCGATGTTTCGTTGTCATCGTCGTCTTCGTCGTCATTGTCATCATCATCACATTCGCTATTTTTGTTATCTGTACTAAGCAGTGCAGCCAAAGTTAGTGATTTTATTTTTTCTTGCACGATATCAAATAATGTTTTTTTCCGGCTTTTTCTCATAAGCTTGACCAGGTTAACATCGTTGTTGTTCCAAGATAACTCCTGAGTTTACTAATTTATCACAAAATGCTCCGGATACGTGTTTGAAAAATCATACAACATCTTTTGAGCCTCTTTGATAAATCTGTATCATGCATTTAAGTGACACAACGACTTCATGTTTTTCTGAGACGTTTCGTCTGGTTTGGTAGATTAATTCCAGACTTGGATATTTTGATAAATTCTTTTAGAATACTATATGCATCGATCTTTCGATTTATCGCCATTGATATATACCAGGGTAAATGTCTAATATAAAAATATTTGCGTAAACTCAGCCACAGTCAGTGTAAAATATATGCAATATATCAGCTACGCTAATAATAACAACCAAACTCGGCTGTGGAGAAAATATTTTCTGCTGTGGAAAAAAAAATAATATCAACAAAATCGCTTACACAGTCCGTGACGATCAATAATTGTTTTTTCGTAGTAGTATAGACCTAACATACAAGTAACTCCGAGCACAGATATTGGTAAGTCACTCTGAATACACATGACTGAGCTAGCTGGGAAATTCCCGTAGCGAACCTGATAATATAAATCAAATGATTGCCGCGCTGGAAATTATATTTTGTAAATCTAATCGCGCATGCACTCGCGTGTAACGACTAAGCTAAAAATACTATAGTCATAGGGTATAGAATGGCTGACATGTCCCAGTAACAAAAATCTAAAACGCACAAAGTACCTCTACTTATTAAATATTAAACCTGATATTGGACCATTTTTATCATTTAATACTCTATCAAGACTATATAAAAATAAGATAGTATTAAATTATGAAGATGATGCTGACAACATAATGTCCTCTATGAGAATCTAACCGTCTTATTTAAATATCCGTTAGGACAGGTTTTATTGTCTTATAATATTCTTTTACATTTCTTGAAAGTGATGTTGCCATATTTTACTCCATGGGTACAGATGCACATCTTGGCCTGGGAGATAACACACAACTCTGACTTTAAGTCTGAGATAGACTGTACACAGTTCCTTCTCGCAATCGGAATGTGACTATTTCGGCCATTCCGCATATTGGATTTTAATTATGAATTCCTTGTAAATTTCTTCCCGCAAGATTACTCTACTTATAACAGTGGAATACCTTTCTTATTTAAAAACAGATTGCTATGAAAATGTTTCTTGTATTGCGGTGAGGGGATTTTTTTTCTTCTCAATTTATTGAACTTTGAATAGAGTGATTTAATTTATTGCCTTTAAAATTAATTTAACGTCGACCACTGTTGCTATGTTGTTGTCTGTTGCAAGGCTGCTTCTTGTCTATTTAAAGCTCGGTCTATAACGTACGGGCAAACATTATGACGTCATAGATGAAAACATTTTGTATGCATCCAATCAGAGCAACGGTTACATAGATACATTCGGGATGTATTAGGTCTGCCCAATTGTTCGCATTCAGACTAAGTCTGTGACTGAGTTTCTAACCTCAACTAATCAAATGAGGTGTCTCAAAAATAGAGTCCTTTGTGATTGGTTGATGCAAAATCTAAAGTTGAGATTAAAGCTCATCAATTTTATGATAGTCAGGACTGAGCTTTCATGTACTTAAGCACAGCAAGGAGAACAAAATGTTAATTATGGGGATATTTACGAAGCCAACTGATTGAGGTTGATGATAATTTTGTGAAGAGGTCGTCGTCATTCAAAGCAAACAGATAATAGTGAGTGATAATCAAAATAAGCAGGCGGCTGCTTGCATCTTCTATTATCGTGCATATGAAGAAAAAAAAATGAAATACAAAATAAAATATTATTGAAACTTTGCGGCATGCTGTAATTTACCGGTATTTTTGTTTAAAATCCCTCACCCCATTCCTGATACATTCAGTTACTAACCATACCTTGTGAAAAGGGTTCACTTGCAGCTCAAAACTCATTTAGTTTTTTTATTAATCCCCCCCCCCCCCTCATCTTACCATAGGTTTTTGATTTATCTGTATTTGAGGGTGTGTGAAGAGATGAACGGCAGTGGACAGACATGTCTACAAACATGTAATAATAGACATTTGAAAAGTCAGTGCCTGCGTTGTATTTTTTTTCCTCACAACTGTTTTGAGTGTAATTGTAATGCAGATGTATATGAAGTAACATATATCTTAGCGTCTAACTCATTTTCTTTTGTATAAGCAAATCTCTTTTATACTTTTAACCTTATTAATTATACGGAAGGAAAGGTTTCTAACAAATATATTAAGAACAAAAATTGTATTCTCGTTAAGTTTCATAAAACACTATGGGTTTCGATAAAGTTGTGAAAATATTTATAACTTAATAATGGTTCTTTTTAAATAAATCTCCTATTTATTTTAGAATTGTGTGACCTTTAAAAACGACCCTGACTTTATAAGTATTGGAAAGCATCTGTGTTTTATTTCGAAAAAATCTTAAGATTTTTGTGTGGATTTCGACGAAAGGAGACCTGAGCCTGATCTAATATAATCCCAGATCTACATGATTAATATTTATATATGACGCATTACCCTGATTTTAATTTCGATCGACTGATCTGCTTTCATCTCAGTTGGTAAACCCTCAGACTCGTAATCCACGGGTCGTGCGTTCAATACCCATCAAGGGCAGCCAGAGTCGGCTGCCTCGGTGTATCCTTGGCAAAGGCGCTTAGGTGCCATTTCCTCTGCATGATATAACCAATAATGCGTTATAAGTGTCATTTAAATCGGCAAAAACAATAAACATGTATGTTTTGCATTATCTGGATTTTTTAACGTTTCATGTTACAGACATGTTTATAGTATATGATGATTGCTATCCCATACCCTGTGTTTCTCCATCATATAAAAAATAAATATATCATATATTTTCTACGTTACTTACACTATGCATGCGATTTAGGTAGTTACTATACTTCACGCAATGTCCACTTACATCTGTACGTTCAAGGTGTGCATTGACTATTTAATTTCAGCCCAAAATAATTTTTGAACGAAAGCTGATAGTGTCCATTTCTGCCCCAAGTGACATTATAATTTTGACGAAGAGAAATTCGCAATTAGTTAGGAATACACTAAATAGACTGGAATCACCAAATCAGTTCCTAACCAAGTATTAACCAGCATATAGCATCTAAATCTAACATTTATCTATTAAGTAATGCAGAGACATAGTTTGTTTTTCTTTATTTTGAAAATTACCATCTATAGAGACAACGGGAGTTCTTTTTGCGGAGTATCTGGGAGATCATTTAGACATCGCATGTATTTCCAGTCTTTGAAGCTCCATAAAAGACGTGTACAAAACCAACTCTCGCTAATAATCACAAGTACGTGATCAATATGATAAATTAATGTCATCTCTTTGTTTTGATTTTTTACGGAATTTTGTGAAAGGTTTCTTCATGGAACGTTTGATTATTTCCCGGTGGATCTCTACGCTTGAATTGATGTTTTAATAAAACCTTTGATTTTATCAGCGTAACGGTAATGACACTTTGTAAACCTTATTTTAAATTTTACATTTATTTAGGAGCACAGCCTGTAGTTGTGTTTTGCCTTTTACACAGAGAAGTAGCATTCATCATGTTCTACTTCCTTAATGATAACGACTGAAATGTAATTAATCGAAATATGTAGTGAGTTACAAAAGCTAAATTTTACGGTGCCTCAAAAGATGAAGGCGTTATCCGTTTTTTTTTTTTTTTTTTTTAAATATTTAAAAAGAAAAACCGAACCTATTTTAAAATTTTTACAATTCTAGCAGAAGCAAAAGCTTTTCATCCTTCACTGAATGTTGGTTTTTTGGTACCAATATTTTCAGTTGTCATAGAAGAAGGAAACATTACAATATTAAAACATATGGAGACCGTAAAACAGACACGGTTAATTGTCTCAAGATGTTTACCGGCGTTTGTGACATTTACAGGTTCTATATACCGAGCTGTACCATAACATACACTGTACATTTTAAATTAATGAGTGTTGATTTGATAATGTTGCTGATGGTTTGATTGAGATCCTTTTAGGTTGTAGTTGTGTTTAAATATTGATGTTTGGTCGTAATAATTGAAGTCAACGAATACACAGTATAAAATAATTAAATGAATTCAAGAAATTTCGTGTATATTTTGTACAGGATTGTCTTCAGTGTATGGTTAAACCCAGATTTAAGAGGAGTTCCTCCAAACCCTGATGATGATCATGACGTCAACAAAACAACATAAATAATAATAATAATAATAATAATAATAATAATAATAATAATAATAATTACGTTTTTCGAAAAGAAATCCTGACCGGTTAGCTTTTTAAACCGAAAAAAATAGCCAAATTCTCTTAAAATCTTCGATTTTTCTTTTGTTCTTTATCCGAATTGGAAAAGTAATGCAATAAAAAGAAATGTGATAGGAAGCTTGGGAAAAATGATGTTTGAACAGAAAACGCCTTGTTGTTGTTATAAGTAAAATGACGTTTGAACAGCAAACGCCTTGTTGTTGTTATAAGTAAAATGACGTTTGAACAGTAAACGCCTTGTTGTTGTTATAAGTAAAATGACGTTTGAACATCAAATGCTTTGTTGTTATAAGTAAAATGACGTTTGAACATCAAACGCCTTGCTGTTGTTATAAGTAAAATGACGTTTAGCAAACGCCTTGTTGTTGTTATAAGTAAAATCAGTTTTCAGCAAATATGCCTTCAATGCATGTACCCAGGTGTAGTAACCTGCATCTGCTATCACAGAGCTCGTATTGCCCAAAAGTGTATTGATGACATATAGAAACAACGATATTTGTAAATGAAAGCGTCTGATATGGACTACCATAGTCTTATGAAATGTATACGTCCGTATAGCAAAGTTTCGGTTTTTCGTTAGCAGATTTTGATGCTATATAGACACTAATGCATTTCAACATTAAAAAACCCTATTTAAAAATTTCTATCTGTTTAATGTATTGTATAGCTTCTGATGGAGTTACCACGCTTTTCATTCAAAGATTTCTGACTATACTTATATGCATGTCTAAATTAAGATTATTTAGACTACAAGTCAATTTTGTTTTAAGATTACTTCGACTACAAGGGAATCTGAAGACCACATTTTATTTCGACTATACAAACGGTCTGTCTAACTTCCAACATAGATCCTTTTTGAAGCGACAAAGTTCTACCTACTTTCCAAGTGACAAGGTTCTACCTACTTTCCAAGTGACAAAGTTCTACATACTTTCCAATTGACAAAGTTCTACTTTCCAAGTGACAAAGTTCTACCTACTTTCCAATTGACAAAGTTCTACTTTCCAAGTGACAAAGTTCTACCTACCTTCCAAGTGACAAAGTTCTACTTTTCAATTGACAAAGTTCTACTTTCCAAGTGACAAAGTTCTACTTTCCAAGTGACAAAGTTCTACATACTTTCCAATTGACAAAGTTCTACTTTCCAAGTGACAAAGTTCTACATCCTTTCCAAGTGACAAAGTTCTACCTACTTTCCAAGTGACAAAGTTCTACCTACTTTCCAAGTGACAAAGTTATACCTACTTTCCAAGTAACAATGTTCTACTTTCCAAGTGACAAAGTTCTACTTTCCAAGTGACAAAGTTCTACCTACTTTCCAAGTGACAAGGTGCTACCTGCTTTCCAAGTGACAAAGTGCTACCTACTTTCCAAGTGACAAAGTTCTACTTTCCAAGTGACAAGGTGCTACGTACTTTCCAAGTGACAAGGTGCTACCTACTTTCCAAGTGACAAAGTTCTACCTACTTTCCAAGTGACAAAGTTCTACCTACTTTCCAAGTGACAAAGTGCTACCTACTTTCCAAGTGACAAAGTTCTACCTACTTTCCAAGTGACAAAGTTCTACCTACTTACCAAGTGACAAAGTTCTACCTACTTTCCAGAGGTCTGATATGATACTTCTTATCCGTAGGTTTCGGATAAAAACAACTCATTGTAGTCTTTTGTTTTAGCGCTAAATGTTTTGTTCTTTTTCAAATTTTTTAACTTTTTTTTTTTGAAATTTTGACTACTTGTTATATTTTGCCTTTATTTTCAAGCTTATTCTCTTCCTATACTATAGTATAGTGATTCTCAGCATGCAGTGGTCTGATTGTTTTTTCTTGGAATGATCTCAGGTAAAAACGAAAATAAAAACCCAAATGAAAGTTATAATAAAACAAAGAACTGTATATCTTTTTTTATATCAGTATCATCTAGAATGCTTTTAGTTTTTAACAACAATACAATATATGGGCACAGACAAGTAATTAAATCCCAATTGACCATAACGTTAATGTTTGGCCAAAAACGACTATATGTTCATGAACAGATTGGCAAATAACGCGTACATCCTATAAACGTACATCCTATGAACGATCAATCCAAGAGAAAACTTGCAAAACGATGAAAATGATATACTGAGCCCCTCGTTTTTGAGAAAAATGACCTGTAGGTGCCCACTATAAAAATACAGGCCGGTGAGATCTCTACGTTTACATACAGCAATACCTGTGCGGCGACAGCGATAAAATGAAAATGATTTAAGGTTTAATCCTACTGTTGCATACAATTTACGCATACGTAGGCTTCTTCTGAAAAAATTAAGTTATTTTTTTCAGTGATAATTTACAGCCAAAAAATTGGCGACCTTCATTCCTTGAAATATGGTATTTTATATACCACCACACATAGTCTGGTTCATTAGGTGATAAAATAATTAACTGTGCATGACCATATGGTCTTTTTTGACATACGTTTTCATCTACATTAGAAGTGGAGAGGTGTTTCTGAATGAATTTGATCATATATATATTCATTAAGCATCATCCAATTGTACATGCACCCAAACTATACCGCATCAAAGTTCCAGTTTATGGTCGCATTGGAATTACTTTTTTCAATACGCGGAAACCTCAAAATAAAATTGACTTGGACTTTTACAATGCATGAAATGTACAAGAAAATTATGTTTTGAAAATGGTATTTTTTTATTGGCCAAAGAGACCTAATCAGTCCATGTAAAGATGAGCAAAAATACATATTCTGACTCGAAATGTGTCGATTATTACTAATATGGGTGCAGTTTTTGCATCTTTTACAGAAGGTCGGCGATAGCATCACATGGACCGATGTACAGTGCGAAGCCTGTTCCAAGTAACAGCATATGGACGAATGTAAACAACAAAGAGTGTTTAGAGAGCACCAGAATTGATTAATAATGTCATAACATAACTTGACTTATTGTCATTATCTGTCTTAGGCTGGTGAGGTTTTGGCAATTCTAGTCGAGTCAAATAGAACATGATGTACTTTCCTTTCAGGCAAATCCGACATTAATGCATTAATGCTTGGGGTAGAAATTCTGCTGATGTATTGGAATATGAACGACCAAATTCTTAATTTGTTAGAGGCTGCTGTCCTTTACTTTGTAGGATTCTCATGTACCATTTATTTTTGTACAGTTACATATGAAACATTTTCCTGTTTGTATTTGACTTTTATTTTAAGCTAGAAAAAAGATTTTTAAGTGTAATTATCTACAACTCTAGAGAGAGAGAGAGAGAGAGAGAGAGAGTATATAGTGATGGTGTTTGTGCAGGAGAAATCATACGGGCTTCAGCCTGTTATCTGATCGTAGAACTATAGCATAAAAACAATTAAAATCTACAAAATCACAAATCCCACAAATCCTGCATTTTATGGAATGTTTTGTTGTCCGTATAAAAGAGTTACCTTTTTTAAGATTCGAGTTACTGCTGTAATCGTACACCTATGATTCGATACCATTGAATTGGTGTCAACTTTAAATTGTTTATCATAAACAAAGCCTGATCATAATTGTTTCCAAGATGTTTTGTTGAAAAATAAATTTTTGTATGTAATAGTTCTCGAAGAATTTCAGACTCGTCATAACTTTGATTATTAAATGGTACCAAGATTCCCGTAAAATCGGTGCTGATATTGCACGAGTTAGATTCGCTGTTTCGCTAACGATTTCGCAAGTTCTCTTATTTGGATAGTGCTTTCCTAACACAAATGACTACATAATTGATCAATTAAACATTATCGATAGTCAGTACTGATTTTCCCGAAAGGTAATTTTGGTCCTGAGAACATGTGCAGGAAAATTATAATCTTCTTACCTTTCGTATGGAGAATGCTAGCGATACTATCCAATCTTTCTCCTCAAAATACACCGTGTTATGATGGATTTATTGTTCGCTTCCTAGACGATGCTTGAACAGGAGCAAATCATCAATGTATAAGTCAATCAGAAAGTTCATTGTTGAAAATGTGATTTTCTTAGTTTTTTTTTTATGTTTCTACAAGTTTTCCTCAACACCGAATGCCTAACAACTTCCTTAAAATCGCCTTAATGTCCATATCTCACATCAGGTGTGTACAGAGGCATATAAATCGAGGGATTCAGCGGCTGAACTTGTATTGTCGCTAGAAGCAGCTTGATATGGGCAGCTGATCCGTTAAACAAGAAACCTGCAGTAGCTAATAGCGATTGGAGACGGATGAAACTATTTTGTTCAGACTCATAGGCCTGTGTATGCGCCTGCGCCTTGATTGAGTGCGTTTTTTGCTGTATCAACCAAACTAGTTGTCATCATCTATCGAAACGGCAATGTTTTATCTGTCAAAAAACTAAAGTAATAATTTTGCATACACCGTTAATAAATGCGTGTACATACAATACTTGATTCATGATAAATATAATTAAGGTATCAATGTACATTTGTCAATTCTCTCAATTCGCATTCATCAGTGGGTAATGGATGTAAAAGGTTAACCCTCATAATCCACTGATAAAGGAGAATTAGCTGAAACTTAGAGATATTGTTATTTATAAAAAATAGTATGTATAATATCACCGGACTGATTTAAATGCTTTTTACTTCCCAGTTTTCCTGCCAGTCCGATATCCTGATATCATTGTACTTATTTTCAACAGAAACTGCTCATTGTATCTGTAGAAAAATTATACTGGAAAATTATACTTTATTGATAATGTATAAACAAATCACATCAACCACTTTACAGTTTCCTTTTCATTCGGAGCGGTAAAAATGAACTCTGTTACAGTAAAGCGGTAAAATTGAACTCTATTACAGTAAAGCGGTAAAAATGAACTCTATTACAGTAAAGCGGTAAAAATGAACTCTATTACAGTAAATCAGTAAAAATGAACTCTATTACAGTAAAGCGGTAAAAATGAACTCGATATCTGTAAAGCAGTAAAAATGAACTCGATATCTGTAAAACCTTTTAAACTGTTTATTTATCCTTAGAGGGTACGAGTGAAACATTTAGAAGACAGGGATTAATATCGGGAATGAATACCCGTCAACTCACTATTTAGGATGGTGTATGTTTGTGAAAATGCTACGTTATTGACATCAGTGGTAATATAACAGAAGAACTATGTGAATACTTCTCACCTGAAAGGACTAGTACCGCCCAAAACAGCCGCTTTTCGATTTGGAATCTTAGGAGTTATTCCTACTCCGTTTGTGAGACCTTTTGATTTTGATTCATATAGTTGGTTGGTTGTTATGGGTTTAACGCCATTTTTCAGCACATGATAGGCTATACATGGCGGCCAGTATATTTGGTGGAGGAAGAACCCGAGAAAAGCCCAGAAAGAACCACCGACCCACGGAAGCTACTGGCAAACTTTCTCACATACCCACGTTGGCCGAGCTCGAGACTCGAACCCACGAGGAGAGAGGTGAGATGTCAGTGATCTGTAAAGGCGAGCGCCTTTGATCACTCGGTTACCAGGGGCCCCTTGATTCATATGCATACAATTCTTAAACCCCACCCCTCTAATTTTTATCTTGACATCCTTCACGTTGGTGAGTTGGGGCCGGCTTTTCTTCACACATATAATTTTGATGTTGTAGATGAAGAACTAGGCTAAGTTGACCTTGATTGGTTTGCAAAATCAAGAAGCAGTGTTCTGAAACTTTATTTTACCCACCTTATCGTGTATCTCAATTAATGACTTTACGTCAAATCATCTATTCTTATTTAAGATACTTTCTTTTCTCTTCTAATCATCCTTTTGACCTTTGACCTGTTAGGTAAACAAAATAGAAGTGGGGTAAAGGGTATGCGTGGACATGTGATAAAATACACGGTATATACATAATGACCGATACACTATCTGATCCAGTTTCCATGCTGTCACAAAAATTAGCGAGGTCTGACAAAGCCAGAACAAATACCTTCGAAAGCAAGCTACGTATACAATAAGCCGTTAAATTTCTAGGACAGTCTTTGCCTCGCAAGTAAGCTAGCCCCGAAAGTAAGCCGCATTATATATGTAATGTTTATCTTTTATGCAAATAAGTTAACATGTGGAAAGAGAAGTCTATGTCTTCATAGAAGAAACATCGATATTCGAAACTAATTGTGAAGAATCTAGTTGCAATATCATGCATCAATAAAGACAGAAACTGTGTTCGTTATCAAAGCTAAATTTAAAACTATAAATTTGAAACAAAAATCATTGCACATTGTTCTATTTACACACAAGTAATTTTTAACAAACATAACCTAATTTTACGTAGTCTACTGAGATGTTTGCTTGGATAAACGTCTACATCAAAGGTAAGCCGTCCTCTAAAATGGTAAAGCAACAGTTTTTAATGGTAAATTTAAACCGCAGCTTATTTTCAAATGTCCCTAAAACTTTGATTCATCAGTTTATGACTATGCTGAAAACGTTCCATTTTATATTCCTGGTAATGTCGCAGCATCTCCAAATGTTCCGCGTCTAAAAGTACAGCAGAAGAACAAGAGCACAACATTCATATAAATTATTTATTCTGGCAAGTACAAAACAGTTATGATTTCTTTATTTTAGTTGTCTGTTTGCCTCTGTGCTTGTTTGGTATCTTTCACTGTAGCGCCACCTCATGACGCAATACCTTTCTTGAAAGTATTTTCTGTCAAGAGGCAGAAACAAATATTTTTACAGGTTAGAAAGTGGGCAGTTTGAAACTAAATATTATAGCTTTAAGTCGGGAGTAATTTGTACTCTTAAGGAATATATCACTACTTGTATCAAATTTGATTTGGAAACCCGTCTCGATTTTCCAACAAATAATATCATGCTTTGAATCTCTATCATTTGCGCCCCAAAGAAAAATAACAAAGTAGAAAATAAACAGATAATATGAACCTAATACCAGGGTATATTCATCAGCATCACTACAGGAAAATAAATATTGAACGAGATAAGCAACAGACAACGTGCACATCATGTAACTCTATTTATATATATTTGTTTTCCTGGCCACAGTCCTGAGCAATATTACTTATTTGATGTCAACCACAGTAATGAATCTATTCGCTCGCAGACGTGTCAACAATACTACTGTTTAATGGAACTGGATTTTTTTTATTGCGTACCCTTATTCTTAACCAGCTAACCTATAGAATGGTGTAAGTGGTTTTTAACTCGATTGACTCCGGTTTTTCTCGTGTCCGACATGTTATAATCGCAAATTGCGCATTTAATTCTAGGTGCTTTAGTATCGAGGTACCGACTTGAATATGGAAACTTCAAGATACAGGAGTTTTTACCTTGCAGGATGTTTGTTTGTCAGAGTCAATCTATGTCCAATCGGCACTAGAAGTATTTGGGAATTTTGTAAAATTTTGCCTCTAATTATTGCTATTGCACTAAAATTGGTATTCACGAAAAATAGATAATTCACTCTGTTGGTATACGATTAAATATTGTAAAAAAAAATTAGATTTTTAACTTTTCCTGCTCATGCATATGATATCCATGGATTAATGCAGGGATATATCCGACTTAGGCTAACTAAAACTGTTGAAGACGAAGAAAGTGCCAGGCATTGCTTTGTTTACTCCGTGTACACATTTTCCGGGGGATTATTGCTCAGTCAATACCTAAGATATCGATATAATCTTCTTAGTTTTCTGATAAAATGTTTCGAGGAAGAACGTATTAACTTTTTAAAGGAAGATAAGCAGAAAATCCCTTACACGTCGTGTTTAAATCATGACCGTAATTTTAACGTCAAAAGACAAAAGCACGGATGTCAAATATTCACCTGTAAAAGTGAATCAGTCTATCATAGCTTTCTTGTATGGAAAGTTTTGAAAGAAAAACCTTAAAAGTATATTGCCTAGCAGCTTTTAGGAGCTCATGGACAAGAGAAACGATTTTTTTGGGATCTGCTTTGCGTGGCGCTCTACAGTTTCGTACTTTGCATGGGTTTAGATTTTTACAGAAAAGAATTTTACAGGTTTTCCTCACTGGTTATCCTGGACATTTAAATAGACCTAATATATCTTAGGTATTATTAAAATAACGTTTCATTTTCTTTATTTTGGTGTATGATTGATGGGTATAATTTGGGTTATAGAGTATACAGCATGGCCTTACTTCAGATGTTCACCTCTCAAAAAACTGCTAGCTCCGCTTGGTCATTTTCACTTCCTGGACTTCAAAGGTAAATTGTTTAAAAAGAGCGGATAACTTGTTTTTACTTTTTATGCATTTTGTAATTCATTCATTGTACTTTCAGAAGCTGGTATTGCCTACTCTGGCAAAATTCGTTTTCCCTATTTTAATAACTGCTTAAAATAGTGTTTTTTTGGACTAATTCAGGCTGATTTTTCGAGCACACGGGAGAGGCCATTTTTGTCAGCTGTGTGCTTAGATCGCGTACAATTTCCACAAGTACTATATGTGAAGAAATTTCAGCCACAGTACATAAAATTGCATAGAGGTATGCCAACATTCTCTTCATTGTGCAGGTTGCAAATTCAAACAACTTCACCTTACACCTGTCACTCTCTCAGAAGTACATAATATCTGTAGAGCGCCTCCTTGAACTGTTCGTGATGCACGTTTACATGCTGATGTTCATTTTCATTGTCTCGAGCTCAAACATTTTTGTTTTTGTTTTGCAGTTCTATCCAGCATCAAAACAAACGTCATGAGTAAATTATTTTTTACCTGGAATTAGTGCGGACCTATACGAACATGACGTGAGCTATTATTCCCTTTGTCAGATAAATTATCCCCCAAACCTGTACCGATACTGATGGGCGGTTTAAGGTCTGACTTCACCTCTTCATAAAATCAAACCGCCGATCAGTATCAATACAGGTTAGGGGGCTCATTTATCGGACTATTATTTACTATGGCAGTAAATTAACAGTCCTTACCTATGTGCTTGATTATGTGAAAATTGCAGCCATGATGGAATTATAGTTCCAAACCTGTCAGAACAGATGATCTTACCGACGTCGATACAGAAAATCAATAAGCTGCAAAACAATATCTCTGTTGATTTCATCAAGGGCTTTCGATAAATACACGAGCTACGTTAGCTGTACTATGGACTGTACCTCGCTTATTTTTTTATGTTCGAAATTGATTTTAAAAATGTATGTAAATTTACATATTTCAAGTGATGATGCATATTGATGGAATTAAATACCTAGCACATCGGAGAGTTCTATAAAAAGATTCACAAATGAGTCTAATTAAGTTCCATCCTTAGTAGTACCAAATCAATACATAGAGAAGATGTGTAAAGAGTGTCAATTAATGCTTTCAAACCGGTCATTGCTGCTTTATGTTTCCTCTCTACTGCCACCAATCATGTGTGCAGATTTACGGTGTCAACCAGGTAGCCATGAAAAAAGGTTTTTACTATTTGTTTAGTTGTTTTTAACGTGGTTCGCTGTTACTTTTTCTAAACTTTTTGCTGCACAGATTGCAGTACAATTCTTTTTAATAGAAATTGAAATAATATCGTAATTTGAGCGACCTGATTTGATAATGAATTTATGAAATAATTATGAATTGTATTTCCCTTATTTTATTCATTTATACTGACATTAGTGGAAATTTCATTATTCACATAGATAAATTAGAACAATAAAAGCACTGCCAATTATGAATATTTCCAACTTTTATTTCTCTGTAAATATTTTTGTGGAATATAAAGATAGTCTGTAAACCGTAGTAATAGGCGTGAAATAAAAAAATATGATTTCCTTTTCATCTGATATATTTTATTACAAGTTCTATAAATGTGTCTACAGTGTTTGCATGCCCAATTTTGTCATACTATAACTAGCTATTTCAAGAATGCATATAATTTAAAATCGATTCAGGATACAATATAGATATAAAAATAAGAACCGTTCCAGTGTTGAGATGTTGACTGGCAATTATCCGACATGTCTTAATGATATATACGTCGTATAAACTGCGAGTTGCCAAATCAAACTGCAAATAAAGACCTAAGGGTGTTATGTCTGTTTGATTCGGCAATTGACAGTTATACCACAATAAACACAGAAACAACATTCAACTCAAATAATTGCAATTCTGAACTAGTTTACTTTGTCATTCATTCTGTCGCTTTTTATTTCTCTGTTTTCCTTTTCTGACCATCAAATCCCTGTCTGGTAAGAAAATTCTCCCTTCGTTGAATCAGCTATTTTTAGCATTGAAGAAATTCAGGGTGCAAAGAACAGTTTTATGTACGAATTTGATGCCGCATCAACCTACCTTAACGAAACATTCATAAAAAATAAAATACATCAGTAAGGTTAAAAAGTTCCATATTTTTGGATAGCTATACTAAAACAAAACATAAGAATATCATTCACTTGACCTGACAAGTCTATGGAAGTTCATAGCAAAAGAAGTTTATGCACCCCAGCGCCAAATTTATACAGACATTTTTCACATCCTGAAGGTAATTTTTGATGCAAAGGGATGCTCACAGTGCAGACGCAAGCCCTTTCCCTATGTGGTAATTTTGAAAAATATTGTGTACTAAATAGGTTGATGCAATTCAAAATAGTTGCCATCCAGCCCGTTTTGGGGGATATTCTATTGCCTTGAACCCACATGTCTGCTGCTATGGGTGGCTTAGCTCTGCTTTGTAGCCGACTAATGGTATTTCTTGTCTACATACTGTGAAGTAACTATAAGAGGTGTACATGCCTCACGTCAATTTCAAGAACAACACCTAATTCACAAATATATTCATATCTTTAATTATTAAACAATAATAACTGAAAAAGTCACACCATAGCCATAAATTAAGATATTTTACAGGGACCAATTTACGAAACTATTCTCTGCCACCTCAACGAACCATTACGGCAATCGATTTTTCTGAATAAAAGGTCAGAACCACGTTGGCAATCTTCAAATCAGCATGTTGGAGAAAAGAAAGCAAGAAGTATTTGTTTTCAATGTTCAAGAATGATTTAATCCATAAAAAGAACAAAACATGAATTCAATTTTCGCTGTCAACTGTTCCTTCGAAATTCTACGTTTAATAGTTCTAATTAGGGGCCTTGTCGCATTAGTCTAAATTTAGGGAAAAATCAACATTCAGGCCTAAAATATTTCCTGGAAATATCTTTATATAAGGGATTTTCATCGATAAAAATAGCAACACATATCTAAATAAAACTGTTCGAATAACTTTGCTTTGCACTGCGCAGAGAGAGAGAGAGAGAGAGAGAGAGAGAGAGAGAGAGAGAGAGAGAGAGAGAGAGAGAGAGAGAGGGAGAGAGAGAGAGAGTATGTGACCGTAAGAGTGTTAGCGTTTTGATTATTAAATTTAAAAAGAACTAACATTCTTTTTAATATTTAATGTTTGCTTTTTCAGTATATTTGAGAGTTTTAGGATACTTCAAGTGAAATATCAGCCTTAACACAGTTCTATCAAAATGGATTAGCTAGCTGTTCATATCCACTGAAAATATTGGGGGTGTAGCTATTAACAATGAATGGTTTCATCTTCTCAAAAACGGCTTGTTTGTGTCTTTAACTGCATTCGAAATTTTTTCCAGAAACCTGGATATGCGGAAATAAAAATCAGTCTTGTCCAGTTGTTTCAAACTCAACATAATGTACACGCCAACGAAACTGATTATTTTAGCTTGTTAGCCAGACAACTTCAAACTTTAAATTTCCCCATATCTGTATGTATGTCTCTCACTGCACACACACACACATGCACGTACACACACATACAAAGAACATGAACGTTCAGCTAAGAATGATCTCTTTTGTAGACGTGGTAATACCTAAACACTCTGACGTCTGCATTGAGTGCACTTGAGTTCACAAAACATTCCCGGTGTTTTGATTCAGAGTTAACAAAATAACATTTGCCCTGTCATTTGCCCAGTGCATGCTTGATATGATTTACTGACTGAAGGTAAGCTTGCAGACTTAGATTTATCTTTTTATTTACTAAAAAATATTACAAAAAGACGAGTTTACAAGTTCGAATCGCACATTTCGATGGACGCCACTTTCTGATTGTTAATTTCAGTTTGTAGGTCGCGCGACTCAATTTTTAGCGCTAAAATGTTGCTCATCGAATAGTTTATTCATAAATATTAACAGCTGATCGTGATCACATGATGGCGTTTTGACCAATGAAATTACACGTTACATGAAACATTCATATTAAGTGCAACTATAGCTGTTTAATATGTCCTTTATTGCATAGACACTTCGAACGAAGAAAATGCAACCTTTAGAGTTTGATCGTACAGATTATTAAATGAATTTGCTTTTTGGTAATTCAATTTTGATCCATATATGCTTCTAAAACCCTGAGCCAGTTTCTGTTCTTTTAGTTCTGCAGTATAATTGTGCAAACTTATTTAATATTTTTTTATCTGGCTCTTAGTTAAATTTGTATTTGTTTGTTTGTGAGTGTGTGTGGTGTGTGGGTTTTGGGGGGGGGGGGAGCGCTGCAGAATTTGAACTCATTGTTTTCTTTTCAGACCTCGGTTTTGGGTAGAAGTTTGCCTTCGAGGTCATATATACTGAATGTAAGCAATGATTTATTTTGAAATCAGAATGAGAACTGTCACTTAGAAAGTGTCTTTTTGGCAAATGCTTAAAGCCCTCAGTGTGCAAACATCTTTAAAAATGTTAAACGCCGATGAAAATGCTTCAAGGTTGAATCATTTTCCAGGCACTAAAGAATAAGACACAAATGTAGAAACAGTACAAAACACGAAAAGATCTTTTTATAAGCTAACATTTTATGACATATAAGTCAATAAGGGGTCACACATTTTATAATTTCAAGCAAAACATGAAATAGCACAAAATAAATAGAGTTTTAAGAAGTTAAGCATAGAAAAAATTAATTGAAGAAATTAATAGGCTACAACAGTATATATGTGGACATGTGTAGCGCCACATAAATACACGAAACATATCAGAAGTGATTTATATATATGCGCAAAGAGTGATGATATATCTATAATAATTTTATTTTTACACATTTCTTTCTGTTGCAGTCATATATTGGAATTGTAGGACCAAAAATGGCCTTTCTTCATCCGGTTCAGTAGCGCATGAATAGTATTAAGTACTCAGAAAATGAAAAAAATATTTTGGTTAGATAGAAAAAAAATATCTTGACCTTTTTAACTTAATTATGATGAGTTCTGAGAACTAAACTATCATAATTCTAAAGACATCATCTCAGTTACATAGATTCAGTTGAACGCATTACAAACATTTAAAGGTTTGAAAGAATTAGATATGCAATTATAGGAAATTGTGAGGAGCTGTTTAGCTGTTTTGCTTAGTAATCAGCCGTTAGCTTTGCTATGGCACAAGACCTGCAGAATTTCAAGTGATAGATTTTTGTGACATTTATTTTCTTAAATGCTATTTTCTAACAAAGACCTATTAGAATTTGTATTGTCTGATTATACCAGAAAATTCATTATCGGGATTAAAACTGGAAATGGGAAAGGCGAAACTTCCTTCCTTGATTTGTATGGATTGTGTGTGTGTGTTTGCGTATATATATATATATATATATATATATAATATATATATATAGATAGATATATATATATATATATATATATATATATATATATATATATATATATATATATATCAGTGGCGGTGCAAGGGTTCGAGGCGTCCGGGGGCAATGTTCTTAAGTGGCGGCCCAACTTTGCCAGAGAGAACAGTTTTTTTGTGTTAGTTGCCAATCTCCCCCTCCCCCCCCCCCCTCTACGCCCCGGTTACAGCTAAAACTATATATATATAATCTGATCGAGGCATGATTTAATACATAAAATGATTCTGCCCTCTTTAATGACAGATTATTTGAGCCAGCTATGTTGGAGCCGGTCATATAAACATCAATAGCTGTAGCCTTGGTAATGAACATTTTTAAGAACATTGACAAAGGAAGTATGCCGCATGATAGAGACCTTTCACAGTGGACGATGCATTCACTGCCCTCAATCAATACATAGACTTAACGCGTTCAAGATAGTGCATAGGCACTTCATGGCATTGTGCCCTTTAAACAAAATTACTTAAATGCAATTGACAAGGTTGAAATACATTACCGATAACTTTATTCAACACGCGTGCTTTATGGAGTCGTTCAGTATTGCTCTTAAACTGTATTTCTTGGGAAATAATCATGCATTTAGATAATAGCATAACCTGTTTCTTTTGCTCTCCTAATCAAGATTGCTGAAAGATATTTTGCAAAATTGTAAACCAAAGTCCAACAGTAAGAGAATTCTGAAAAGGGCATAAAAGGGATGGGACCCATACGTCGAACAGGCACGATAACATATAATTGGATGTAGACTAGGATTTCCTGAGAATTGTTCGTCAGAGACGCGTATAAAAAAAAAGAAAAAAAAATTGGTTGTAAGGTCTGCTTGGTATGCAAGTGTACACAGTCCACCAGAATTAACTCGAGGGCTGCCAAAGCAAAGTGAATACTATGTACTCTCACAGACAATTTGTGCCCGACCAAAAGACCTGTTTTACCTCACAAAAATATAACAGACCCATTCAAGCACCAAAATAATTACCTAAACACAGTGCATGTTTTCAATCTCATTAAAAAAAATATCCACGTCAAAAAGTGTCGTCAATTTATAGTCTGCAACATTGGGGTTTTCCAAAAACTAAACAAGCCCAACTAGACGATCGGGATAGATCATGGTGGTAAAACAATCGTTTAAAATAGTCATGAGCTAGACAGAATTCGCTCGTCAAATTTGTTTCAAATTGAGTTTTCGAGGGAATGTTCGTTTAAAGTTTCTTACACAGGATTTTACAAGACATTGGCAAGTAATAGTTAGCATTCGATCCATATTTGACTTGTCCTCGTATAGCGACCAAAAATTGGTATTCTCTGGGATGAGAGGGTGGGATTTTAACTGGTGAAACATGTTTGTCAATGTTACCACGATTTCTTAGACGTGCTAATAAATTGCAACTCCTTCCGAAATCACTCTGTAAGCACGCAATGCATTTATCGCTCATTATGTATGCCTGATTAGCGGCTATATGGTGTAATGAGCATTTAATACTTGTTTCGCGTGTGAATCTGGATTTATATTAATATTAGGAGGGATAAAGGTATGTACAGCATGAAATTATCAGAGAAATATTTATCTTCCTTGACGTCTGAATAAATAAGCTTGAAGCGTACAAGATGTATGATTGTTACATATTGTAAATGTCAGGTATTGTAACAAAGAATCGAATTATTCGAAAAAAAAAAAAACGTCTGTCATAAAATTAAAAAAAAAGAAAAAACAATATGGTAAAAATCCAAGTCTCATAAATCTAAGCTTTAGAACAGTATTGTTCAAACAATTGTTTATAACACTGGTCTACAGCCAAAATGCTTCCGCAATAAATGTTGTCAAACTTTACTAATTCTGGTCAATGAGAACGAAAATGATGCTTAAAATTGTTGATTGGCTCAAGTTTTAAAGATATTATACTGGGTCAGTATATACGACCCTTGATTTGGGAATGGCGGAGGATAGGTGAGTTATAAAGGGAAGGGATCTCAATTTAAACCAGAAATGACTAAAATACATCTTTGACTGGATCTATGAATAAATCTATGACTGTGTTTGGACAGTACTTGCTTTTTAGGCAAAACAATGAATGATGCAATCTGAAGCTGGTATTGCGTCATACACGATATGAACTGCATCATTTTATTCCTAGAAGTCATGGATGATGCAATCATAACTAAGCTTACATCACTCTGCTGAAGAAATTGCCCTATATCAGCTCTACAAATCATACAGTGTCGTGCTCTCTTCTTTGTCAGTGTTTGATTTTGCAAAGGGACACATTTCTCTTTAGCCAAAGTGAGCAGAGCTGCATCGTACTTGTGTGAACAATGCAGATAACTTATGCTATGTTTGTGTGAAGTGACTTTTGCATCACAAAAACGCAGTATAACCACTATGGTTAAGAAAGCCTATCACCTTTATTTTGGCTGCAACATTGGAGATCAGGACAAAATGTGGGCCCCACACATATGCTGCAACACTTGTGCAACAAATCTTCGCCAGTGGTTGAACAGGAAAAGGAAATCTATGCCTTTTGCAGTGCCAATGATTTGGAGAGAGCCAACAGATCATATCAGCAATTGTTACTTCCGCATGGTGCCTCCAGTTGGGAAAGGTGTGTCAAAGAAGAAAAAGTGGACTGTGCATTATCCAAACATTCCGTCAGCTATACGCCCAGTACCCCACAAAGAAGGACTGCCGGTTCCTGGTGCACCAGAATCATTCTCAGTTGAGTCAGACGAGGAAGAGGAAGAGGATGAAACTTCTAGTCCTGAACCATCAATGTCACATGACCCATATTTTCTCCCCTCCTCTTCCTCTGAACCACACCTCATAACACAAGGTGAACTGAATGACCTTGTCAGGGATTTGGAACTACCCAAAAGTAAGGCAGAGCTGTTGGGCCATAGACTACAGCAGTGGAATCTCCTGGCAGGTGATGTTAGGGTTTCCATGTTCCGTGACCGTCAAAAGGATCTTGTCCCATTCTTCTTCATGGAAAGTGATCTTGTAGCCTGCAACAACATCGATGGTGTGATGGCAGCCCTCAACATCGTTCATGATCCAGATGAGTGGAGACTGTTCATTGATTCATCGAAGACGAGTCTTAAGCTGTTTTGCTGCATAATGGCAGTGTTTTGCAATCAATTCCAGTTGGTCATGTAAGTCCATATGAAGGAAACCTATGAAAACATGAAACAACTTTTGAGGTGCATAAACTATGACCAACATCAGTGGCAGCTTTGTGGCGATTTCAAGGTTCTTGCTCTCTTGCTTGGTCTGCAGACTGGATACACAAAGTACTGCTGTTTTCTCTGCGAATTGGATAGTCGTGCGAGAGAATCCCACTACATCAAGAGAGATTGGCCACTCCGACAGTCATTGGAGCCTGGGATGAAAAGTGTTCAGCATCCACCACTTGTTGAATCAAGGAAAAGTTTGTTGCCACCCTTGCACGTCAAGCTGGGTCTGATGAAGAACTTGGTCAAGGCTATGGACAAAACACAATCAGCTTTCAAGTACCTCCATGGAAAATTTCCAATGTTAAGTGAAGCTAAGATAAAGGAAGATGTCTTTGTTGGTCCTCAGATTCGTGAACTTCTTCGAGATGATGCATTTCACCGTGCACTGCGTGGCAAGGAAAAGACGGCATGGAAAACCTTCCAGTTAGTGGCAAAAAATTTTCTCGGAAACAACAAGCCAGACAACTACAGGGAGTTGGTGGAATACCTACTCAAGGCATACAAAGGTCTTGGTTGCAACATGTCACTAAAGATACATTTTGTGCACTCTCATCTAGATTTTTTTTCCACCGAACCTCGGAGCAGTGAGCGACGAGCACGGCAAGCGATTTCACCAGGATATTGCAACAATGGAGAAACGCTATCAGGGCAAATTGACCCCATCAATGCTTGCAGACAATTGCTGGACAGTGACAAAAGAGGCTCCATTTAATGAATACAAGAGACAAGCCAAGAAGCGCCGAGTAGACACTGTATAAGGACTAAACTATGTACTTATATATACATAATAGTTTTTTGACTTTTGTTTCAATATATTGTTTATTTATATAACCCTTTTGCTGTTTTTGAAAGTGTTACATAAACAGCACGGGTGAAATATTATCATGTAAAGCAACCATAAACACACGAAAAGACCTAGGTTTACAATTTATGATTAAAACTCTACTATGTACACAATATACATAGACGTAAAATGTAAAAACTTAAATATCTTGGAAACAGTAGCCAATCAGTTGTTTTAATTGTCATACTTGAATTCAGCACATCAAAATCCCTAATAAATAGCACATTTTATCTCTGAAGCAGACGACTTCGAAAAAATTGTAGACCAGTCGGATAAAAGTCGCATTCTAATCCCTTTTCAGAATATATAATCTCAGCCTTTGAAATAATTTGTTTGTAAAATCTTAATTATTCGGACGTCAAGTATTTTAAAATCATTATTTCTAGTATTTATATTATGTCTTATTTATTACAGAATATGTAGCAAATAACAATCTTTCCAAATGCACCGAATCTTCGGGTGATTATTTTTGTTAATGACAAATTAAGTAGGAAACAAAACATAAAAAATCACGGTTTAGCAAGCTAAAGAAACTGGCCACGCGCTTTTGAGATCTACGAATCACTTTTTCAAGGCTGGCGACACAGACCAAGGGCAATTACAAACACAAAAACGTAAATAAAGTATGTTGTTACATACAATTCTGTTACTGTGAAACCAAAATCTCACAATCTAATATTAATATATCCAGAAACAAAAGTCAGAACACTTTATACTTTGAACTATTCACATTGTGGCAAAAATCAAGTATTCCAGTTTGGCTAGAAGATTATGTTGTTGCAGGTTGCCAACAGGTGATCCAGTTTTTAACTGATCGAAACAAAGAAAGGGTACCAGATTACGGCAATGCGCCATCTGTATTCGATGTCCAATATATGGCTACACAAAAATGTTGTGCCGTATAACATTCATTGTCCAGTTATAGTCCACAGAGTAAAAATATTGTTTGGGGATCCGTAATAGTAGCAAAAGGTTTTGGGCCACCACAGTTAACTTTCTATGACTTGCATTGTCTCACTAATACTAGTCGCAGAAAACCTCTTACGACTAGTTTTGTCGCACTAATACTAGTCACCAAAAGTTTTCCACACCTAGTTTTGCGGGGAGGGAGCTCCATAGATGTAAAAAAGGGGGTGAGGGTGGTCATAAAAAACTTTTCATGATTATTATCAGTCCGCCGTTACACCACCACAGGACGGGACGCCTACAATTGTAGGTTACACCCCTATTAGAGAAATGTCAGTCCGTTGATACGCCACAATGAAAGAATGCAACAGATGCAAGTGGTTGTTTGCGGGTAAAAAGCCATCTGTTGGGGCCCGTGCTTGCAGGCGTTTTGTAAGATTAACATGCGCATACAATGCAAAGGAAGAGCGCTATCGGTTGCATGCCGGACCTGTGGAGTGGGAACCCAAGCCCAGGCCAGGCTAAGGACGACCGTGCGGAAAAAGCTGGGTGTTATAAAAACTAGTGTACACCGAAAAAAAGGGTGGGGGGTCAAAGCCTTCAGTAGCGTGCTGCAGCAGCTAGAGAAAATCGCGTACTGCGGCTGTGAGCACCACCGCAATGGCGTGCTCGCATGGCGAATCTATTTAAAGAAGCACCGCACAACGAGGTTATCAGCAGCCTTAACGACATGATAAATTCCTTGCTTTCCGAAAGGTTAGGGCTGACAGCTTGGGAAATAAGTCGAATATTAGTAAAGACCGGAACAAAAACCACCAAGCACGACGTCAACAGTGTCCTGTACCATGGGAAGTTTTCAAAAGATGCGGGCAGCGCGCCTAGATGATGCGCGCATTTAGAACCACGGGCGTATTTTAGCACTATTAAAGCCGCCACAGCCGTTCTGTAGGAAAGATGTGCGTTGGATGTTTTTGGATTGACGCGCTTATACCAACGCTCGTCCCCCTGGCAGCCTTAGTGGTGCTTGTTGTAGCCGTGTTCAGCGTTGCAAAAAGTCTTTCTCACGCTGATACTGGTAATACACATCTCGCTTCGGATGAAGGCCCAAGCTCAGAAAGCAGGAACGGTGCTCTACGAGGAGCTGGAGACAGAAGCTAGACGGGGCGGCACGTACGACATTATGGCTTGTAAGCCAGAACAGCACTCGGAAGCGCAGGCGGAAGGAAGTCAGGTAGGGACTGGCTGAAGGAGAAGTACATAACACAGCTCAGGCTAAAACCTCGCCTTTGAGCCTTTTCATAAGCTCCTCGGGACCTTCCGTTCTGCCGCGCGCGATCAACGCGTTTGGGAGGCCATCCTTTTTTCCAGCCTTCATTGCCGCATATATTTCCCGCTCGTCTAAGATGAGCTAAAACTCCTCCCCCGTAATGGAGTTGTCCCCAAGGCCGCGCGAGACGTGGTCCGCGATGGTCTTAAGCTTGCCCTCGGCGAGGACCCGTATTTGATCGTGCTTGGCCTGCCAGCGAGACGAGCCGGCAGACGAGCGAGGCGCCCTCCAGATGGATAGCGAGTGGGGCGGCCGTCACGGTGGCTAGCATGCCAACACCCGCGACATCAGCACACACAGCGACGGTTCTGTACGCCGCCGCTACCCTATTTATAACGTTGATGGCCCTCGTATACTTTTTTTTAAACCGAGCGCCTGTTTGATCTCTGTCTTGAGGCAAAAGTTGTGGATGTTTTCTTTGGTTGGTAGTGTAGGATACATTGCAATTTGCTAACTAGTAGGACTCAGGACCTGCCCAGGACCCACCCAGGCCAGGTCTTCTGTAAGCAGGGACACACACACCACCAGCGAAACAGCATTCCCCACAGGTTTGGTGGTATGAACCGAAACGTCGTTCTTTTTGGCGGACAGCACCATCATGGCGGAAGATTCAAAGTTATTTCTGACCATAGTTCTACCCAATAACCACTGCTTTGGTATCTAATGGAAATATAAAATTCGAAGCGAACGTTAGGGGTCTCCCCCCCCCCCCCCCCGACCGGGAAGAGGTACAGCGCCCCCGTTCGAGGACATTTTAAATAAGGCTCCATCGCTTCTTCTTTTCAGTATAGTAAATAAGCGGTATAGGGGAAAACCTAGTGTCCATGCGAAAATGAACGCGAGAACCTCCAGTAGGGTGTGCCGCGGCCTTATAATAGAAATTCCGCCTTAGCCATGTGTCCTCGCCAAAGAGGATGTCGTCTTTAATATGTTTATTGATCTCAAAGAGCCTAAGAGATTCTCCTTCGTTTGTATATTTGCTTAAGTTCCGTCCTAGCCTGCACAGCAACCCACAAGCGCCCCCGCTCCGCAGCAGCTTCAGCCAACAACTCATATCCAGTTGAGGTTTGATCCGAGAGCGGCCCCCATCCCCCCGCGAGTGTGTCTCCACCCCATCCCCACCCCAGAAGACGTAAAGGCATCGCAAGAGGCCGTAAATCACGAGGGTAACAAGACAGCGATATTGGTTGGTGAGGTTGCGGTCCTACTTATGGCTATGTGGCTTCTACGCTAAGTGCCTGCTCATCTCAACACGAACGACGATGACTAGCTCCACCAGGTTCCCAGCCACCCTTCCGACAGCGTTGACCACGGTTCTCATAAAGAAGGAAACGACTGCGAGAATAATTCCGGGCAGCGTCTTTTTGTCCAGCGTCTTTAGCATCCCCGACAGCCGTCCTAGCTTTTTTTTACCCACTCCTTTACCACGCCAGGCTCTGGCGCAAGCCGTGGTGCTGGGGACGGCGCGGAAGCTGGTTCTGCGCCTCCGCCATCCGCGACCGCGAGCACAACCGTTCTTATGGTAAGAATTGACTAATGTTGTGTCCTCGCAGATAATTTGACCAGTAACATCTCGGACAGAAATCAGCTGTTTGCAAAGCTCCCCTTGTTGCGCTTCAGCCTCCTGGTTAAGAAGTTCGATTTCCTCCTCCTTGCCGTCAAGTTTTTGGCCGTCCCCCCCCCCCCGGTCGTATTCCATGTATATGTTCTGTCTCTAGAGCATTAGTATTCCATTCTGAATGATGTAGTCGGCGTAAACGGGCTGCAAAAAACGCGTCAACACAATCGTTACGAATCTTTTTTTTATCCTGAACTAATCTATTCCTTGGAGGACTTCCAGCCGTCTTTCAACATTCTTCTACTGGGTGCTGGCGAAGGAGTCCTCCGTAAATGCAGTTTCTGCCGCCACATCAGACACGTCGAAGTCAAGTTTTTATTCTGTGCTGTGCGCTACTTGGAGATGGGGGGGGGGACGCACTCCAATAGTACAACAAGACGTATGTCACAGTACAGAAACAAGTTTGACACTATCCATGTCCAACACCAAGCTTGCCTGAACTATTAGAAACCAATACCTGGGCTGTGTGGTCATATTGTACACCAGGGTGCTGCGGCACCAAAAGGTCGCGGCCAACAAAATCGACACAATGTGAAACATCAACCTGAACGCACCCCGCCAAGAGCATTAAGGCTAAAATTCTGCTTTTCGAGGACACCGCCAAGTGAGGCCTTTGCGCACGACAAGGAGAACTTCTACAATTCCCTTATTAATAAGGTTACTGTTGTCGACGAGGGTGTGCCCAACCAGATCTACGCTTATGGGCAGTCGCACCACCAGTTGTGTGATGAGGCCTTCAGCGTCTTGTTGCGGGAAAACCTTCAAGAGACGGAGGTTGGGTCCTTCTACCAGAACAGGTTCGCCTCAATCCTCGACATGAGGTCCACAGAGGACCACTTTATCCACGGGTAAGACAGGTTCCCATCAAAGATCTTCCTCGACTTAAATGCGTGTCGGCTATCAGACAGAGTATATCATGAGTTTAAAGAATTCCTTTTCAGACTGATTCTTGACTTAGCACTCAGGCCGTTGCTTAGCTTAATATACGTCGCCATCCAGGAGCTTTGGTTAAACTCCAGCGTCCCGTGGATCTTGGTGACACGCATGCTTAGGATGGTGTACAGCTGCAGGTTCTTCCAGTGGACCACGTAGCGCTTCTTCTTGCGTAGGTTTAGAACCAGTTTCGTGCATCCGGCAAACTTGCCCTTTAGCTGGTGTACAAAGCTAGCCTGGTAGAGGCCTTTCCACTCTTCCAGAATGATCATTGTCTCGGAGGCTAGCGGGCAGCCGCTGTGCACCTCATGGGATCTGCTGGGTACTCGAGGTGAAACATCGAAGATGTAGCCCTTTGGCGACTCAGGTTTAAGGCCGCAAACAAGGTCATCTTGGCTGACTTTGTCGTCGAGAACCACCCAACAAAACCCACCAGTTGGCAGACTCATATCCCTTGAGGCTATTTGTGTCAAGGTAGGTAATCCAGCTGTTTCATTTACTGGGGTCGTGTCCGTTGCGTTGCTGGTTGTTCGCCTTCGCGTGCCAGCGGCTTACCATCAAGTTGCCGCCACGGATCCTCCTCTCAATGAACAGGTGCATGTCGATGTTTGTGAGTTCCAGGCAGACGCCAGTGATATTTGGAGGGCATCCCAGCTCATTCCAGGGGAGCTTTAGTAGTGGGCTGGGTAGAAGCCGTAGTGCACCATCGGGGTATCGCGGAAGGTCTCTAATATGTCCACCAGCTAGAGCACGTCCATTTTGAAGTAAAGGTCGTGGTAGTCTCCCAGGTTTTGGCATCCAACCCCCTTCCAGTCGTTTTGCGCTTGCTCGTATCCTGCCACAATAATGCGCGCGCATCTCACACTGCTATAGAAGGCCTCGATTAGGGGAGCTGCGCCTCGTCGAAACGCTCCCAGTGGGTCGTGTACTCGTAGGGTTACACACCATTTCTAGCAAAATAACTGACTGTATGCCCTGTGTAACGGCTTGTGATGTGGAACACTTCCTTGGGGAGGTTGCCTGTCAGCTTTTCGAGGCTGCTGCTCATAACTGGAGACTGTCAATAAACTGCAGCTGCTTCAGAGAGAACGCCATGTACTTCTCCATGTTGTTGCGGATGGCGCTGATGCCGGCCGCAGAGACCGTCCTGATGGTCTCCATGATCAAGTTCCCGTCGTAGCTGTGCAGGTTGTGGATCACGACCGGTACCATGTTTTTCTCCGAGCTGATGCAAAGCTGGAGGTTGCACGCGTTGTGAGCCGCACCACGTACTTGCCTGTGATGTGACAGTAGTCACGCATAGGGTCCTTCCATATGGGCTTGCTGCAAATGTGACAGTATTTGCCCTCTACAAATACTTTGAGCTAGCCGCGCTCATATTCAGCTTGGTCAGGTTTGAAAACAACAATCGTATCCTTCATCTCGTGCTCAAGGCATCTGATAAAGTTGGCGACCTCCTCCTTTCTTCGGTACAACACCTGTACCTTGTTGACCCCATTGCAGTGGACCACTACAATGCAGAAATCAGCAAGGAATTTGGCTGGCGATTTTCGGTGTGCAGTTTTTGCTTGGGTCTAGGGCGGAGCCTTCCACCGGCGCATTCAACGCCTGGTAGATAACGTACGGAACGAGCATGTGGCTTTAGTAGTGCTTGAACCATAGGGTATTTTTGCCCGAATCCGGCATGACGGTTCGTTGCGGTTTCTCGCCTATGCTAGCACAGTCGGCCTTGCAGGACTATAGCAGGTCGGCCCGACTGAAGACGTGCAAACATCGGCGGCAGACATGCAGTTTATGCTCGTGTTTGCTGTGCTTGTTCACTATTCAGCCCATATCCTTGATCCTGACGTAATGTCTTTTAGCGTCTTCGCCTACCACTTCGGACAATAGAAGCAGGTCCACGGCGTGTGGCCTTACTTTATCGCTAATGCGTAGTGGGTAGAGAGAGGTACCCCAGACAAAGACGCTGACAGCGATTTCCGGGTTGAGGAGCTCGAACTTGCCGACGTCGCACACTTTAACTGGAAAGCCGATTCCATCGAAATTGAGCTGGTCCAGGTGATGGCTCTAATTGCCTGCCCAATAATCGTGGTCGTCCTCCAGGTTCACGCGTTGATAGGATGGTCTACTCGAACCATTGTTTGTCGGTATTTTTCACATTAACGATTGACTGCGGCGTAATACACTTATGTATGTAGTTCCGACCCCGAAACGGACGGTACTTCTAAACATGAAGTTCTAGTTCCACACACCTCCCGAAGTGCCAGCCGCAACCCTCGCGCATGTAATTTTCGATTCGCTCTTGGATCGCGGCGTTGACTTGGGAAACCGGCAGCTCGACTTCGTCGGGCCGCATGGTGGCGGTTGTGGTGCTACGGAAATAGACTATAACCTGGACGGCTTCCTGCTGGCCTGGCGCGGTTTTATGTTGGGCCACCAGCACGACCTAAAATTCGCGCCGGCGTGGTTGCTGATCTCCCTGCCAAGAGTATTCCACACATTTGTGTCCATGGCATCAAGAAAGACGGTTGCGTCTGCTTCAAGGCCATGCCCGGCGACACCAGGGCGCGGTTGTCTTTCACAGGCGTGGCACCATCACCCCGCCGCTTCACTAGTGCGGGTGCGGTTGGCGGCCCGGTTTGGAGCCAGGGGGCTGCTTTTGGTGACGGTAACGGTGGCGGCTCGCGCCTCGACGGTTCGGTCTGGCGTCTGGGGGCCGGTTTCTTCTTTTGTGGGCTTGGTCGGGGTTCCTTCCCAGGGCTCGACTTTACTGACTGGCGCGTAATGTGTCTTCATGCTGAATAGCAGTGATGGTGCCGCTGAGTAAAAGCTGGTTGAGGATATCAGTAGAGGTAGACAGGGTACTGTCTATGGGCGTATCAACGGACTGACATTTCTCTAATAGGGGTGTAACCTTCGATGGTAGGCGCCCCGTCTGGTGGTGGTATAACGGCGGGCTGATAATAATAATAAAAAGTTTTCCGCGAGCAGGATATATGCTAGTCATAGAAAGTTATCTCTGAGTGGTGGTGCTAGTGATAGATGCTAGTAATAGACAAATTTCTACGACTTGGAAATGATAGGGACCCCCCCCCCCCTTTAACAACTATCGAGCCCTTCACTGCAGTACTAGGATAGATGTTAGTCACTTGAAGTTATCTGTGTGTGATGTATCGGCGGACCGATATTAGTCCTTGAAAGCTTTCTACGACAAGAAATTGATAGGGAAAAGACTCCCTTTGACTGCTATTGAGCCCATCCCTGCAAAACTAGGCGTAGAAAACATTTGGTGACTAGTATTTGTGCGACAAGGCTATTCGTTAACAGTTTTCTGCGACTAGTATTAGCGACATAATGCTAGTCATACAAAGTGGTCTGTTGTAGCCCAAAAGTTCCCTTTTACTACTACTTCCGTAGATCTTGAAAGTTCTTGGCAAGTTTATCTGACTTGCTGCACAATGCTTTGTCATGTTTGTGTCATATGTATCTAAGTTAAAGGCATAAATGCATATTTCTTTCAGGAGCGTTCATATAAAGTTGGGAGATATAATTCTATAAATAATATTTGCGAATAGACCTGAATAATAATTCTATCTTGTGAGAGATATTATTTTTTGTACAAGATTAAAAGAGCAATTTACGTTGTGTAAAAGTCAATTTTTTTTTGTTGGTATCAATTTTTGTGACTATTCTAGAATTACATTTTCGTTGCTATTTAAATTCGTGGGTTTGGAAAGGGGTTATATTATTTCCACAGGCGTTTCATTGTTGATTGGGTCTCTAAATTCTTGCTTTGAAGAAACCACAAAGTCCGCAAAAATATATACATAACGAAATATAGTTAATACCAGTATTACAACTAAATATGCTGTAGATATCCTGGTCAGAACAAAATTCATATTATGTTGCATACTTTGCTTTATATTCAAGAAACTTCACATATATTTGACATTGTCTGTAAAAGACATATTTAAAGTAATGGTTGGAAGACATGGTATATTCCCGGCGTTTTATGAAAGAAATGTTATGCCATTGACTTACACAGTTTTCAGCCATGTGTAGACCAAATGTCAGTCGTATATTGTAAGAATAGATCTTGCTAGAAACCCATATGGAATATTAATCATAACGGGGCATGAGCTGACAGAAGAAGGTTTAAAATGTATCTTCATACCCCAAGGGAAAGATTTAGAACATTACTCAATAAAAAGGGAATCAGTGGATCTTTATCTGTTATTTTGTACCTTGCAGTTTATTTAATTTTGAATACTTAGCATAAGAAATATACAAATAAAAAGTTCAAAATCCAACCTTTCAGCGAGTAATAGCAATCGACTAATAATATTAGACGGACTGATTGGCCGATCCATCTGATTATCAAGGTCTTGTTCCAAGGATACACACAGACTATTTGTTATCTAAAATTACATTCCTAACAAAACCGAGGAAAACTGTAAACAAAAAGTATAAAAACTCGTAAACGTAAACTAACATTGATATGGCGTAATAAGACGGAACTGTGTGACTTGACATATACGGATATCATGAAATTGTACCAATATCTAATCAATCTAAAATGCCGCAGATGTGTTCTTTTACTATTTAATAGAATTAAGGACTATGGCAACCAATCTACAATCAAATTTGTCATAGACTGTGATATTGAATTTGCATTATTGGAAACTAAAGAGAGCCAATTCAGAACCGTTTTGGGATTGGCGTGTTTGTTTATAGTACAAATTGCGCATAAGAGTTTGCGTCACTGATGTTATAATGTGCATCTTATTGACACGACCTTGACGTCACATTGTATTATTTATCATTGTATTTTATATGTGTTTTTTTTTTGTTGTTGTTATTTTTCACAGCCTAAGTACCTTTTTTATTTGTTCTTGTTTCATGTGCTGGGGATGGAGCAAATATAGGCAAATAGAGGCCTGACCCCGACTCTGTCAGAATACTGAAATAACTAAATAAAACTACTTTTACATGCCCATCATTACACAACTCATGATAAAGGCTACTTTTCCCTGAGGCTGATTTGAAACCTTGTATCAGATGCGCATCTTATACAGATTATTTTTCCTTACTGTCAAGGATGACATGGATGGAATCAAGGTAAAAGAACAACATCAACGTCATCAATAAATCATCACAAATGATCGATTAGAGTATATAATAAACACATCATCAGTATAGTAACTTGATCTTGGTGATTTTATGTGAGTCTCATTTGATAGCGGACGGACAATTGCTCAAGCTCTTCCCGTCAGGTCTTGCGAGAGCAGATGTCCTTCCGATATCAAACTCGACCCGATAAAAGCACCCAAATCAAGTTACTGTACTGATCACCTGCATATCCTACATCAATATTTAACCTCATCTTGTAGTGAACAAGATGCATGCAGGATAGAAGTATATATATATATATATATATATATATATATATATATATATATATATATATATATATATATATATATGAGACCTTTATTCTAAAAGGAAAAGGTACCAAAACAAAAATATATACTTATTAAAAATCTATGATATGATCAATACTCCCAGTGTTAATCATCCTGTCGACTAATGGCAACCATTTGTTTCCCTTGTCGTAAGTTAATGATAGTTCCAGTGCCTGCATTTCTAGGTAATATATCATTTGGAAATATTGTCCTAAACTGGGATATTGATTAAAGTAATCATTTTAAATTGTATGCTGAAATAACAGCATATCTTGTATCTTCAATGTAATACACAGAGGTACTTTATCTCGCATTCTGTTGGATGATAAAAAATATCAGATGGAAGTTTACTGGTAGAGAGACGCCTGGAAAACGAAATGTTTCGTTATTTTTAACGTGAGCATTTATCACTTGAAAACAAAAAAGGGATGATTCAGGAACATGTATGAATATGATTGGTATATGAACAAGCTGTTTAGGATGAATGATTCTGTTTTAAGATGCCCTTTTTGCGATGATTTGTAAAGCTTTTTAAGTCATTCTCGTAGTTGAGCCACGATCCTTTTTCAAACTCTTTCATCATCCAGTTAAATTTAGAAGTCTAAGGCTTACTTTTAATGTTGAAAGTAATCTGGATTAATATATTAATAAAAAAGGAATAAAGTGTGAAAATATTATTGCAGAATTTATGCATTTTTTAGTTACATGTATTTTAATGACAAGTTAGTACTTTGTAATTCATTATTGTCCATAGAACGAGAAAATAATTATGGCTGTATCATCTATCTCGTTTATATGTTTCTAGAGCCTACAATAAAATAAACCGCACGCATAACTTGAGCGCGAAATACACAATGAATCCTTGGCGAGAAGAATAATTTTAGAAATGCTAAATGTGATGAAGATATAACATTTAAAGTTAATATCTATTCTCGTCAAAAGCTTAGGTTAGAGTTAATGCTCAGATGACTGCTTGTTTCATGTTTAATTTTATAGCTGGTAATTATGAAATCACATGAGTTGGGAAATGGTGTTTAGGAGCAAAGGCAGACTGTATATATTTTGTGTTCATTCTCTTGCACTAAATTTACCGTCACCCCTTAGACCCCCCCCCCCCAAACAAAACAAAAACAAAAAAAAAAAATGAAAAAAACAAAACAAACCCAAACAATGTACTGCTTAAATTCGACATCATGGATAACCGAAAAGCTTTGGAGCTAAGAATGTAATTTTCCTACTCACCGTATTTCTTGTACATATGTTGCTTAATTCAATTTTGAAAGTTAATTCCTTCTAAGAGATGTCTTTTTTCTATAAAATACCCTGATGTAAACATTATGATGTTGAGGTTTCTATAAAATACCCTGATGTAAACATTATGATGTTGGAGGTTTCTATAAAATACCCTGATGTAAACATTATGATGTTGAGGTTTCTATAAAATACCCTGATGTAAACATTATGATGTTGAGGTTTCTATAAAATACCCTGATGTAAACATTATGATGTTGGAGGTTTCTATAAAATACCCTGATGTAAACATTATGATGTTGGAGGTTTCTATAAAATACCCTGATGTAAACATTATGATGTTGGAGGTTTCTATAAAATACCCTGATGTAAACATTATGATGTTGGAGGTTTCTATAAAATACCCTGATGTAAACATTATGATGTTGGAGGTTTCTATAAAATACCCTGATGTAAACATTATGATGTTGGAGGTTTCTATAAAATACCCTGATGTAAACATTATGATGTTGGAGGTTTTTATTTAAATTTCAAGAAATATATAAAACCTGATCTAAGTATACAAATGTAAAGAATTATGTTCAGTATTAATTATCGAGTGACTGCATGGTTTAGGTAAGTTTTCTGTGTAGTTTCAAATCATGGACGTAGACAAATATCCTATTAATAGACCTCGTTGACGCCTTTGTGTATTTTATTGCTTCACTTGAATATTTACTGACATGTCTAAAATGAACTGCACGTAAAGCTTTTAAATGTCACATCTCGTATGCTTGGTATCTGATACAGGCCTACCCTTGTGCTAACACAAAGACCTGGGCAATATGTATATCTGCGACAGGTTAATAAGCAAAGACCTCTGAAAGCACCCTTGTTTGAACCATTTCACCCAAAACCATTAGTTAAAAGCCACATTCGAAACTTTTTTCGTTACGACAAGGGGGAAATCCTTAACGCCTTTTTACTTCTGTAATTTGTTACAGAATTAATATTAAACCTTACTTGTTTGATCTACTTTTAGTATGTCTTCCTGTCTGAACGTATTTGCTCCTCTAATAATAATACTTGTATAAGATATTCACTATTTTAGTTCACTTTAAATATTTACTGACAAAATACATCATATTTGTATTTCTTATTTCTTCCCAAAGAAAGCTATGAATTAATCGTTCCTAAACTACCAAAGCCATGAAGTAATGTTAACCAATGCAACTCATCCAGTAGATGACGTATGTGTAATATAGGTGTGCTGGTTCCCTGATTCTGAACTTTTGCCTTTTACCAAGCCTTCTAAAATAAAGAACTTAGAATATAGAGGTCCTGAGGTTGATCGCAATTGAGGCAGATCCATCAATTTACACCACTTTACACCAAAGTTTACTTTCAATATTCTTTATTTTGTGCCTCGGCCCACTTTGCTAAAAGAATTACTGAGTCTTTCTTCACTTGCACTGATGACAACTTTTGAAGAAAGAAAAAAATTTCTTTTTTATATTCGTTAGATATCGAATAGTTAAAAATATACAATTAGATTATTGGCTTGGTAATATAATATGTATTCAATTAATTTCTTGAATGAATGTATTTGTCTGTTCAAATATGACGTAGAGGTGACTTACTAAAGAAAACTATGCTTACTGCGTATCAACACGAAAGCGAGTTTATGTTAGTAATGCATCATCTTTACTTAGTTTTTCTCTATGCTTTAGGGTGGGTCGATACAGCAGTTTCTGCGCAATCGGTGTATTGTGGTGGGCTGGCGATTCTTGAGCTAATCGACGGACTATTACACTTCGATTGCCTATGCTTTGTCATTCATTTGTAGCTATTCACGGGGTGTAATGCCATATATTTATATTGTTCATGGTATCAGTTAAAGTGATTAATAAAAGTGTGTACCAGCTCTTTGATAAGGAGTCTATATGCTGGTCAATCATACACGACCACACACTGGTAATACTAGTGGGGCTATCTAGTATCACGCTGACATCGGAATGTGTAAGATGTATAATTTTTTTTTTCACTGAAATCTTCGTACTTACCTGAAGTTGTCTCAAATTTAGCAGTCAGTGTTTCCAGCTAAAACTGACCGATACAATACGTGTATCGTGTTTCTGTGAAAACTGTTTTTGTGTTATTTAGACAACTATCATAATTTATTTCATACAATGTGACTATATAATTTTCTTTTTTTATATAATAATTCTTGGTTGTGTACATTATCACATTTAATGTTTGTGAGATTTCAACTTTATCGATCTTATATGGAATGACTTGCTTTTAAAAAACTCAGTTTTGCTCTGTGGTATAAGACTACCGTCGTATTTTGTACCGGTCATGGAAAATAAGCTCAAGTCAGTCTGCAGGTCAAGCCATAGCTGGTTTTATTGCCTACGAAATACTCATAGCATACACCATCAAAACAATTACAATCACTAAATTGTATTAGACTACAATATTCGTTCAGGGCTTCATTTTCCCTGCCTATTTTCGTACACAGCATCACAGAAAACTATTGAACCCTCTGACACATCGTCTTGGAGCAGATGGGTTAAATTTCTCAACCGCTAAATATATACTGGACTGCAGATTATTGTGCGTCTATTCCAGTCCTGAAAAGGTTATCTTCGATTCGCATATATGTGGGTATATCTCTATATTCATTTTCAAATAATCAGACCGCTGTATTGTATCAATTTTTTTCATGTTAACACAAAACAGGTATTTATTATTATTATTATTAATAATAATAATAATAATAGTAATAATAATAATAATAATAATAATAATAATAATAATAATAATAATAATAATAATAATAATAATAATAATTTATTTTATTCCTATGACTGGCACGTTGTGCTTGAAGGAAGTTAAATTATATTCAAGCTATCCTCTATATCGCATTTTGATTATCAAATAAATTAGATTGTCTTTGTAACATATCTATGACGATTAGAGTCCGCGTCTTGTGTCGTATTCATTATTTTGGTTTTCATATAAATTTCATATAACATGCACTGGCCATCATACTTGGCGCCTCTTTTCTTGTTTCACTTGTACATGTGTGCCCATCGCAAATGTTTATTACATGGACTTATTCTCTAAAACATTATTTTGAAGTTTGGTTTCCAGTGGAATTAAAACATAGTTTTCCTTTTGCACCAGGTGAACTTGTCTCTTTATAAATATATGTGGTGTTTGCGTTGTGAGCTTTCATATATATATTTATATATATATGCCATTTCGGCCTGTCCACTAATGGCGTATATATCAAACAAACATTCCAGTATGGATTTTCATATATCATTGGGTCTGTGGGCCTGTCCACTACTGGTGTCTGTATATCTAAGAAAAGAAAAAAAAGGTTCTTTGTTTACAAAAAATAAGTGCAGATACGCTCAAACATATTTGCCTTATCCTGATTGTTATATACTGGGCTTGTTGTCATTGAAAAGGGAAAAAGAAAAAAGAAAAACAACATAACATGAAATAAAAGGAGGAGGAAAAGAAATACATATTTTGTTTTTACATATTTGCACGTCTTCATTTGATGTCTGATGGGCTTGTGTCTCTTTAAAACAGCAATAGACATATAAAAGGCTGTGCTTCTGTTTACGGTTTTTGAATTCCCACAAATTTATTTACTGAATGGTATCACTGGATATGTAATCTTCAGATCTAAAAAAAAAACAAAACAAAAAAAAAAACAAGTGAAAATGTAGAAATATTAGCTCCGCCGAACTACGGGCATAAGTTTCTGCCTTTAGTTGCAGAACGGAAGTCCTTCCAATTAACATATTTTTTTTTATTGTTGAAAAAAGTACGGAGATCATACATAGAAGAGAACTCAGTGGTAGCTACTTAACCTGAACTTCAATTTGGCCATATTCCACTGCGTGTTCGGCAATAGAGAATAGGCTCGATACGCCGCGTTACACCACCCACACCACACCCGCATGTGATAAGATGCGACGAATGGGACCAACCGTTTTGCCATGGGATGTATCATGTGATCATGTTCCAGTTAAGAAGCAATCGGAACATTGCTCGTCCATTTCCTTCGATCGAAAAATACCTTCGGGTGTAGTTGTAGGAATACACATACATTATTTGATAGGTTTGGTGAGTCGCCTTTGGCAGAGTGTACCACATATGCTGCGACAGAAAAGGCCGACAATGTTCCGATTGTGACATTGTCTCCTTCCGCCGCAATATTGTGCAATGTGAACAAAAGTAGTTCCAAATATAGTTATCAATGGCGGCAAATTACATCAAATGTTTCTCTCTCGACTTGGCGTAAAAAGCCGAGGATGTGCCGATTGAGCTAAGAAGGTCTGTGACTTTTTTAAAAGAGTGCGGTTTACGTAAAAAATTGGACTTGTATTTTAAGGATTTACCCTTTTTTGAATTCATCTTTGCATTGTATTTGTTTTTTTTTTTTCTTTTTTTCTTGTAGGTGCGGGATACCTAAACTTACTCAGCACTATATAGTCAAGAGCTAGGATTCTCCTGATGTGCAAATAAACCCTATACATACATACTACATTGGCCACGCCTGCTACCATAGGTAATAGTAGACGATATTACATGTGACTGTTGTCCCAGAGTGGACAGCTACACCTGTCTCTCTCTGTAAAGTCCTCTCTGGTGAATCAGGCGGCCAAATAGATATGCTCATCTCCTCAGCTGTGAAGGCAGATGGCAAGAACTGTGTGGACATCGCAGGGCATCAGCTCATATGCAGTAGGACCTGACGGCTATCCATTGCATCCGGACTCATCTCTAGACATCAAGACATGGTCGCACAATTGCATTCAGACAGGCCTGGACGAGCAAGTGAGGGTGACACTGCGCAACTTTCCCTCACTTAAATCCAACTCACGTGCAAGTCATGACATTATCCCCCTGCCGCCACCGGATACCCCAAATCTTGTGTCATGACATGAGCGAGCGGCAAAGCAGCAGGTGTGGAGACATTGAGAGATGTAGCTGAAGATCTGCACACAGATGGCGCATGTCATAGGTTCTCTTTTCACTGGCCGAAAATAGCGGTGGAACTCCTGAGCAACCGAGCAGCCCTATTTAGGATCAAACTGTTCACATCCGTAGCACAAGGAAGGGGCTAGAAAAGGTGCCCTAAAAATTGCCTGCTTCACCTTAACCCTGGACAACACACCACGGCTGATGGTGATCCCACCTTAGCGGTCGAAAATCTAACAAGAAGACAAAGATGACGCCACTCACCACCTTTGCCTGGAATGTGTGCACACTAATCAACAGAACATCAACAGAGAGACCAGAAAGAAAAACAGCTCTAGTAGAGAACTGGCTAGATTTAACATCCAAATGGAGGCCCTGTGTGAAACTCATCTAGCTGAAGAAGAAGAACTCACCGAAGTAGGAGCCGGATACACCTTCTTCTGGAGTGGTCGAAGTAAAGAAGAGCGACGGGCAGCTAGTGCTGGGTTTGAAATCAAATCGCAGCTAGTCATCAAGCTCACAAATCTCCGAAAGGTTGTGAATGACAGACTAATGCAAATGAGACTCCCACTGTCTGGAAAAAGACATGCAGCTATCATCAGCACCTATGCACCCACCATGACCAACCCAGATGAGATCAAGGACAAATTTTATGAAGACCTGGAGTCTCTTATCGCAGAAGCACCTAAGGGAGACAAGCTCATCATCCTTGGTGACTTCAGTGATAGAGTTGGCGCAGATCATCAAACATGCCTAGGCGTCATTTGCAAAAATGGCTTTGGCAAATGCAACAACAACGGACTCCTCCTACTGAGGAGATGCGCTGAACACAATCTCCTAATCACCAACACAGTCTTCCACCTGTCATACCGCAACAAGACGTCCTCGATCCACTTGCGCTCCAAGCAATGACATCTAATTGAATAAATCATTGTCAGGAGAAGAGACATGCAGGATGTGTGAGTGACGAAGGCCATGAGAAGTGCAGAATGCTGATGATGTGAAGACAATCTACGGGCCACAGTCATCAGGAACATCTCCAATACTGAGTGCTGACGGCACAACACTGCTCACTGACAATGAAAAGATACTATTAAGATGGGCAAAACACTTCTACAACATCCTCAATCAACAATCATCTATCAGTGAGGAGGCAATTGATCGACTGCCCCAAGTGGAAATCAACATCTCTTGCTGATCCTCCACAGCTGACTGAAACTGAGTAAGCAGTTGACCTGCTATCAAATGGCAAAGCACCCGGGCTAGATGCTATACCAGCAGAACTCTACAAAGCCGGAGGCTCGCACATGACACAAAAACTGACCGAACTCAATTTGGATTCAGGGAACTATACACCAGGAGTACAAAGAAGTATCCATCGTCCACTTATACAAGCGGAAA